>JAWZYV010012594.1:0-517560 GCA_038373885.1 Cheiracanthium punctorium | reverse complement strand
TTTGCTTCTTTTTCATACTTTGTTCTCATTCTTTCAACAACAAAAAATTATCTGTAGTTTTAAATTGAAACAAATCCTCAGTTATTTTTTATTTACAAGAAAGTGAAAATTATTATATCCCAGCTTTATGAGAGATTTATTCGACCTTTGATATTAAATTTTTTTTCAAAGGTTAAGCTTCGTCAACGACCCCTAATCCTCGTTCTAGAAGACTAAAATTTTAATAGACGTTAATTTTTATATAAGTTGCATAGCAAAATGAAAGTACATAGTTACATAGCAAAATGTTACATAGCAAAATGAGCAACTTGATTCAAATTTCGATTTTTTAAAGGCCTTCAAATGTATCTTATTCGTGTGTAATAACAACCTGTAACTATGAACACCTGTTCAGTTGCACAAACACTGAAATACAGGTTTCAGCTATATAGCAATGCTGATTGGCTGCTGGAAATATTAACAAGAGAAACTAGTCGCAATTTCACTATGTGAATTTTTCTATTGCACTTTTTTCACAAATAGTTCCACATGAACTATACCCAAGCAGCAATTCATCAGTGGCCAAACTTTGGCCAAACATCGCTCACCGAGGAAGTTGACATGGGGCCAACATCGCCGGCGATATGGGCGATTGATTGGGCATGTCTCATCGGGTGAAGATTGGCCAATCTTCTGGCGCCAAAGGGATTTGATCGTCGGTCGAACAGTCGCCAAACAGATACCAATGACTTTCATCGTCGGTCGAACAGTCGCCAAACAGATACCAATGCTTTCATCGCCGGTCGAACAGTCGCCAAACAGATACCAATGGCTTTCATCGTCGGTCGAACTGTCGCCAAACAGATACCAATGACTTTCATCGCCGGTCGAACAGTTGCCAAATAGATACCAATGGCTTTCATCGTCGGTCGACCAATCGCCAAAGAGTTATTATCGACCGTCGATCAGTTGCCAAACGTTTTAATCGACGATCGACCAGTCGCCAAACGATTATTATCGACGGCCGACCAATCGCCAAATGTTAACCCAAGCAATTCCAGCCTTTATACCCCAGTTTATATTTTATATATATAAATTATTCGCTCTAAAGGTAATTTTATTATCCCAGGTATTTTTTTTTTTCAATCTTACAAATAGTACTTTATATATATGCATATAGTGTCACCTTTAATAAAAAGTGGCACTGCCAGAAGGGGAGGGGGCAGTTAAAATATCAGGATATGTATTTCTGCCCCCCCCCCTTTCATATTTTCACTTTACTTAGTATGAGCTCTCAGATATTTACATTCACTTAAAAAAAGTATTTGAGTGCAAGGCCAAATTTCCTATTTTGATTTTGTATATATATATATATATATATATAAATACCCAGTTTAAAACACACTCAAGAAATAAATAAATAAAATATATAAATGTGTGTGTATATACAGTAGTATCCCGACTTAAGCAATTTTCAAATCGCATCAATTCGCCTTTTTTATTTACTAAATAACTTTGGTTTACGATTTCAATAATGTAATTTGCTATATTACCTTAAGATTTTGCTAAATTAGAAACAACCTTAAGATTTGCTATTAGTTAAATTATTCTTTGAAAATGCAATATTAATCCCCCCCCCTCCAAAAAACAATAAATTATGGCTATACCTGTGTATAATGAAGTAACATCCTCATACTTTAAAACAAACATTAAAAATGTTACTTTTATTAATTACTTGTATTACATGTGGGCATAAACACAAAAATGTATAGAAAATGGCATCACTGATATTCATCCACCTTTCTGCATACTGTTACACAGTAGGTTTGAAAACAGCTCCTATATAAAACTCTTCCTACACTCACATTAATTTTAAGCTGATCAAGTCTAAAAAATAAAAATGTATGTAACTTAAATTAGGTAAAAAAGGTGGAGTCAGTACAGGGGCGTAGCCAGAAATTTTTCATGGAGGGGGGGGGGGGTTACGACTACTGCAACTCACATATATGCATACATGTGTGCGATAAGGGAGTGAAGAATATACATTTTGTATGGCAAAAAGTTCCTCATGGGGGGGGGGTTATGACCCTCCCTAGGCTACGCCCCTGAGTCAGTACCATATGAAAAAATATTTAATTAAATAATTATTCTCCAAGTAGAGGGTTCCTTTTTTTTTTCATGCACTAAGTACTATTTTTATACTCTGAACTGACATATTTGCATTTGACCCAGGTTAACTTATACAAAGTTAAGAGTTGATCAGTTACTTCATATTATAAAGTTTTATTGTACTTTTTTTCTTGGAACCTTTAAAATGGCAGCTTCTCCTGCAGTAGGTTTTCATTTTGTCGAACGAATGCTTATTAAACCTATGAAAATTATATCACCATCGTTACAGCGCCCCCCCCCCTCCAAAATTTTTACACTTAAACTGGTGCCCCCATTATTAAATGGCCAGTAGTTCAGGCATTTGTAGTGGCTAAAGACTTGATTATAAAGTACCCTCCAATCAAAAATTTATACTTACCATCTTCTTCAAAAACATTTATCATTAAATTTTTATGAACTGTTGCTAATCACAAAACATGCTTTAAAACCCCATTCATAGTTTTCTCAATAAAAAAGATTAATGACACAGATTTTAATGATATTCAAGGAAAAGAATAATAAAAAATAAAAAAGTTTATTAACATTCTTTATTACATACAAAATAAATCAGTATTTCATGAAATAAATAAATATATATGTAAATGTTCTTTTCCCTCTTTCCATCAACTACTTGTTCGTCGTTCTCTGGATTAAAGTTGATAACCAGAAACTGGGAAGAAAAAAAAAAAAAACAATGTACAATTTAGAATTTATAAAACATTAGAATTTCAGAAATGTCACATTTAAGATAAACAAGAATAAAAATTAAGTACTTTCAGATGGAGTAGGATCTTAAAAGGTTTCAGTCAAAAGGAGGTATATAATTTCAGTCAAATTGCAAAAACTCCAGCCGGCAATCAGACATAACTTAGTTCCCCCCCCCCACACACACACACAAAAAACTAGTAATTTTAGAACATTAATCAAGTTACTTGAAATAATCCATTAACACCAAGTGCACACAAGTAGTTCATAAAATAACAAAAATAAATTCTTTAATTTCTTAACAAAAATAATAAGTATTTAAGGAAGTTAATTTTTTTATAAAAAATTATTTAAAATTAAATGCTCTATCAGTTTTATCTATTTGATAGTAATGACAACTGATCCACGTTGTGTTTAGTGAAGAAAACTTGGAAAACAAATTTCTTATTAACACGCGAGAAACCTAAGCTTACGTTAAACAAACAGTTTACCTTTGTAAAATAAAATGATATTTGTTACCGTATTTACTCGTGTATAACGCACACTTTTTTTTTTTTTTTTTCCAAAATTGAGGGCAAAAACTCTAGGTGCGCGTCATATTTGGAATAATTTTTCACTGCTGCATATAATCACATGATATAGGTTTGAATCAAGAAAAGTACTCAAAGAAGAAAATAAAACTGGAAAAATCTTACTTAATAGAAGTCATTTTTTGCTACATATATTTTTCTCTCCTAACACTTCTTTCATACAACAGTGCTAGAAACATCACATTAATATAATTAGCAATCCTTATTGGTGCTACCGCTGCTCTCGTCACAGTCCTTGTCATCACTGGCACAGTCAATGTCCCCGTATATCATATCTGTTCAGTTCCATTCATCCGATTGGGAATTCCAGTCACTTTGAAGCTCTTTCTTATCGGCTGAGATGGAATTCCAAGCTTCAAATATCCATTCACATACGATTGCGAGAGAAGCACGCTTCATTCTCCCGTTTGGAGTGAATTTGTGATCTGTTGTTGTCATCCACTGATTGTAGGCATGCCGAAATACAACCTTAAATGGTTGGTAGATGACAGCATCTAAGGACTGCAGCACTTTTGTCATCTCACCAGGTATCATGACTAAATCACTTGAGTGACGAATTTGCACTTTTACTTCACAGGTCCTGTGTCCACGGAAGCTGTCCAGAATCAGCATCGATGGCCGACGTAAAGCAACGGCCCAACGTTCCCACACAACTTTAATACAGTCTTTCATGAGCTCCTCTGTCATCCACCCCTTTTTCCTGGACTCTTACAATTATCCCGACTGGAAAAGATTCCTTAGGGATAATTTTTCTTTTAAAAATCACATACAGTGTAGCCGTAATGGACAGCATAATGGTGCATCATTGCTTGTCTGCTCCTTTCGTGCGCATTTGAATGCTTCTGTCTCCAACAGGATGAACAGTTGTGGCTTCTGGCATGTCAAACCACAATGGAGTCCGATCGGCATTGCCAATTTGTGACATCTGATATCCCTTTTGTTTTCGCAGCCTTATAATGTATTGGAAGAATTTGGTATGCTGTTCTTCGTATTCTTCCAGCAGCTGTTGTGACAGCATCATTCTTCTCCTGATAGAGAGACTGTTACAGATCATAAAGCGTTGCACTCAGCCATAGCTCCCCTTGATGTCTTCTCTTGGAATATTCATTTTCTTAGCTATTTTACAGGTCTCGAACATCAACATTTCCACCGAGACTGAGTATCCTAACACCGCAAATCCATTACATAATTCAAAAGCTGCTGCTCCACTTGCGGATATTTACATGACTTCCTCCCAAAAGCACGTTTTTTAGATGGTGATTTCTTCAGTTTTTCTTCCATATTTCGGCCAACACCGAATTTCTGACTTGAAGCATGGTTACCACTTTCTTTAGCATACTGAACTACTTTCAACTTAAATGCTGCAGTATATAACTAGTTCGCTTTTCCATCTTACTCCCACGTTGTCAAAAGACTCTCACAAATAATGAAGGAATGGACGATATTTGTGTGACGTCATTTTGCAACCAACACGTGACCCACCAACCGCTGTGATTTGTTCCATAACCCATAGAGACTGGGTTGGGTTGGTCCATTTTTGAATGGGGGAAGAAAAGCCAGGATCATTCCTCTTTGGGCTAACTGATAAGCATAACGCCCAGTCCAAAACTGACAAAAGGAGAAAGGAAATGCTGGTTGTTCAGGTATTTGGAGAGCTGGACGAACAATTTTGAATGGTGTGCTTAGGTTACGAATCTACAAAGTCTTCTGAATGTCAAATTTATTGTGCGCGCTATATACGAGATAACAAAATTTTGCGATTTTTTCTTGTTAAGTATAGGGTGCGCATTATACATGCGTAAATACGGTATTTAAACACCATGCATGTTATGATGAATAAAACTTCAACCATCAATAAGCTTGACTTACTTTGAAGAAATGATGTAGGGTGATTAAGTTATCAAGTAAAATTTAAGCGCAATGCAAATCGGGGATACTAGATTTATTAATATACATGCATAAGATTTTGCCTATATTTTAATTTCAGTGACTGAATTTTGGTAGGGCTTAGGATGCCAGGGGCATCCTAATAGGGCTTAGGTAGTGGATAGGAGGCAGGGTTGTTATAATTTTGCCCAGCGCGAGGGAAAAAAATTTTTTTTTTCTTTTTTTCAAATGGGGGCTTTTTATGCCAATCATTTGAATTAAAATGATTAAGGATTTTTTTATCTTAAAAATTTTGCGATTTTTTCTTGTTAAGTATAGGGTGTGCATTATACATGCGTAAATACGGTATTTGAACACCATGCATGTTATGATGAATAAAACTTCAACCATTAATAAGCTTGACTTACTTTGAAGAAATGATGTAGGGTGATTAAGTTATCAAGTAAAATTTAAGCACAATGCAAATCGGGGATACTAGATTTATTAATATACATGCATAAGATTTTGCGTATATTTTAATTTCAGTGACTGAATTTTGGTAGGGCTTAGGTAGTGGATAGGAGGCAGGGTTGTTATAATTTTGCCCAGCGCGAGGGAACATTTTTTTTTTCTTTTTTTCAAATGGGGGCTTTTTGTGCCAATCATTTGAATTAAAATGATTAAGGATTTTTTTATCTTAAAAAAAAAAAAAAAAGTTATAAGTTCTAAATTAGCACTAGTATAGTACAGTGAAACCCCCTGATTATTCCATAATAAAATCTATTGGCTTTAAAATTTTCTTTTTGTGTTTTCCCAGAACAGAAAGCTCTACAGCCTACATCTCCTCTGAAGTTCTCTTTTCGTGTGACTCAATGTGTTGCTCCAATGGTAAAATCACTTGTTACTTAGACATAATCTCACGTCAACTACAAGATTTGTACATGACTTGATAAACAAAAGCACTTACCTTCTTAATTTTTTCTTTCCATTTTTATCAGAAGGGTGGTGGGGGGAGGGGTGGCAATCATCTCTCACAACATCTACCAAACCATAACAGGCTGAGCTTCACCCATAAAAATAATTAAAACAAAAATTAAGCACCATGGAAAAATAATGAAAGCAAATGCAAAAACATATGTACAAGTGTGAAACTAATTATTATAGAAGACTTCATCTTAACCTGCATAAAAAAAGATTTGGAGATAAGTCAGTTCAGCAAAATTCTGGTTAAAACAAAAAAGAAAAAAAGAAGGAAAATCTGAAACACTTTCAGATTTTCTTCTTTCCTTCCTAATGTGTATTTAAATCTGAAACACTTTCAGATTTTAAATACACATTAAAGTGCTATATATTAAAAGCGCATCATATGTTATTTATGGGTCGTCCCTATTTTTGTTCCTTATTCCATTAAGTTGGAAAATGTATCATTATTCATGATAGTGCCGTATTTTTCTCCCATATTCCATAAAACACATCTTTCGAATCGAAATTCGTCTAAAAATCGCCGACTAAAACTGTTTTAAAATTTCCGTCAAGCATATTCCAACTGTACATCACCATTTTAAATACTCTTTGGAATGGGCATCATAATCCATGATTGTCTTTCTTGGGTTGATTTCTACATTAACCCCTGAACTCTCGCCAAGGTGACGATAATTAAACATATGCAATTATCACAGCCTTTTTTTTTCTATTTATGTGGTAACCATAATTTTGAATTAAATGGCAATTTCGAACAACATGTAAGTACAGCATTCCATTACTTATTCATTTATTTTGGGTTGCCAATTAATGTAGTTTTAATAATTGTGTTCAAATTCCTTAACTGGTGCGTTCATCGCTAATTTGTTCACTTGCATTTTCATCTAGTTCTTTTGGGTGTTTCGCTGCATGGCGATTTGCAGAGGTTGTAATTTCTTCAGAAATACTTCTACTTCCACTCACATTTTTAGTTGACATTTTTAGTTGACAGCATGGTTAACAGAGATTAGCTTATAAACATGTGCAGTTCACTGTGTTGCGAGCATTATGTTTTTTTTTTTTTTTTTCAGTTAAGCAAGCGGCTTTAGTTACAATTTTTCTCTGAACTCTTATAATCAAGAAAATTAAAATGAAGAGAAGTATCAAACAGAATTCACTGTGGGAAGCAAAAGAAAATAGAGGGATTTTTTATTTCAGATAAACTTGATCATGAAAAGGCAGAAGCTTCGGGAATACAACAAAGACAAAATAGGATGGAGGTGCATAAAAATTTTAAAATGAGCACAAACAAAAATAAAACTGAAACTAGGCGTAAAAATTTAGGAAAAAGGAAATTTCAACTGTCTTGGTTGTAAGATTTTGATTGGTTAGAATATGAAGATGGAACAGCATTATGCAAGGTTTGCAACTTATTTCCCAAATTAAGTGACACTACCTCAAGAGTAGTACAAGGCTACTTGTCCAATTTTAAATTGGAAACTTAAAAAAAACATAGTGTTTCTGATTGCCATCTTCGTTGTGAGGAAGCAAAAAATTGAAAAGAAAAGCCATGTGACATGCCGATAGCTAAATGCCTAAAAGCTATGAATAAAAAAACATTTGATCACTTCCGGGCTATATTCCGTATCCGGTGCTGTTTACATATGGATGATTGATTGTTTACATGTTTCAATTGGTGATTGTTCTGGCGCAGTCGTGGGCGATGCACAGCGTGAGTGAAGTAACCTGCTGGTGGTAGTTCTGACTGGCAACCATAAAGAAACGAGAATCGTCTTGTCAGTTTGGGAATTTGAAATTGTTTCATGTTATGGACGGAAAGGAATAAAATATGTTATTGTATGAAAAGAATGTGTGTGTGTGTGTTTGTTAGATATAGGGTGTGAATATACAGCTAAAAGAAAGCATGTTGGTTTTACATTATCAGCCGGTGTGTGTATTTGTTAGAAATGTAGTGTCAATATAAAACTAAATAAAAGAAAGCATGCTGGTTTTACGTTATTAGCCGGTGTGTATTAGGGACATTTCTGAGCGGTTAATTAAAAAAAATAAAGGTAAGTGCTTTTTCTTAACGAAACCTTGCAATGTTTAAGCTTTTTAATGTGAATTTTAAATTGATATTTGATGTTTTTATGCTTTCGTAAGTGCTATTCTAATCATACTGACTTCTTATGAGGTGTACAACTATGTTGTTCAATCCACTGATGTTTTTTTGAGTAGAAAAAGGGGCAGTGTTTGCCCAGTTTACATTAGCTGTACAACCAGGTTGCTTAATCCACTGTAGTTTTTTTTAGTTAAAAACGGTCCACTGTTTGCTCATTTCAAATTGCCTGTTACTGAATTTGCAGACTTTTTTTTGATTAAATATGGATGGTGTGTTTTGTTTTAATGTTTTTGTTAGTAGAATATATGTGCATGTTAAAACACTGCTGATCATGCCAGATGGTTGGTGACAGTCGCTGGGGCTTGGCAACCGCCAAGCTCCAGCGACTCTCACTGTGTTTACATGGGTGTGCACCGTCTTGTATGATTTTACCCATTATTCAATACATCATACTACTTACTAAAGAACAACTGACCATTTAGTGATTTCAAAGAGTTACTGATGTTGCTATCTAAATTGGACATAACAGACTCTGACAAATACAGTAATGTAAAAAGATGTCAAAAATGTCATCAGAAATGTCAGATGTTTGTCCCAGAAAAAGCAAAGAATGCAGATGGCAATTCAGCTAAAGGTCTGCTTAAAAAGCTTAAAGATTTTAGACTTTTAATAACCATACACTTTTTGTGTGACTACTTAATGATTTTCAAACAACTCTCTCTGTTTTTCCAGAGATCAAACTGTTAGCTTAGTCAAACTAAAGTTCATCTTGAGCAGGCAGTATACAGATTGGAAAATCTTAAAAGCATTCCTGCAGAACACCTGGGGGTAATTACCCCTCCCAGGATTTTGAAAACGGAAGTGAAAAATAATTCTGCATAGGAAATTCACAATCGCAAATTACAGAGCCGGAGCCCGTCTCATCTGTAGTGGGGGGAGAACAATAATTTTAATCAATGAGGTGAAAGATGCAATGTTGTTATTTTCGGTATTTACATACTTCATTAATTATATGATTAATAAAACGTTTATTTCACATTTAATGATTTATTCATTTTATCCGCATATATGAAACGTGTTGTGCAGTCAAAGAGGTCCCCTTTCCAATGTGCGCCCCCCCGATAGTCACCAATTCTTTGTGGCACTGAGTTTATATAAAAGTATTAAATATCATTACCCCACCCACACTGCAACTCTAGAACCGCCCTTGATACTGTCAATCAGGAAGATGTACAGAGCATTATTTCTATAAGTAGTTGAATATGTGTTAATTTTGCCTGTTACTCATTAGGTTATTTTTACATGCCGGGTCAGGCATGTAAGGGGAAAAAAATGCATGCCCGATTTGAATTTTTACATGCCCCGGGCATGTTGGGCAATATAATTTTCGAGCCCTGCTGGAGATGAGACAGGCTCAGCCCAAGTCCGAACCTCACCCAGGCTCTCGCTCTGTAACGCAAGATTGTCTTCGGACTCGGGCTTGCCAGAAATTTTTCCTATATTGAAGATACAGCTTGTAAACAGATTTTTAAACAGTGATTCATGAGAGGAAAAACATACTTCTAAAAAAATTAATTTGTACAACAATTTAGTTTGATTTTCACAAACAGCAAAATTTATGATATTCTATCAATGAAGTAATTGACTTTTATTTATATATTAGCTGAAATATTTGGCTCGGGCTACGACTTAAAACATATCATTAGGACTCAGGTGGGCTAGAATTAAAAGTCTCGGGCTTGGGCTTTAAAAAATGAGCCCGAACTTATCTCTAACACACACACACATACACAGCCATGCATAAAAAATATCTCTTAAAAATTGCACAAATGAATTCAGAGAACCTCAAAATGAGTAAATAAATAAAAATCTCAAAGTCGAATTTTTTAATGATTACAATACTCTCCTTACATGGAACATGTTCGGAAAGTAAAAATTAAAAACAAGAATGAAATATTTCTACACAAGATAAAGGCAATAATATAAACGTTTAAAAATTGATGTTTTGGATTAAATTTGGGTACTTATGTATTATCCCGGCAGTCATTCCCGCCAAACTATTTTTCCGTCAAATGAGTTGCCAATCGTATTCAAAACCATTAATAATTTCGTAAGATCAGACATTGCCGTTGCCCAAACCATGTAAACATGTGCCGACAGTCCGCTGGAGCTTGGCGTACCGCCAAGTTCGCTTTACTGTTTTCATGTTTAATAGCTACATTTTAAGCAATTACAGTTGTCAGTATTTTAACTAAATTAAACAGTGGATTCATGCAAGCCTAGTTGTACAGCTATCTAAACTAGGCAACCAGTGGTCTGTTTTTAACTAAGAAAACCTCAGTGGATTCAGCAACCTAGTTGTACAGCTATCTAAACTAGGCAACCAGTGGTCCGTTTTTAACTAATAAAACCTCAGTGGATTCAGCAACCTAGTTGTACAGCTATCTAAACTAGGCAACCAGTGGTCCGTTTTTAACTAAAAAAACCTCAGTGGATTCAGCAACCTAGCTGTACAGCTATCTAAACTAGGCAACCAGTGGCCCGTTTTTAACTAAAAAAACCTCAGTGGATTCAGCAACCTAGCTGTACAGCTATCTAAACTAGGCAACCAGTGGCCCGTTTTTAACTAAAAAAACCTCAGTGGATTCAGCAACCTAGTTGTACAGCTATGTAAACTACGCAACCAGTGGACCGTTTTTAACTAAAAAAAAAACAACAACAGTGAACTAAGCAACCTAGTTGTACAGCTAATGTAAACTAGGAAACCACTGGACCGTTTTCAACTCAAAAAAACATCTGTGGATTAAACAACCTAGTTGTACACTCTTGCTAAATATGCATTTCAAAAAAATCGTGATTAAAACCTAGTTGTACACTCATAGTCAGATATTAGAATGCACGTAAAACACTTACGAAAACATAAACACTTCAAATATCAATTTAAAATTCACATTAAAAACCTTAAACATCGAAAGATTCGTTAAAAAAGAACACTTACCTCTATTTTTTTGGTAAATAACCGCTCAGAAATGTCCCCAACACCCACCGGCTTATAACGTACTATATTTCTAACAAACACCCACAAATTCTTTTCTTATATTAACATAACACATTTCATTCCCTTCCATCAATAACGCAAACAATTTCAAATTCCCAAACCTGACGAAACACGTATTCTTTATGGTTGCCAGTCACAACTACCACCGGCAGTTGGCGGTGCATCGCTCACTCTCGCGTCAGATTGTTCGCCAATGATTTGTAAACAAACCATTGACAATGTTAAATGCATAATTGGCACCGTTATTACGGTATATATTAATCCAATTTAAATATACACTGAAGCAAGGCCGTACCCAGGGTGGGGGGACCAGGGAGTTTGGTCCCCCCCCCCCTGAAATTAAAAATTTTGTTAACAAAATAATGATGAAGTTTTTTTGTGAAAAATTCGGCCTTTTTCACCATTTGGTCCCCCCCCCCCCAAACTTTTTTCTGGGTATGGCCCCGCACTGAAGAATGGGAATAGCCTGTGTCCTGATTGAGCCGTCTGCCCGAACAGCCACTTTGTAAGGAAATCATTGTGTTTAAGCATTCTCTTCTTTATTTATTGGTAGTTTGGAATCAAAGTAGCACACAATCAGTGGCGTCTTCAAGGGGGGGGGCGGGGGGTTATAGACATAACCTTGTGTTAAAGTGCATAATATTTAAGTTAAGAAGTCAAAACATAAGGGCATTTTGTCAAAAAAATTTTGACAAGAGGGGTGTTGAACCCCCCCCCCCTGTATACGCCACTGCACACAATTATGTAAAACTTGTAAAGCTAGTTACAGAATATGGATAGACCACCCTCTTATTTTTTTAAATGAAAAGAGTGGTTGATGGTGGTGGAAAATAAATAACTTTACTACTAAAACAGTCTTGTTACATGCTAACTAAACCAAAATATAAACAAACATATTTTATGATTTTAGGATGCATTTTTTTTAGCTGACATCACAAACGCTACCATAACACTAGAAAGGGTTCATTTGTATATTTAAAACTATTACTAAGATCAGCTTTAATGAAGCATCCTCATCGTACAACTTCGAAAGTAAATTCCTTTACGCTAAAGATACTGTACTGTACTTCCCCCCTCAGAATTTTACGTTATTTGTAATGCTCTAATGACGGACGAACATTGTTAAAATAGAAATATTTACCATAACGTTGAATTACTTAAAATGGCGGTACAATGCGTACTCACAGCTTCAACCTCACTTCATTATAAAGCTGTACCGATATTTACATTCGATCTAACAAATGATACTTTATAAGTTGTTTCAAAAGGATTATTAAAGCATTCAACAACAAAAAGATCAGAAAATAGTAAAAGAAATAACTTACCCTAAATCGAAATCGAAGTAAGTAAACAAACACCGGCCGAATCGCTGGTCTTCCGCCCGTTGCCACTGAAAAGAAGTAAAATGTCCCAGATTCCGCAGCGCCATCTGTTAAGTAATTTCAAAGCGAATTTGGGCCGATGTCAAACCCTGGAACATCTGTGGCGAGTTTTTAAGTGATCGCCGGTCGATTTCGCCCCAAACAAATTCCGAAATCTGCTTATGATGTCGGAAATTTAGCATCGCAAGGCGATCTCGTGCCAAACAGATGACGATGTCGCGTTCTGAGGACAAAATTTTAATATCGGAAGCGATGATGGGCCAATGTTATTATGATATTCTTATAATATGACCGAACAAATCCCAATCAAATCGATGTTTGGCCAATCGTTTGCCAATCGATATATCCATTATCAATCATAGAATAAAAGTGGCAGGTGTCTTCCCTGTATTTTGTAAGAATACCTTTATTAAATAATTAAATACCAATAACGGATTACAGTGTGCATGATGTACTAGATCATACAATTACTTCAGCGTAGAATGAAAACTAGACGTATACTAATTGATCTATCTCCAAGCGAAAGTAGAATTGAAGCCAGTGGGCAAAATTCTTGAAAATTTATGCGTGTCTAACAAACAGGCAATCTAAATGATCGTCCTCGTACGTTCATAAGAGCTGGTGCACGTGGCACTATTAAAGGGTTGGATGTCTTCGAATGATATCTTCGGGGTTGCCAGTCAAAATTAGAAGACAACGAGCTAAGTCGAGCTAAGTCATCCTTGCACTGAGACTCCTTGAAATGGATGCTGCTGCTCGCTTTTGCCCATCTCACACCTATTTGGAGGATCTGACTCTGGGCCTCGGTTGCCAGAAGGCATTAAGAACAATAATAACAAAAATTGCCTTCGACGGGAGTTGCTATGGGCCACTTTTTCACGTTTTCACAGACATTTTTGCTAATATAAAATATAATGCATTAATTTTCAAATTACGTTTTAACTAATAAACTTTGAATAAAGAAGTAAACTGCATTACTTTGAAAATTTTCTTCCTTTTTTCTATTAATTTATTGTTGTTAAAGTTTTGGACCAAAGTAGATGCTGCTTGGAGTTTCTATTCATTATTCAGTTGATTTCATAAAAACTCATGATTTCATATGTTGGGCTATTGTAATCTCTAGATGAAGAATTTGCTAGTGAATGAAACACCAACTTTTTGATACTGCCAAATCTCTCTTTTGTCGACAAGAACAAAGCACTTTGAAACCACAAACAGGATTCAAAGTATTTTCAAAGCCGAAAATCTCTTAATTTTCTTGTATAGTATATTCATTACAGAAATTGATGATTTCTTCGATCTCGAAGAAATAAAATCTCTCTGATGGTCTTCGTTCATAGAATAAACTGTTTGCGCCAGGGACTCGAAAAATTTCAGAATATTTCGTTGTAAACTGCATTACGCACTGAAAAAAATGATACCCCTTAAAGAACAGAAAAAATTCTTAAACAGAGAAATCTTCCACAGCAAATTTTTATTTTAAGGGAAAAGTTCTGCAAAACTTTAGTTTCTAAAATTTTCTTCAGAAAGTTACGTAACTTTTTTAAAAAGAGTCTTCTGCAGGTTTGTCATTTACTTTACTATTTGGTGTACCTTGTAAAGGGACAATCTAAAAATTATGAAGTGCTTGACATAATTATTTCAATTGTGTTTATACAGGGTATCCCAAAACTTGGTAACGGGCTTTAATTCTTTATCTATTAGAGATAAGTGGGCAGTGTCGCTTGAAGAAATGTTCAAAATAAGGTCGGAAATAAGACTCCGTTAAGAAAAGAACGTTCTCCTTAATTTTCAAAGAGTTACACTTTTAAAATTATCATACGATCCCCATACGAAAAAAAAAACCTACATAATACAATTTGCCCCATACACCAATGAGGTGGTAGGAAAATTATGCGAATTATATATTAAAAAGTATCATAGATATGAAGATAAGTATGACTCTAACTGAAACCACTTTTCATTGGCTCTTGAAGGGAAAAAAATCACGCCGAATGATCGCATTTGGGGTCGTACAGAAATTACGAAAGAAAAGGTTTTTTTTTCCGCTCTAGTAATAAACGTTTATATTCAGAATCATGTATTGTTCCCTATCATCTTTCTTTAACACGTTTGTGATAAAAGGCTGAAATTTTGTGCATCACCTCATTAGTATGTTGGACACATTTGAGAATTTTTTTGTACGGGGATCGTATAAAAATTTAAAAATTAACTTTTTGAAAATGAACGAGAGGAATTTTTTCTCAACAGGGTCATATTTCCGGCGTTATTTTGAACATTTTTTGAATTTAAATTGCCCACTTGCCTCTAACAGATAAAGATATTAAAGCCCATTACTGTCTTTTTGGGATACACTGTACATCAAATCTCGTGAATTTTTCGAAATTCGCCGATACGCAAAATGGACTTCCTCGACCGGTTTTGATTCAAGTTAGCTTATTATTATTACTGCATTTTTATTATACTAATGCATTTTATTAATTTGTGTATTTTTATAAAATTAGTACAACATTAATGCATTGTGATTTTAATACTTGTTGCATTTGCAGATTTACAGTATAGCAACGTGTATGGTCAAATATTCTTGCGTAATCTTTTATATTGAACGTAATCATGTCTATGTTCAGTTAACAGTCTAAAGTTTTAAAACAAGCCCACATTGTACAGCATCCATCTTTTAAAATTTTATATTTAAAAAGAAAAATTCATTTCGAGAAACTTGGCGTATTACAGTAACTTAATCTTGATTCACTAAGTTTAGTTTTGCATACCTAAATGAATGTTTATTTGATTTTCCTACATAAAATTAAATTTGCATCTGTCTGCACTTGCTGCAGACTCTTAGAAATATGTTAATTCTCCTTCAACTAGTTTTTGGCATAGTAAAGTTCTAGCGTTTGCGGAAAATGCGATCTAAATAAATTGACAGTCTGGAAACTTACCATGAACCTAACAAAGTTTTAAAACTCTGTTCGCTTCTAATTATTGGCGAATTATACAGGGAATTCCATCGTTACTTATTTAATTTTTTTTTTGCCTTTAATAATTCTGAAGGAATAAAGCTTTATATGAAAAAATAAATTACCGCTAATAATTACGAAGACTGGAGATATTCTGAAAAAAAAAGGAGAGGATAGTTAAATTTTTGAAACATTCATAATCTCTATTAAATTAACATTTCATATTTAAAATACTTGCCGTCATATTTAAAAAAATTGTTTTAAATAATTGCATTGCAATAATTTATAATATCACTTTTTTATTCAAAGTCAATTAAATAACAATAGGTAATATTTATATAAAAAATAATAATTTGTTGACTAAATTTTAGTAATGATTTTTATATCTAAATAGAGTTTAGCGAAAAAAGGTATTAAAAATTCCGTACTTTAATATTTATTCTCAAGAATTGTTTAAAAAAAAATAAGTTCTTAACCTACACCGTGAGATTATTTTCAATTTATGTTTTAAACTTTATTACCTGTATCGTTAAATATAGCAATCCAGAACAATTCTTTGTATGTAAATAATCCAATTTTTATTTTAAGAAATAATGCTTTCTGTGAAAAAGATTAAGATAGCTAATGTATGACATTGAATTGCTATTTTGCCTTAACCGACTTTATTAAGTTTTCTTGGTTTCAGAAATCAGAAATCAGAAAAGGGTGTTTCCAAAAAATATTTATTTTCTTTTATCTGATTTAATTAAAGTATTCAATGAATTTTTAAATGTGATATTATAACTCAGTGTTTTTTAACCATAAGACCTTGTGCACAGTCACTTTTGTCTCCCTACTATTCCGAGATTATATTTATTTATTTATTTAATGCAAGAGTAAAAAAATAAATAAATAAAAATAAATTCATCATAAATAATTAGTAACCTAAAAAATGATATGCCATTCCTCTGCTTTTAGACGCAGAGATAATATATAAATTAATGAGATAATGGATTAGAGTGAAAAATTTTTAGGTATAATTTTAAAGTCTATTTTAAGTACGTTTGCTCGTGTTATTCTTTTACGGAACTCACAGACAGCCAGGTATTTATTTACATCCTCTTAACACCTGTCTAAATTTCTTCTACAAATATTAAATAAATGTAATCCCTTCTACCGCAAACAACCCCCCCACACCTCCTGAAGAAAATTACATCCTGTCGGTGAGTGTGTCGGTTTAGGGAAATCTTCTCAAGTGGACCGACCCTCCCACAGAAAGCTTGGATGAAGTATCCTTTAATTACACATTCGTTTTCGCGAGCTTCCAAATTCTGTCGATATTTTTTAAAAAAGAGCTAAAAATACCTACCCACAGACAAAATCTACAGGGAAAAGAACAGGCATCCAATTTGGTGGTTTTAACTCCGAGGCAGATATCTTGGATAATCCCTTTATATTCTTTCATGTCTCTACCGACAGATTTCCCGCTAGAAATTACATAATCATAAGATTATTGACGACCCTCAAAAACTGTTATCGACCACTACCAGGTCTTTTGAAACCACGAAATTATCACGCACGGATATCTCATGTTCTATAGTCTTCAGTCGTCAGTATGAAGGTATTGGGTGTTAGGTTACGAAACCAACAAGTACCTGGTGGTTCCTAATCCATTGCCTTAACCAATGTGAGTCATGGAAATAATAAACTCCAGAAATGTGAAAATTTAGTGGCATTCCTTAGTTGAACAAATTAAAATTTTTTATGTACTTAACTATCAGAACACAACTAGGACTAATCTTATGAAAAAAGATATTCCTTATTAAAATTCTAATACGTTTCAGGCTTAACTGTTTAAAGATTCAAAAATAAAAAAGAATAAAAATTTAAAATTCTAATGGCCCAAACAGGATTAGAACTACCATAAAAAATGTAAGAATTATGGAAAGAAGTTAAGAATGCTAATCAAGTTTTTTCTTTTTCATAAAATCTTTCCAATATAATAATCTTCTGGTTTTTAGAAGTAACAGCTTGAAAAACTGGAAGTAAGTATAATAACTATTTTTCCCTCGTTGGAATATTTTTTTTCACAAGATTTAGTTATTTTAGCTATTTTTTTTCAGCTGATGTCTAAAAGATATTATAAAATGAAAATTATTTATAAAAAAGGAATAAGAAACTATACTTATTTTAAAAAATGCATTGTTTGATCCTTGGAAATAAAGTTATAAAAAAGGAATGTTCTTGGTTAAAAGTAAAGGAAGTTTTCAAACGTTAAAAGCATATTTTTTTGCTACATAGTTATCCATTCCCCCCAAAAAAAAACTATACGAAGTAAGTGTTGAACTGATTTTCTTTTTTTCTTTGTAAAACATGACCAGTTTTTCAACTAAAAAAGTATTTGAGAATCAAATACTCTTTGTTCGTTGTATAGTATAAAACTATTCTATTAAATTTAATGTACCGACAGTAGCCGCACGTTTTATAGGTAATCTTAAAAAAATTGTTTAGTAAGTTCATATACTACTAACTAGAATGCGAAGGATCAATAATTGAATAATATATAATATATACATATTTCTTGTTTAATATCCTTAATGATTATATATTCGCTACATATAAATTAAACTATGTGTGATTAACTTTGTTATTATTAAAAGTTTCCCTCTAAAAACACTCTGTATCTAAGCTAAGTACAGAGGGTGTTCACACATTTTTGTAGCGATGTGAAAGAATATATATATAAATATTCTTTCACAAAAAATAAAATTCTTATTTTTGCACATATATATATATAGATAGATAGATAGATAGATAGATAGATAGATAGATAGATAGGTACAAAAATAAGAATTTTATTTTATGATTTATGTTGAATATGATAGCCTTTATAACTATTAAATTAAATCTTGATTTTCAAGATAAAAGTTCTTTTCTTAAAATATCAAGGTTGATTCTGTTCCACAACTGCTTGCCAATCTCCATTCCATTCAATTATTTGAAATGCCGCTTATAATGAGCTTGTTTCAAAGGTAATCTGCACACTAATCTATCGGGAACACTTCAGAAAATTTCAGTGCGATGTATTTAATTGGTATAGCTTCAATTCTGGTTCAAGAATAGAGGTGAAATAACTTCCCCATCTTGTAATGTGTCAAGAACTAAAATTTTATATATTGCATTGCACGCAAACGAAAAGACGAACGAACAGATTGACGGCACCGTAAATAGGACACTAGAATCAGCAAGAACAGTATTTGAGAATTACAAAAGCATTAATAACTTTTAGAAACGTGCCCGATAAATAGAAAAAACAGTCGTGACTGACACTAAATAAATTATGATTCCCCGAAAAATTTTCAAAACAAAAGTATGCTTTCAGAAATTTATTGCATTGGAACGTAACACCTAGTACATTGTATCAAAGAAAAGCAGTATAATAAGTAGGTTACTCAACTCATAAATTATTGAGTGGAGACATTTATATATAAAACTTGTCAGACCTATCAATTTTAAAAAACAAGGCTCCATAAAATAAATCTTGATTCCGAATTGTTTTTCTTGAGAAAAAGTAAAAATATATGCGCTGGATAAATGTAAGTACAGGCGTAAAAACTAATTCCGTAAAAATTTTTTGAAAGTAGATTAATAGGTTATTTTCGGTGTAAACGTCTTTGCTATTCTTTGCATTCTTGCAATGAAGTTTCTTTGTAGTGTGTGATCATTAATGAGTGCCTGACTATGTTAGGGGCTGTCGGGGCATCTGCCTCGGGCCCCCAGTCACTCCCCTCCCCCAATCAAGAAATATCCATAGTGTATTTTGCAGAAATGTTTTGTTTCAAGAAAAATTTTCCACTATCTCTCTGCTTAATTCTCTGTAAAAAGTTATTAAACTATATTGAAAAGAAGTTCTTAATAAAACATTTTGTGTAAAGTTATGAATGTCTGGTCAATATTATCCTGTTGGGTGGAACCGAATGTCTTTCCCTTTTCAGTTGCAAAAAAAGTTTCAAGCATCCACAAGAGTAGAAATCCTGGAACTTAAGTAAGCTGTAATTCCAGGGTTTCTAATTCTTGCCAGACTGAATGGGCATATATGATAAGGGACCCTATAACAAATGTCTGGCCCTAGCCGCATGCCGGATTAGTTGGTCCCTGCCGTTGATACTTTTAGATCGGTTTTTACTAACTTATTTTTTTATATATTACCAATTATATATGTATATATATAGTACCAATGAATTACCAATTTTTTACTTTGGCTAATTCGATTTGGGAGGTTTTGCCAAGTATATTAGAAATAGAAAATAAATTATAATTTTCGTTATTTTTTTTAAACCAAGTTTGCCAACTAAGTATCTGATTTTACCAAGTTCAACAAAATTTTCAAGTGTTACGGGGGGGGGGGGTCCCACTGTGACGAAGTTCAGATATTTTTCGCGTCTTAAAATAATGTTCCTATGTTTCGTCTTTCTAAATCAAAATTTCGTATTCCGTATTAATCTCTCTCCACTCTGTTTCTCGGCTCGATAACATATTCTTTCTTTCGCGACGCTATGTCTGGGATTTTTCGGGGTTTCCCTTCTAAATTAATTTCGCTTTAGCATATGCTGTGTAAGTTCTTGGCGCCTCCCGGTCGCCCCCTTCGCTTTTCCCACGGGGTTGTTGCCTTATGTATTGGCATTCGCCAAATTCTGGCACTTCTGTCTTGACGTCAATCATTTAATCCGTTTGTTTCAAATTTTTATATTGTTTACGCCTACCGGACGGTGGTTGTCACGTGGGGCAGT
Organism: Cheiracanthium punctorium; assembly: GCA_038373885.1. NCBI lineage: Eukaryota > Metazoa > Arthropoda > Arachnida > Araneae > Cheiracanthiidae > Cheiracanthium > Cheiracanthium punctorium. Next base: position 497,021 of record JAWZYV010012594.1, on the reverse strand, counting down.
GGCTTATGAGTGCTCATATTTTACTCGCCAACCTGTAGAGAGCTGGCAGTTTTGTGGGAAGATTTGAGAAACACTTCTCGATTGCTCTCCGTCAGAGGAGGTTGTTTTCGTTTCTTTTTTATGGAACTCCGGCATGCCTTGTGGCCGGAACAATTAGATATATTCCTGGTGTTATTTTATGAAACAATGTACTGTACGTAATTGAAGTTTCTTACGTCAAGACTGTTTTTGCTGTTACCTTCAATAAACCTAGCTTTTCTGATTTCGAGTCCTCTTCCTGTTTTCAAAGTCCTCAGCGTACTTCATGGATATGTTAATTTCACTACGTCACGTAAACGGCCGAGAGGATGTTCTCTTAATCCACCTCCGAGAACTCCCTCATACCCACTTTACCCCTTTTATCAAGGGCGCTGGATACATTATGAAATCAACTGCAAGTGAGACACCTCACGATGTTAAAAGTTCATTACGCATGAAAATCAAGCCTAAGTATTTATTAAAACTTAGAATGTTTCCGTTTCAGATTAGATTCGTCATCAAACATCAACTATGTATCGTTTCATACTAAATGGTTTTATATTTTACATCAAAATAGCTTTTGTAATTCAAGGATTTGTTGCAAAAAGGAGGTAGTTCCACCCATACGAGTTTGCGTAAAAGAATCTAAAAATAACATTTGGGAATTCAACACGAACTAACGTCAAGTCCAGCTTCCTGCTATGAGTGACCGAAGAACGAACAGTTGCAGCCACATCCTTTTGGTAACACGAAAGATTTTTTTTTAAACTTCAGGATCGCACGTCTAACTTCATACTCCTGTGGAATGGAGTTACCTCCATTTTGTGGCAAACCCATAAATTCTAGATTTAAAAAAAAAAAACTATAAATGTGAAATATTTATGATGGAATTTTTTAAAACATCATCCCCATTTTTCACTTGGCAAATGTATCATTGCACGTATTTTTAAGCGGATGTTGTTGGACAAAATCTGAGTACATTATTATTGTAAACTATGAAATTGGGCGATTAAAATGTCTATTCCATTTTTTTAAATGACAAACAATAGTTTTACTGGTTTTACTTGATTTTGAGCGGTATTAATAAATATTAATAGTTTTAGAATAATGAAATGGCAACGATATCGCAATTCTTTAATAAGCAGGCGATTAATAAGCTTGCTTTAATAAGCAAATGATTAGCCAGATTGTTGTTATACGCATTCATATACAGTTATAAATAGTATTAAGTGCTACAAAACGCGTTTAACAGCTGCATAAATTTCCTACAAATTTATTATTTGATAGGAAATGGCCTATATATCTATTTGCAGAATTAAAAATATAATGATTTACAATTCTAACTGTTAAAGTTATAGTCGTAAGATTGTTATTAAATTACAGTCAACGTCCATAATCTAACTAAAACCATTTACAGCATATATTGTATTAGTTAAGTGTTGGTAATTCTCTCAAATGTTGTTTGCTTCTTTCCACAATATTTCAAATAGGAAACCTTCATAAGTCTAATACATGTATTAATATGTGTAATACGTTGTTTTTTCTTGATTATTTTTCAAAATTACGAATAGATTGAATAATTCTTAAAACATAATTTATAAACTTACAATTTATGCATTTATCAAGAGTACCTTAAAAATAAAAAAAATAAAAAATTCTTAGAAGAAACTCTATTAAAAAAAACTTGGGAGGGAATTTAAAAGCGAAATTTTTAATTTAATGATAGAATAAATGCAGTTTATCAGACTAAAAATACGGGCATTGAAAATGAATAATATATGCTCCATTTAACATGAAATACTGAGTTCCATTTTCGGAAAAGCTGAGGAGGGATATTCTATTAAATATTAAACTCGCATCTCAAATCTAATGGCAAAGGTTTTGGAAAAGAATCTCTGATATATACCCGATCGTGCCGATTTTTTATTTCTTATGATACATTAAAGTATAATGGTACATTTTCTTGTTAATATTCAACAAATTGTCCATAAAATGCACATTTGGTTTGTACATAAATGTAATTTGAATGCATTCTTTGAATGTCATTCTTTTTAAGCACCAATATTCTTTTGCATATAAAATTTATTACACAAGTGATTATGTAGCTTCTAACTTTTTTTAAATGAATTTTTTATTCATAAAGAAATATGTAAGCATAAATCATTGAAAATAAATTTAATTTGGCTCAGCAGTTGTTTAGCAAGGTTTTTTTGTGAGTGTGTAATTTTAAAAGTGCTTTTTAAAAACATAATCTTGTATCACAGATACTGTAATGCATTGTAAAGAGTTTTTATGAATTTTTTAATGTGTTATTGTTTTCGATAACAATGAAAATAAAGCTTAAGTTGGCTTTCTGTCTCAATATTCATTATTTTCAGAGGATCAAAAGTTAGTTATTTATGGTCAGCTTTTGTTAGTGATTAATGATCGATATTTAATTTTCTTCATTCTGCTGTACATGTGCCTGTATTACAGTAACTTAGTCAATAGTGTTTATATTTACTTAAGCGAAACCACAATTTCTAGTGAATTGACTATCAATACACTATATTTATATTTTAGTGGAATGAAAAATAAATAAATTTTCGAAAATAAAAACACAAAAGTGCGGAAAACAGCCCAACACCATCCTAAGTAAAGAATCAAAAAGATCTGCCGTCAGTGCAAAATCCGAAATTTTGGATAGGTCTTGAAAGTAATCTCAAAATTCATAGTATTTTAAAAGTAATTTTAATCACACATAAACTACAAGGTTATTCATTTCAGGTAATTATTGATATAAAAGAGAGAATTACAGGTAAAAAATAAATACATAAATAAATAAAAAATAAGCTTTTCACTATGTCAGAAGGCTTAAATTAATGTATTTTCAATGCTTAAATTAATGTATTTAAAATTCTTTAAAGTTTTATAAAATATATTTTGTAAGGACATAAGCAAAGGTTACATATAATGAACGCATAATAAAAATTCGGATTCCAAAAGGGAACACTCAGTTTCTCGCTTATTTAGAAATAACACTGATTTCCGTTTGAAATGAATCTTGTCGCAATAGCTCTAGACTTTCTTTGACTTCTTATACAGGGTAAATTTGCGAAAGGGGGCAAAACTTTGCGAGACAGGGCACATAAAAAGGATTCAAATCACGTAGTACTGTAGGATCGGAAAAGTCCTTTTCATATAGTTGTTAATAGTTGCGGTTTAAGAATAGTGAACTTTCCCAACATCAGTCGTCAAAAACAAATGACTAAAATTAATCATTAAAGTTGGAAATATTTATTGATTCTATGATCCATTAGTATTGATTATTTAAACATCAAATTGATTATTCAAGCAATTGTAAACGCGTAAATGAAAAGGGCAGTTTTGACACCATACTTTTATCTGATTCTGAATCTTTATTACGTACCCTACATCCCTCGAAAAATTTGCCCAATTTCACATACTGAGGTTGACGAGGTATACAGTCCACTGTGCTAACATTTTGGCCCCACCCATCTGCAACGGAAGCGTCATATGGTCAGGGGCTATGGCCAACTTGGTCCGAGATAAATACACTGTGGCAACCGTGTATTAAATGCATTTCTACCACAGAGGTGTAAAAGAAAAACATACTTTTAAATTAACAAAGTGACTGTGGGAACGATATAAAAATTGTGTGTTCTGAAATAAGTAGTTCTTTTTGTGGAGATAAAAAAAAATGGCTGTGAATAAAATTTATATGTATTTAGCGCAGTTAAATTTTTTTTAAATTCTTTCTTTGTCAACCTTCAGCCACCTCAACAGTAAGACGGTCATATCCTTCAGGCCACATGACTCTTCGAGTGCAAAAGGGTATGACCATAATATCAACACCGAAGCCTGTATATCTCGTAAACCACTCTAATACTCACCCTGTGTAACCATGTCTAACCATATCTGAAGAGATACATATTCTGAGACGATTTTGTGACACTTTGCGGATTATCTTACTAAGTTAGGGATATGTCCTTCGATATAAATACAAATTGCAAAGATGAAACCCAGATGTACATAGGACCGGAGAAATAAATTTAGACATTGGAGATGTCATACTTAGAAAAATTCTCCAGTATTGCTCTAAGTAAGAAGCCAACATGTGGGATAATCTTATAAGTATATTTCGTTGGCGCAAAGGGCGGAAAATGCTGCTCCTGCAAAAACTTATTGGTATAGAATAGCGCACAATAAATATATTTAATTTTTCATATAATTATAATTTAGTATGATAAGAGATTCTGCAAAACTGCAAGAACTTTTAAAAATATCTTTTGTCTTTGTAAATATCAAAAATCAAAAAATTAACTAATGATAATGGATTTCTTTATTAAATAGACCGTAGGTGGTAAGTATCCTTACCACGGCCTTATAAAGGGTTATAATACCGAATAAACGCCCACTTATGGTGGATCCATACTGGCCGGAGACTTTCAGCGGCTAAGCGCACTGTGTGTGAGTTAGATTCCCACTCTCCCCTCTTTTTAACAATTGCCTTTCTCTGTGTTAGTAAAAACTTTCATTGTCAATTAACAGATGACACCATTGAAATCACGCCATTTACCAGTGAAGTGTGACGTCATAACTACCCGCTCTACTTTGCTTAGCTGAGTGACATCATCGTGGGGTCTTAGCGGTACGGAACGGACATTATGAATCCAGCTTCACTTGAAGATAGAGGGAGCGCATGAACGGTACATTTTCCCAATTTTTACCGTTTATCCGTTCCCATAGATCGCGATTTCACTTGAAGATTGTGGGGGGGGGGTACTCTTTTCCGGTATTTTACGGTATTAGAAAGCAAACAAAATCGCCAGCAGCACTTTTAACGTTGTGGAGCCTTTGGTAAAATCAGTTCTTTTTAGATTGCAAGTGAGATTCACACAATTTCAGCGTCACAATTTTGGTGTTACAACTGCATTTTTTATCACACGAAGTTGGCAGCTGGTAGGAGAACGTTAATTAACAGCAGGAAACGCGATAGGTATACCACCCGCATTGTTGGAATTAATCCCATATTAGAAAACTGTTTCTCGTAAGAAGAGTTTATTTAAGAAAAAACATCAAAACTGATACTTTAAGGAATAATTCTTAATTATAATTTTACTTTTACTAAAAATATTGTAGATATTTTGGGATTTTTCTTCTCGCAAATCAAACAATCAAACAATCAAATCGCAAATCAAACAATCTCGCAAATCAAACATATATAGAGCCAATTTGTTGAAGTTATTGACAATCTTCGTCGTTTAGTAAGTTCTCATACTCATACATTCTAAAGAGAACAAGATACGAAATTTGAAAATTGTTCAAGCATAAATGTAACGAATTAGAGAACATTCTGTTAATCAACAAGTATTTAAGACATTTAACACACTTAAATTTTGTAAATTTTTAGAATATTCATCAATTTAGATAATGACAATGTTAAATAAATTTCAAAGACAATTGTTTGATTACTTCGACAGTAGTTCTCTGTGAAAAAATCATTCAGTCATTTACGCAGGCTTTTATAAAATGAGAAAGAAAAGGTTTAAAATGAATCATGCATTAAACAGAATTTATGATAAATAAAATTACGTTATTCCGTAATGTAATTACTCTTTCCACAGGTAAATAAAAGAAATAGTTTTACTATATTTTCAATAACTAACAAAGCAGAATAACAGAAAAATGCATGTAAATCAAATAAATCGCAACTTGAAATTCATTTTTAACAAAATGAATCATATTTAAATCATCTAAAACATAATTTAATATTCGTAAAAATAATCCGATCACTATTTTCTTTCCAAAAATGTACGTAAAACTATGTCATTAAAAAAAGCTATCGATAAATTGGCTGTAACTGAATAAAACTTCCATAAAAGAGATAAAAATAGCAAATATTTCTCTTTAATATATAAGTGTTTGCATATCGATCAGTTTGGATGCTTCTCCTGCCCCGATACGCCAGATGTTGATGCCACTTGCTAATGAGAAAATAATGAAAAGCAGCATTATGCTAATCTAAGAAAAAGTTTTGCGCTGTGTTGGAATAGTAATGGCATTCTACTTATTTTTTTAACTCACGCACGTCTTGTTTGTAATGCTACTAAAGGTAATATTGGAATGAATCGTATCCTGAATTCTGGTTAGGAAATGTGCTGTAATTTTTTATTTATTTATTTATTTATTTATTTCTAAAAGAACAGTTAATTTGAAATGCTATAAAGGTAGAAATTACCTTTTAAATGTTTCAGTTAAATAGTTTTTTTTTTTTTTCGCAACAGCAGATTGAGAAGTATGAATGGGCAATTTCGATAAACAAATCGATAAACAAGCCATAAAATGATTTTCTTACAAAACGTACGCTAAAATTGAAGTATTTTGTAATGGAAGTGAAACATAATTGTATCCATTCATTCAAATATTGGAAAAATGGGACTTTCATATATTGCAATCATCTTTGCTTTGATGTATTAAATATTAAATCTTAAGTGTGAAGAGAATTTCTTGTAGTTGCATTCAAGGTAAATATTCGTTGAGGAGAGCTTGTTTCATTGATCCAATCAGAAACAAAAATGGCGACAGAATATTCTCAAAATTGCATGAATTGAAAGGTGCTGAAAAGAAAGCGAGTAAAAATTGAAATCGCGTATAGCAAAAAATCCTCCTCCTGAGAAATATCGCTCTATATTTTGGCCACCTGGCACGTTAGATGGACAATATCCCGAGATGGTTGGAAGAACAAATGCCTGCCGAGTGGGAAGAAGGTTCCATTTGTCCTATTTATAAAAAAGGAGGACAAGCTAGAATGTTGTAATTACAGAGGAATTACTGTTTTAAATACAGCATATAGAATCTTCTCCACCATCCTATATAAAAGATTGCTTGGGTACACTTCTGAAGTTATAGGGAACTACCAATGTGGTTTCCAGAAAGGAAAACCAAATAGTGGTCAAATACACACTATTAGACAAATTTTGGAACTAACAAAGGAATTTAACATCAACACCTACCACCTGTTCATTTATTTTAAAGCTGCATATGCGTATCAAAAGGGAAAGACTCCTTGAAGCTATGCTTGCATTTAACATTTCAGAGAAACTGATAAGCCTGACAAAGATAACACTTAGAAATGTGAAATTCCGAATTAAAATTTAGTCTTTTTTTCTCAGAGTCCTTTTATACTGAGAAAGGCCTGCGACAGGGAGACTCACATTCATGTTTGTTGTTTACCTTGGCATTGAAAAAATATGTGCGAGGCTCCAAACTAAACACAAGTGGAACCATGCTACAAAGGACAATTCAATTACTAGATTTTGCCGACGATATTGATATCATTGGATGATCTAAACAGCTGTTGTCAAGGCATTCGTCTCACTTGAAAAAAACAGCTGGAAAGATGGGCCTGACCATCAATGAAGATAAAACGAAATTTATGATAATAACAAATAAACAATCGACTTATCCCCTCTAAGAATACACACTTATACATTTGAGACTATTAAGCAATTTAAATATCTGGACACAATGATAACATAACATAACATAACAACAACATAATAATAATTGAAATAATAAGCAGGTTATCTATGGCCAGCAGATGTTTCTACGGACCTATAAATCAACTCAAATCTAAATTAATTAATATAAAAACCCAAATAAATCTATATAAGACCTTGATAAGACCTCTGTCTCTTTACAGATGCGAATGCTGGACACTAACAAGGTAGAGGAGGATCTACTACTAATTTTTGAAAGAAAAATATTGAGAAAAATCTTCGGACCACTAAAAGAATATAACGTATGAAGAATTTTATAAAACCACATGAAACCTATATGAAATATAACAATTATGACATCGTTAAAATAGTAAAGGCTTTTTGTATTACATGGCTAAGCAATATTTATAGATTTGATGATTCTTTCCCCACAAAAAAATATAACTTTCTCAAGAATAGAGGAAAAAACGCCGAAAGGGAAGACCCCTTACTAGATAGTTAGATAGTGTAGAATAAGTCCTTAAACTCTATTAGGGGGTGAACCGATGGAAAGTTGTTGCGCTGGATAGGGCCAGGTGGAGAAAGCTTGGATAGGCAGCCTCGGCCTGTAAGAGGCTATAGCGTTTAAGCAGAAGAAGAAGGTTGGAGGACCCTCCCCATAATGGACCAAACGTTCTCGATGGGGGAGAGATCCGGCGATATAGCTGTTCACGGCTGCTTTGGGCAGCACGAAGACAAGGAACAGAAACTATCACCGAGTGCTGGCGGCCTTTACCTTGCTAAAATGTAAGCTCAGGACGGTATGATATGAAAGACACAACAGACATTTGAGTAGAATATCTTCGATCTACCCCTATGCTGTAAGGGTACCACGGCTGACAATAAAATAGGGATCCTTTGTCAAAGTGAAATGGCCCTCATTTGCACGTCAGCCGATATCAGACTCTTGTGCAAGTAATTTTTCTGCAATATCCTTACAGCATGAGGCATTATCATGAAGTCTTTTGTTAGGTCGTGTATGATGATTCCTGTAGGGAAGAAATGCGTGAATACTTGAAAACAATGTGTTATTTTTCAATAACTGAAGAAACTCACTGAAGACATCGTAGTACTATCAAAACACTGCGAAGGACGCTGATGGTTTTGCTCACGATGACACGGGAAAATACCCACGAAGGTGGTTTATCAAGGTCTATCGAATATCTATCGATGACACAGAGTAATAGCACAACAGGTAACGAACACTAATGTTTGCAGAAAATAAAATGGGTTACTTGGCAAGTAAAATCTATCCGTGGCTTCAATGTTCTCCATGTTCAATCGATACCTCTGTGGATGCCGGTTTCAGGTGCTGAGTCTCTCATCTCGCAGTTTTTCAAAATTAAGAGTCCAAGCATAGGGGGCAACGTCGGTCTGCCTAATAGGCGCCACCATAACTAACTGACCAACATCTGTGGTCGTCATTGTGGTGAGCAGGCCGTTGACCCGGGAATTAGAAAAACAAAAACAACAAAAAATGCTTGTAGCTGTAATTATGACACGTAAATATATATGTGTTTGTGCGTGTACGTGTATATTTACAAGCATGAATGTATGTAGGAACTTCTATTTAACTATCAAAATGGCGATTTCTTTTCAACACAACGACACATCAAGTATCGGAATACATTCAATAGTTTTCTCAAAATTTGAATAAAATTTTGAAATTAGGAAACTTTCTTTCAAATAGCGCAACGTCACCAGGGTGACGTCAGGTGATTGTATCAATACGTAAATGTTCTTAATTTGTTCCAGTTAGTTGACATTCCATTACAAGTATGTAAAACGGAGAAAAGGAATGCAAAATAACTGCAGTTTAAGTAAAACACAAACCATAATCAAGACATTTTTTGAACTCATTCTTAAACTTTAAAATATAAATTAGATGAAGGCCTCGACTTGTTACAGAAGTAATTCCAAGTTTTTAAAATTAACGGAAACACCAACGCAAACTTTTCGCCCTTTTTCCAAAACGTAATTTTGAAATGTCAGACTCCATGTTCTTTAATTTCCAAAGCATTTTCTACCCAATTAAACACGTCAATACTGGCAACAAATGAATATTACGAGACATTTAACTGGGTTTCTAACTTCAGGATTAATACAGAATGCCCAGGAGCAAAATAAAAGAGCAGGGACAAAAGTAGCTAACATTTCGAAGCATCATCAAAAACGCATTATCCACAGTGAAGACACTAATTATGAGAAAACTTACTTATTTTGTTAGTCATTACCAAGTCTTAATGAACAAAATCTCGTTCCCTTGGTCCGCAACAAATAAAATTTAGCATTAGATCTAACTAATTGCATTACAGCTCAATGGGTGAATAGTAAGTTAGGCAATTTAAATAACTTTCCATCACGATGCTTGTTTTCGGAAAGTTGTTTTGCATCGACATCTAAAGATAGTTTCAAAGGAGTGCGAGGACTGCATAAACTGTTTCCTTACATTCTGCAGGTTTGTTGCGAGGAAATTCTTTAAGAATGAGCATTTGATTGGTTCATTATTTCGCCATTATTTCTTAGAGAAGGAGCATAGAAATCAGAAATTTGAATCGTTTCCTACAATTCTTATGCATTTATCAATAAATTATAAGTACGATATATACTTGCGTATTTTACATTACTTGTTATTTTACAAACAAAAAAACTATTATAATGCTCAATAAAAAATTGTTTGAATGTCACTTAATTTTTTTGCTTTAAAAAACATTTTAACATGTATACAAGGTTGTCCCCAAGACACTGCCATACGCTTTTATACCTTAAAATATTGATCATAGACATGCAATAAATGGCAATGTCACATAAAAAAAGGAAAAAAAATTAGGTTATCGATTAAAATTTTATGGAGATTAAATAAATACCAAATTTGAATTTTTATACGACCTCCGTACAAAAAATCCAGTCAATGAAATGTGTTTCACGCATTAATGAGGTGATGTAAAAACTTTCAGCCTTATCATACAAAAAGGTTCAGATATATGAAAATATGTTGACTTAAACCACTTTTCAATAGCTCTCGGATAGAAAAAAAAATCACGTCGGAAAATCGCATTTTAGGGGTTCTACGCAAACTGAAAAAAATACAATACTTTCATAAATACGTAAAACGCTTGAGATTATTGGGGTATTGTATAGACTGTTATCAGATTTGTTTAAACATATCTAAGCCTTTTTATGACCCCGTATAAAATAAATTTTGTATTTATTTAGGCTTAGCTTCTGAAAAAGTTTTTTCGGTACACTAAAATTCTGCACTTTTTTACGTAACATTGTAAGTTTTTGTATACATTTATCATCAATATTTAAGAAACAAAAGCCTACATCAGTATTTTAGGGACATTCTGCATATTTTCTTTCTAGAAAAGAAGATATGTGCTTGTGTGTGTCAATTTTTTTTTCCGTGAATGTGTATCTGTATTCGTAGCTTTACGTACTAGCAATTAAACGAATATATATAAAACTGGATATAAATGAAGGTGTAAATAAAGTTATGTAAATAAAGTTACTGGAAGTACTTACATTTTTCTCGGTTTTCATTTCTAGTCAAAATCAACAATGCAAATTTGATTTGAAGAAGTTAAAGTAAAAAAACTTCATTAAATAGGATTAAGCGGATTTCCTCCCGTTTAGTCATTTAATTTTACCGTGATTTACTAATTATTAAGTACCCATGAATGTAACGGACAAATATGGACGAAATACGAATATCCAAACTCTAATCAGTGTTGCCAAAAACCATCGTAAAGTTCATAAATTATGTGTGGTCAAAACTATCTTTCTGATTTCTTTCTTTTCAATTTTGTCAAATTATAAATTTCACAATTAATTATTCAATAAAAGTAAAGGGATAAAACTAAATAAATTTGGAGAATTTTTAAAAAATTTAAAATAAAGCAATATTTTGAATTTAATCAACTAATGAGTAAATATTTGACTCCATATTTATAATTTTTTGTTTGTGGTGGGTGGCAATGAAATCATTCAAAACTTCAGCAATAAGAAAAGCCATGAATTTAAATTTTAATATCTGAGTTTGCTTGTTTGTGTTGTTAAGGCAAAGCTACGCGTGGGGCTATCTACCTAGGATGAGAAGTGACTTAATCGGAGGACTTTCCAAGGGGTCCTAACTCGTATTCACGTTACAACTGGAGAAAATCGACCGTAACTCCAGACTGCTAGATCGGCAGCCGTGTGATGGAACCCGAAATCGAGACCTTCACACTTTATCGGTATATAATTTTGAGTGCCTTATTCAATCGACAGTCGACCATTTTGGGGCCTTAAAATATATTAGATATATAAAATATGTACGAGGCAAAAGCTGGTCTACATGCGCAAGGTTTAAACATGTCGTACACATGGAAACTAGTTAATTCCAAATATCTGATGTTTCAAATATTCAATTTTCAACTCTATGGTAAAAATTAGTTACAATAGCATTAAAATATCTATAATTATTTAAGAGCTACTATTCCAATGTTCTATTAGTTTTAAAGTTATATATTTTGCTTTTATGACTCTAAAATCGCTTCAGTTTTCGATTCATTATTGAATTTGTGAATTTAAAGTTCAAAATGTTTTCTGTTATTACGAAAATTTTTATGTTAAATTATTATATTATTTTCAAAAATAATAATCCACTAATTCCTTAGCTGCAAAAAAATGTTACACCTAGATTAACGATTTGTACGAGCTTGCTAAGTAGATACTTAACAAGCTTATCGGTGCTTTTTTACAAAGTTTTTAATTAATTTACCAGTTAAATCCAGGATTTTTACCCCGTGGATTGTACCTTTTCTGTGTATATGTTAGAATTTAATGTTCTTCATGAGTGCTTTATGTACTGTTACAGAAGTTATTTTAGCCAAACTGTTTTTTAACACCAGTGTTTTTAGTTTAATTTAGATGTATAACTGATTGTTGTTTAACCATTTCGTTTCCGAATATTTGTTGGAAACTGATATTTCTTACGGAATATGTATTTTCGGAAATGCATATTACATACATCAAGTTATACGGCAGCCCCTCAAACTGCCTCTCAATGAGCGAGCGTTATCTGATAAAGGGGGGAATATTTCAATTCTAATGGAGTGCCTCAGCACGCATTTCTGCAATCCTATTATTCGTGTGAGTGGAGATCAATTTTATGAGATTATGAAGCGCGCTTTAACTTAGATTTCAGCCATCTTAAGCTTTTCTAATGTGATTTGGAGATTTACTTCGAAAACTGAAGCCATCTCTCTGAGTGATTTAAAATCCAGTGCATTTTCCCATCGCTCTTGTTCGAGGAGGTGAAACTAATCCATCAGAAATCAAATTACCTGGCTAAAAAGCAAACTGACTTCATAATAAAGTTGTTTCAAGAAATTGATTGTAGAAAAAAGGGAAAATATACAACTATTTACTTACACACTACAGCGTAATTTTACTCCTATTAAGTCTTAACTGATTTAAGTTTCAAGGGAATCATATGTTAACGTAGAAAGACCATGATATAACTAGAAAATTGTCTTCTAGCCGAGTCACAATAATTCTCGTTAAAGTCATAGAATAATTTAAAATCTTACTAGAACCACTGTCTGCCAGATGGTCCGTATAGCATACTATAACATTCAATAAAATTTGTATGTTTATTTAAAGCACGATAGACAATTAAAAAAATAAACTTGACATTAAATGTAACATGATAAATTACAAATTTCTTATGCCATATGCATTGCACATATTCCGATTCTTCGAAATGTACGCAATTGTCTACATTCAGGGGCTTTCAATATGATTGGATTTGTTTTTGATTATATACTGATCAATTGGGGTTGGCAGTCAGTTTTTATACGACCTAAATTAGCGAAGCAATTTGCTGTAAAATCCTGAGACGAATTCCAACCTGGAACACGTTGCATGTACTGACCTACGGAACCTGATGGAGGTAATGTCGTCCCAGTGACCACAGGGCCGGCTGTCTCGGCGAAAGTTAGCTAAACATGCAGAAAGAGCGCAGCAATGGGTAAGTTTCTTTTAGTTTTTTCGAAAAATGCATTTTTATTTCATTCCTCGGAAATTTTGTCAACGAATTCTCTACGGTGGATTTTTAATGTTTTCAATGGTCTATGAAAATTCGCTGTCACTATCTCGCCTAAATTTCTTCTATTTCCTCAGTTAAAATCAGATGAAATTAAGATAAATAAAACAGATGGAAGAAAAGAGAAATACCAAAAGAATTTAAAAACTTAAAAATGCTTTCATATGTTACAGAAACAAAAGGTTTTTTTTGGTGTTTTGTTTTGTTTTATTTTGTAATTTTTCCAAAGTGTGGGCACTTGCCGATTAGGCATTGTCCACTACAGCTGCTCGAATGTATTGTGGCCATTGTATTAAGGGGGTACCCAGTCGTCGGCCAACATTAGCCCCATTATGAAGGGACGGACAAGTCAACATCCATGCCCAAACCGGGATTTGAACCCGACTCAAGGGGTGACAGAATGGTTCTTAAGCCACTACACTATTTGGGCGGCAGAAACAAAAGTATGCACCTATGAAAGAGTATAACTTTATTGAAATTTTTACACATGTAAAAATTTTCAGTAGTAACCCCAGTAGCATAACTAGTTCTGAAGACGTTCTTTGAACGTCTTTGAACATTTTGTGGACGTCTTTAGAGCGCTTTTTAAAGAAGTTGTTTTATTAGAGAATGTGCGGAGCCTTACATGTAATTTAACGTTTCAGTTCACCACCTTTTCCTTACTACCATGTATATACTTTGAAAAAACTATTAGAATTCATGAATATCCTTGCAAGCATTTGGGAAACATTAAAATTTTCTAAATGTAACTAAAATCATTGCAGCTGTGAGTTTGAGCTCCAATAAAACGCAATGTTTGTCTTTTTGTTTCCTTTATCTTCTGGAACTTTACCGTTATTTTTTTAAAACGGCTCTTATACTTAGTTCTTTTCATCAGCCCTTTGGTGCATTCACGAAATAATGCACCATTTAACGGAGTACCTAGAAAGACGTGCATCAGTCAGAAACGTGCTTTACAAATCCAGTGCACAATTTCTCCGATAATTCTGAAATTCAATTCTTCTAGTGAGCGAAGATCACTTTTATAAGATTATGGCGCACTTCCATTCCGTCCTAAGTCCTCCTGGAGTTCTCTTAATGTGATTTAATGTTTCGGAACGGCATAACAAAGCTTTCTCACTAAATAATTTGTAAACTAATGCATTTTTCAACCGCCCAGGTGGAAGACTTGCGTGCATTTCTGCAGAATTCTTTCAGAAGGATAATGCAGTTAGACAGAAGAAAATCCGCTGAATCGGATTGTTTTGTTAGTACTTTTTCTCAACGGAAACCAGGATTACAGAGATCTGAAGTGAAACCAGGACATTAGAGGTGTGTAAAAGTTGTGTGCGTTTTTCAATTCGATATTCTCAAATAATATATGATCGTCAAAGCATTGCTATTAGAATAATTTTAAAAAACTGGAAATTGATTTTATTTTAAATTTTCTTTATAATACATTATTTAAAATTACTTTTTATAGAAGAGTCTTCCTTGAACAAAATTTTGCAACAAAAGTATTTCCAGAACAAAAATTCCATTTTTAGTGATTCTTAAGAAAATATCTATTTTCTTCTTGATTCATAATAAAGTAGCTTTCTTCTGAATCTGATTACGAAATCGTTTATTTTGTAAGATGCTTCATTAATTTAGAAACAGAATACAGATTTGAAAATGAAAATAGACTCGTTTACATTCAATTCATTTATATGCCAAGGAATATAATGTGCCTCAAACTGATTGAATAAAATTTTTATACGATCACCGTAGACAAATTCGGGCAATCTATTATCTTTTAATGCAGGACAATCATAAAAATCGTACACGTAAATTCTCATAAACATACTGAATTAGGAAATTCAATTTAGTTGTAATCTGAGACTACTCAAAAATAGAATTTTTCCATTTACGTTTTGATTTTTTTATGTTTAGTACATTTTTTGCCTAGAAAAAATCAATAATTTAGTAAAAACTAGTGTAATATTTAGGCAGATAACGTTATTATATGCTGTTTACTTGCCCTCATACTTGCAACATACGTTCGAATTTGAATACATAGCTCTAATATGCGACTTTAACATTAGGTGAAGAAATCAAAATATGTCGTATTCATCTCAATAACTCTGAGAACAACAAAATAAATAAATAAATAAAATATTCTATATTTGTCCAAATCCTAAATAAAACAAACTTTTATTAGCACGAAAATGGTCAGTAATTTTTACGATCAGATTTAGAAACATGATATTCTGCAACTATTTTGAGATGCATCTAATCATATGCTCATCCTGTTAAGTCGCCATTAAAATTCAGAAGTTGTTTTAAAAGAATTTATTTTAACTGTTCCGTTTGATTATCGGAGTCAATAAATTTTAGCTTTACGATTTACGACCGCCATAAAAACTGCTTTGAAATTTATTACATCATAAAAATGAGTAATAGATATATGTTTTCATCATTATAGCTTCCTCATGAGCTGGTATTAAACTTTTATTACAAAACAAAGGATTAATTTAAAGCTGTAACTATCGATGTTTTGATTGTGATCTGTTTATTATAAAGCAAAATGATGACTTTTCAATATAATTTATGTACTTATTTACTGTAAATTAAATACTGTGCTTTTAAAAACTTTCAGTAAGATTCCTTCTCCAGATATAAGCGTACTGTTATTTAAAAATAATAAATAGAAAAATAGAATCTTGTCAAATGTATCAATTATAATTTTCTGCGCCAAATTAAAGCAAAGTTAGATACTCAATACTTATAGCAAACAAGCCATTAACATAGTCATGATTATAGATTTTCGAGTGGATACAGACTATGGCAATCTATGATAGTAATTTCAAATATAACTGAAATAGCGAGTGCTTAAAGGGCTGACAAAGTAAGACACATGTTTGACACGTGCCTCCCCCCCCCAAAAAAAAAACAAGAATTTTTTTCTTAATTTTTTATTTATGCTAATTTGTAAAAACATATTTGTGTTTTTTGTATTATGTTGTATAATAGCATTTCTGCAACGCAACTACAAAACTTTATATGAATAATCTAGACTAACAATCATTTAATTCTACAACTAAGAATTAATTACATTAGTCTTTTATCTTAGATAACACACTTGAATAAATACTTTCTTTAACCTCTGGGAAAGGTTATTATCAAGGAGCATAGTATGTAAAAGTTAACTGTTCCAATTTAATTTTAATTCATTATTTGGATGAATTGGAATTAAAGTTTTCTAATATAACATTGATTACATGGGTTGTTTACAATGCAGCACGCTATACATAAGTAATTAATTATTTAAATGACTACCTTGCATCTTATAACCTTTGAAAAGAATGAATGTTTTATAAAATTAAGCTATAGTATTCCATGAATATACCGGGGGATTAAAAATAGATGTTAAGGCGATTATTTTTTAAACCGTAAGTGATCGAAACATACTTCCAATTTGAAAAGTTCGTAACATTAAGTGTAGCTTTCAGTTATGGTATTTTTTTACTGGGGGTTGTATACATACTGAAATACGAAATTTAGTTTTTATACGGTCCCTCCTTTCTTACCCTTCATATTTAGAAGAATGCTGCTCTTTACACAAGAAAATGAATAAAACAAATCCCGTGTCTATACATGGAATAGTTCCGAAATATATCAATTTTGAAAATTTTGGCATTGGTCGCCAAGCAATAAGGGGATGTCTCCAAAGTGAGATAAGTGTAATTAGTTTTGAACTGACATTAATTTATGTTAATAGTCACGCGATAGACGCAGTTGGTACCTCAAATCCTAATTTAGCTATAATTTTCTTGTAACGCATGTTTGGCAGTTTCTAGTGAAAGTTATCGCACCATAGTAAACATACACCATTATTTTGTCATGCTCTTTTACACTTTAAAATTACTTCTCTAGAAGCGTGATACAATTAGTGGATGACCCCCCTTAAAGACTAAATTATCGCTAATTTCATAAAGCAGTACCGATTATTTTAGGTAAAACTAACTGTACATTTCACGAATTTGAAGGCATTTACTTGTCAACAATGGGATCGTTATTTAACTTATTTCAACTCATAGTTGGTCTCCCAAATAAAGAATTTTTCGCTTGAAAACCAAAGCCAACACAGCAGGTAAAGTGGTGTAAGTAATAATTTTTAAAAATAACTTTATTTGCTAACTATTTCAGTTAAAGACTCAGTATTTGTTTTATTAATTTTCTTAGGCAAAGAGCAACATTCTTTTAAATATAAAGGATAGGAAAAGAGGGACTGTATAAAAATTAAATTTCGTATTTTAATATGTATATAACCCCCGGTAAAAAAATGCAGTATCTGAAAGCTACTCTTAATTTGAGGAACTTTTCTAATTGGACGTATGTTTCGATCACTTACGGTTTAAAAAATAATCGCCTTAACATCTATTTTATACTTCGTTTTAATTAAGTCAAATATTTGTTGTAAAATACAGTATGTACATTTTATGTATCCCCTATATTTTAATAATTGCATTTAAATTTAGTAAAATATATATTCAGTTGTAAGATGATCACAATATAGCTTGAAATTCCAATAAGATACACGTCCATCACTTTGGGAACTGAATTACATATTTTAAAAATGGACCAGCTGATAAAAATAAATAAATACATAAATGCAAAGGAAATATTTAAAATTCGGAGAGCATTTCCGTATCCTGTCGTGTGTCAGTCTGACAACGGATAGCTCAAGAGAATATTTTAGCTGCACCAGGGACAGAGAATGCATATGAATCACGTGTATGCATTTTCTCCCTTATCACAGCGTTGTATTTTGAAATAGATGGGACTTCAAGAACAGAACGTACATTACAGTTTTTGTCATTTTCCCAACTGTATACATCTAGAATATTTTGCAAAGGATACTGCATAAGCAAATGCCTCGCGCCAAATGTTTCAATATTTTCAGCTCCCTGGTGAAATACGCAGTTCTGAAATCTCCATCAAGAGTTTATAGGAAATGTATATAAACGTATTTTACTGATATTTATTAAATTAAATTGACTTCATTTGAATAAAGCATATACTGTATATTTATACATTGTTTTTATACTAAAATATTTCTATCGGGAATAATCATTTTTCAGAAATAGCGTTTTATACCTCAAATCATCTTAAATTGCAGTATTTTTAATTCTTACACGCTTAATTTTCTCCTTCAAAATGCGGCAGAATTTTCTCAACCTGATATTGTGCAAAATCATTGTTATAGACAAGTAACACACGTGCTCACTTTCCGCCTAAACCTCATCTCCGGTACAAATGTGATTGCCGTGACCTATCAGCACCGCTGGCGTAGTTAAGACTGCCAATCGCATTCTTTGTAAATGCCCAATTCATCACGAAGATCTCAAACTATTTATGAGGCTGCACAGAGGAACTTGGCTTTTTTCCATGGTTGCATTGCTCGTTAAGCTGTTTTAAGTGTTGTCTTCTCTCCTCCCCCTTGCTCACCCGACTCTCCCCAATGCTAAATCGTAAATGTTGAAGCATGCTGCTATTGAAATAAAGGATTTGGAACTTTACTAACTCGTCTGAATAAATATTTACGAATATATATATATATATATTATGAAAATATAAAGTCCTGTCAAACTGTACAAATTGATAATTTTTTTACATGTGCTGGATGTAAAATATTTTAATTAACAACTTTTAATCATCTTCTAAATTTTTAATAGCAACATTCTACCAAACCATGAGTCTGGGTTCGATTCTCGGAACTGGCTTGGGTGTCATTTCGTCCGTCCCTTCATAAGAGGCAACACTGGTCAACTTATTAGGTTCCTCCACAATAAAGATACCAGTAATTTCTGGATTGGTAGAGGCCAGTGACTATAAATGGCATGCCCGCCATTGGAAAAAAATAATAACAAAAAATTAATTTTTTTTAAATTGTATAAATGCGTGGACACGTGAAAAAGTATAATACAGATATATTAGGTTTGCAATGCAGTCTTGAAACATTTTGAATGAAATGCAGATTTTATCAAAATGTTAAATAGACTCGGTTTACGGTTTTTTAGATGCATTAACTAAATTGCTTGCAGTAAATAGGAAAATAAATGAATATTCATGTTTATGAAATCCAGTAAAATCAACTTTAAAGCAGGACCGAATAAAATTAAAAAAATCACAAAAAAATCTATATCTTTTATTTTCTCTTTAAAGAAATTTACATTGAGTTGTATCACAATCCCTATTTCAACCTTGAATGCTCAAGACCAAAAGCATTATCAACATGAGTTACGTATTTTTAAAGCTTACAAAAATAAACAAACAAATGTGAGGGAAGTAATTCGAATTTTAAAAGCATTTACATATTGTGTCGTGCACTCGTCTGACAGCCGATACCTCAAAAGAATATTTTAGCTGCATTGAAGACGGAAAATGTATATGAATCACGCGTTGTACATACTTCCTCTATTATTATCGCATCCGATTTTTAAAATGGCAAAACTTCAAGAACAGAACATATACAGTATTTGTCGCTTCCTTGCTAATAAACATAGCTGTTTATCAATCTGAGATGAAAACTGTTCATGGCGTAACAAAGAACGCTAAAAAAGGAACGTGTTTAAAAAATAGTTAAAACTTCGTAAAATAACTCATAAAATTTACTTATCAAGCCAAATGTGTATTTCCATCGAAAAAATTCCGATCTTCATCAGTGGCAGTCGAAGTCTATACACATGCAGGTACAGGGGACTGAACTGAAAAGTCCCTGCTTGTGTATGGACTTCGACAGCTATTGCCTTTCTGCGATATAAATTTCTTTTTAATTTTTTTTTAAATACACATACACACACACATATATATGTATACATGTATATAACTTACTTACTTATTTAAAAACTAGTTACAATAGTAACTAATTTTAAAAAAGTAAGTTAGTTACACATTTAGCTTTTTTGTGCTAAGTAACTACATAGAAATGCCGTTATTTATTTATTTTTTATTTATTTTTGGTAGTCAGCATTCGGTTTGTGGGGCCTGACTGAAGAGCATAGCCGATTCTTACTATCTTTGTTTATTTCTTTCATTCATTATGATCGTTCTATTGTCTCTACCGATCAGCTAAAATTTGCTCAGCTACATTTTGCTTAGTTATTATATGGCAATTTAATGGATATTATCTGCTATTGCCCTAATTAGGATACGATATATTCAACTCCGGTTATAGTGAACATTTGGAGACCACCAAATTTCGTCCACTATATCATAAGTTCACTAAAACCGAAGTGTCCCCAATGGCGAACTGAGATACTCTCTGTGAATCGAGACTAATGGTTTGCGATCACTCTAGCCGAAGGTTCACTAAATCCGGAGTTTTATATATATATATATATATATATGTGTGTGTGTGTGTGTGTGTGTGTGTGTTTGGGTTTTACGGGTTTGGCTATTGTTCATTAATCAGGTACTTTAACTGTAAGTTTTGCTTTCCTGTCATACTTGCCACGCTTGCTCTGGAGCTATGTTATATTTGTTTAGCTAATTGCCAGACATCAGATCGCCCCTCCTGGGTTCGTTTTCCGTGGACGCGGGTGCACGTATCGTACAGGTCATGTTATTAAATGTATGTAAGTAGATTAGAGATGAAAAAGAGCTGCGGAGTTTGGTCTTAGCAACCCCCACGTGGTATCATGAGCGTAAATGCAACTGCACCTCGAAAATCGAGATATTTCTGCCACTGGAATTGCTTAATTAATTCACGCGGATTTTCATACCCGTCTACCCCCCCCCCCTCTCTTCTCACCCTATATTGTAATGTAATGGATAATGTTCAATGGACCGTTTACCCATCTTAATTCTGAAGATTAACAGAAAAATCTGACATTCCATATTAATGACTATGTCATTTGATATCTCATCCCCCTTATTGAAAATTATCCAAAAAATGCGACATAAAAGTATGCGACATATATATATATAGATTGAGTATTTTACATATATTTAAATACTATTAGTTAGCAACAGCTATAATCTAATGTTACTATACTTCGTAAGCTGTAGAACATGCACCACATGTATTTTTCTATAAATATGTTACAATCATAAAAAAACTCAACAGCTTAAGAAAATTGTTGAGTATTGAAATGTTTATTTTTTAATTGTGCAATGTCTTATCCTCCTGAATTCTGTATCCCTCAATAAATATTTATCTACTTAACAGTAACTGTGCTCGCGCGCGCATTCGTTTTACTTCTTCTATACTTGTTTCCTTCTTGATGGTACCTTGTAATGGGATGTGCCTGTTTCTTCCGTTCTAAATTAATAAAGTAAATAGTACGTTAAAATCCCACGCTTACTATGTTTGTGCCATAACTCTGCTAACATTTCTAAAAGGTTAGGGACACCAGATGGATTAATTTATTTATTTGCTGATTTTTAACGTTCGTTTCAAGGCTGCATCATTCATCCTCAAAATGGCGACTGGTAATGCTAGTTAAAAATTAAAATATAACTTTCTCATACAAAATTATTATGATCTATTTTCTTATCATATTATTCAATTAGTAATCGTTAAAAACTGCCCTTTGTCGTAAAATTAAATTTTCTATCTCAAATCATTAAAATGCTGTTATACGTGAGTAAGTTGACCAGAAATTTTAAACATTTTTATTTCATAAAAATAAAAATTTTATGTGTAGGCCTAGTGATGGCTTCAAAGCTTGGTGACTTAGCAGTTGTTAGGCTTTCTTTATCTAGAAGGTGTTGTCTGTAACATCGTGTAGTAATAGGCATAAATTAATTCCACCTATAAATAAGCATTCCATTTACTCCTATGGTGACCTCAATTTAAAACCTAGTTTTCTATCAAAAACATTCATAACTAAAATTTTGTGCTATGGCATTCCTCATTCTATGGAAAGAAAAGCATTTAAAAATGAACCCGTCTGACAAAAATAAATACATAAATACGAAGGGGATGTTTAGAACTCGAAATACGATTTCGTATCTTGTCGGGGGTTCACCTGACAGCGGATATCTCAGCAAAATATTTCAGCTACACCGGAAACAGAAAATGCATATGAATCACATCTATGCGTTTTTTTCTTATCAGAGCATTCTATTTTGAAAAAGATGGGACTTCAAGAACAGAACGTACATTATAGTTTCTGTCATTTTCCCGACTATATGCATCAAGATATTTTGCAGAGGATTCTTCATAAGCGAATACTCAGCAGTAAATGTTAAAAAAAAAAGTATTTTAGTTTCATGGATAAGTACACTGATTTAAAATCTACGTCAAAGAATTCAAAAAAATGCATATTAAATATCTATTTGAGAAATGAAAAGAAATATTTTGCATGATATGCAAATATTTGAATGATTAATATTTATTTTAATCTAACAAAAATACTGCTAGTAAATGAACAAGTTTATGTAAATGTAAGAGACATTGTAATATGTTTTTAATAACTTTTATAACAAGATGTTTTAGCATGCATTAATTTATCGAAAAAAAAAAGAAATTTTCAATTTATGTCTGTCCAGGTAGGGAAAAGAGGGGTAAGTTGGCTAACTTTTCGCATGGTTATAAATAGCTCATATGTGTACTATTCAAATAAAATTTGTCGCCCAAAAATTGGACATATGTTGTCTTATATTAATACGAAAAGGGGAGGAGAATTTTTTTTCATATTTAAATCATTTCTTTTATTCAATTTTGGGGTGAGACAGCCTACTTTATCACGGGGTAGGTTTTGACGCGTGTTGGGTTTGGTTGTCTTATATGCTTACTGCACAAAATATTAAAAAAATTCTTTACAAATTACCTTGCATTAATCACTACATTTCATTGTTAGACCAACATGACCTTCAAGGAAAAACGTACCACTGCATCGTTTATATGATGGACAGGACGCAAATATCATAGTTTTGGGAGAATACAAAAGTGAAATTTTTCCATTCATGGAAGGCAAACGCCTCATGATCTTCGTTTCAATATTCACCATCTTCTGCATTCTACATACGAAGTATTTCGCAGAGCTTATAGTTAAAAATTTAGCCAGGACATTATCATCGATCTCAAGGTCACTGACAGGAATTTTCTGCTCACCAAATATTTGACTATTGAGATGTCACTTTCTAATTCGGTGTATACGGGATACACATTGGTTTCGGATTCGCTTGTTCAAGAACCGTTCCTTTTGCATCTTCTTCTTTCTTTTTTTCTTCTTAGGATCAGGCGTCTGTGTTGTATATTCTTTTTAGCGGTTCTTTTTTTTCTGGGAAATTTATTTTATGCTCCTCATTTAAGGCAACGGCATTTTTTAAAGGAGTATCTGCTTCAACAGTTGATCTTCCTTATTTTCAATTAGGTTTCTAGGGATCTCTGGGATGTGCTAGGGAAGAGTGTGCTCTTGAAGAGTTATTATTTTTAATGCACTTGGGCCTGCTTCATTCATAGCTTCTGGTTGAATTTGTATCTAGCACAGCGCTGACTGTGCCTGCCGTTTCTGAACACAAACGAAAAACCAATCAGACAAACCTTAAAGTTTACGGTAGCAGCGGCGAGCAAGCAGTGATATGCATTCAGTACAGAATTCTTCTTTGATGTTGCAAATGCCGCCAACGTGCGTTCCTCAAAAAGTATTTGCTGTGTCGAAATATCGGTTTAGACTTTTCGTCAGGATTTTTATGGGCTTTAAAATAAGATATGAACGAAGTTTTTACGATGAAAACTTAGATTGATGCTTCAGTGATGCGATTTTTTAACATCAAGAAACGCGTAAATATGCATATTGTTTTAACATTTTGGTCTCCATTACAACTTGGGTCTCGCTCCCGGTGATTTGCATCACTTCTGGCCGATGAAGAGGCACCTGGCACGAATGCACTTCAAAGTTGCTGTGCCAGTTCAGGAAGCCAGCGTTTATTGGCTAGGCAACCTGGTCCATATTTTCTTCTACACTGATTTCGATTGATTTGTATAAAGAAAAAAAAATAATTTAATTAATGCTTATGACAGATACGTTGAAAAAAATCCATATCAAATGACTTGGTATGTATGCTTATTCATTGAATTTCGTGAATAAGCAATTTGGTCAATGAACTTGTTACCTTACTTTTTGAACCTGCCTCGTATATTTTTTCCCAAATAAGTAGGAATTAAACATCCTTTAAGAACAGTTTTTACTCAATTAAAGATCATCATCAATTTTGTCTCAATTATTCCATCAGTGCTTCAAGAAATTTTACAATTTACAAACTATATCACGAAGAACTTCAGCTTATTTGCATTGTTTGAATTACATTAAGGATCTCTTCTCCAGCGCAAGATTGTTCGTGATTTAAATTTTATAAATTATTCATACACCTTCCTACTCTTGTAAAATGAAATCCGGCATGAGTGGTGCAAGTGCATTGGCGAATAATGATAGATGTGGAAGGAACGTCTCTCCGAGAGCGTTTTCACACTTACATTCGCACATCCGAATCCGTAATGTTTAATGTGTTATTTTATGCATGCTGATTCTTTGCTTCGTGTATTTCGAAACGTATAAAGACGTTATTATTTTAAAAGTATTGATCGTAAATTAATTTAAAAGCGAATCCGAATACAGCGGACTCGCGTTACAACACTATCTATCTTATGTGAATGGATATTACTCCTAGCCACTGTATTCAGATTAGCTTTTAAATTAATTTACGATCAATACTTTTAAAATAATAACATCTTTATACGCATCTAAATACACGAAGCACAGAATTCACATGCATAAAATATCACGTTAAACATTGTGGATTCCGGATGTGTGAATGTAAGTGTGTTTACAAGTGTCTTAAATAATTGTGTATATACCTCAAAAAGTCGTATACGCGAAATATTTACTTACGGGAAGATTCTTGGAACAAATCCCTCGTGTGAGTCAAGTTTCCTTACTTTTAAGAAATATCATTTTGCAACTTGCAAATACGTCACTTGAAAAAATTTGTTTTGTTTTATTTCTTTTCTTTTCGATGTCTTGATAGCGCAATTTGCAAGAAATGTGGATCAGTTATAGAGGATCCAGCTTCAAGTCAACAATCATTAAAGAACATTGTTTATATTGGACAAACGTGCACGTTAAATAAGCATATGTTATCTAGTATGGTTGATCTGTTCATAGGACATTGGTCCACAGCTAGGAACTTATCATTTTATTAGATGTTCCAAGTACAAGCTATGATACTGCATCGGTCACTAAATAAACAAATAGTCGATTTCAAGTTTATTACCAACAATTATTTATTTATCTTTCAGCTACTAAATAGATAACTATAAGATTGAGTCTAAATAAGTCAGTGGAAACGTTCTGTTAGTAATATAGTAGCTGATCTAAAAAAACAATTGACATTAAAGTCTAAGGACGTGAACATTTTTTGAGGGAAACTATGCTCTGCAGTTCTGTAAGAGGTCTGTACGCTCTACTCGGTAAATTAAGTGGGTCTTGAAGTTTAGAAAATGAAACAAGTATACAGAAAAAGGCTGATCCATCTAAAGAAAAACAAGTAAGTGTATTGTGATAAACTAACTTGAAAAAGGTAGACTTTTAATAAAATTATTCTTCCTGTTATGTTCATTTTAATGATAGGCAATCTCCTAATTGGGAGTTATAGAAAAATCCGCTTAATAGCATCAGTTCATATTAAGGCGCATCAAGAAAGCCTCATAGTACGTCATATGATCATATCCTAATTAGTCATAATGAGCGTCGCAGTGCCAGCTGGTTATATATATATATATATATATATATATTTTCTCTTCGTGTAACATGATCTCATTTCTGTGCGGCACGTTTCTTTTATTTTATGTACGCTCTTCATGCATTTTCTCTTACAAAACTACAGAATTCTATTCTGCTTTAACGCTGTCTCTCTTTGTGTTTTCATTCAGGGCTTACATTTTACGAACTGTTCGTAATAACTTATTTTCTTGACATAAAAAGTCCATCATAACAAGTTCATTATTTTTTTCTTACAATTTTAATTTATTTAATTTGGAATTATTTACATTACTTAAATTTATCTATGTATTTATATATTTATGTATCTATCTATCTATCTACATATTTATATTAACATCAAAATTTATTATTATATAAAATGGAATGGATTGCTATTTTAAATTTTAATTTCTACTAATTTTGCACTTAATTAATATTTTTATTTTCTTCATTAATAGGTTTTTAAAGAACTGCAGTTGGAAACTGAAAATATTATGACTTAGAGAAAAGTCAGTAGACATGTCGTGTCCGCATGTTCCTCTTGTCGTTTGGTATGGTCATCCTACCTTTCTTCGCAAAACTGGATATTTTTCTATTTTATCAGTGTAACTCTGTTTATATATCCTTATAGGATGTTCATACTTTTTCATTAAATTCCATCAGAGAGCAATTTAAAAAAAAAAGTTATTTTTTCTTCTTTAAAATTGCCTAGAAAAATTCAAACACCTTATCATGGCGATATCAGGGTATAGTACCCATTGTAAGTATATCAATGTATCACTTTCTTAACTCATATTAAGAGAAATTCATTGAAATGGTGAAAACATGACGATGGAGCAAATGTTGGTGGATGCACAACTTCACTGTAAAATCCCAGCACACATTGGGAACACATTTGGAACACATTTTTTGAAAAAAAGTGTTCTAGTTATCTAAATGTGTTCTGAAAGTCGTTCCGAATGTGATCCGTTATAAAGGAAGTGTTCCGAAAGTCTTCTGAAAGTGTTATGCTTAGGATATTTGTTAATCTAAACTTAGGAACACATTTAAGAACAGATTGGGAACATATGTTAGGGGCACATTTGAGAACAGATTGGGAACACTGGTGAAATCATTGCTTTCTTTGTTACAACGATATTGTTATGAGCGAGTAACCTGAACGGTATAGCATCGGCGTCGAGATCGGGAGGTCCGGGGTTCGAATCCCGCTGCCGGTAAGTGAGAAAAAATAAAATCCAAGTCGACAAATTAATTCTAAATTTCAATAACAAACGGCAGCACTAAATTATAGTAATTAACTAAAATTCATTAATTAAATAATTCGCTAAAATCAGTTCCAAATTCTAAAAAATTCTAAGTCCAATTCCAAAACTAAAAACACCAGATTGCAGCACTAAAAATTTAATAAAAATGGCAGCACTAAAATTAAAAATTAAATAAAATAACTAAAATAAATTAAAAGCTGTCTCAATCGAAACATAGCAGACTCCAAATCCAGCAAAAATACAATTCAACCATCCAGAAAAAATACAACTGAAACAACTCAACTCCGCCCCTTCCGGCTACGCCCCTTGATGACGTCACTTCCGCGGCACCTGCTCTTACTTTTTAGAAAGTGTGCTAAAAAGGATGACAAAATAAGTGTCCTAAAAAGTATTCTGAAATGGGTTCCAAACAGCGTTCTCAAATGTGTTCCAAAAAGTGTTCGCAAAAAGGGGACAAAATAAGTGCTCGGAAATGGGTTCCAAAAAGTGTTTTACAATGTGTTCCCAAAAAGTGTTCTCAAAAAGGGGACAAATAAGTGTTCCGAAATGTGTTCCAAAAAGTGTTCTGAAATGAGTTCCAAAAAGTGCTCTGAAATGTGCTTTTAAAAGTGTTCTCAAAAAGGGGACAAAATAAGTGTTCCAAAAAGTGTTCTAAAATGTGTTCAAAGATTTGCAGTGTTGAAGTGGTTAGTTCATTTCTATAGTTACACATGTCCCAGCACAAGAACAGCACGCTTTAAGGAGATTTTCTCTATCGAAAACATCCGAATTCTATCTGCATTTATTTTCTACTGAATTTAATGGTATTTAGGTAACTTTCATTAAATGCTGGTATTTAGGTAACCTTTCACTAATGTAGATACATCCCAATTTGTTTATAAGAGCCTTATCCTGCATCCAATCATAAGGTCTAAACTTCCAGGAGATATTTATTCTGCAAACAGACTGGGAACTTCTTTAATGCATGTGTTTTTAACATGTCATGATTAGAAAATATTCTATTTAAAATAATGCATTTTCAAGTAACACTAAAATTCTGGTAATATTCTCTTTTGTAGTAAAATATATTCATAATACCTGAAGTCCTTCGCAGTGCTGATACTGTTATACTTATATGATCTAGCACGTTGCAAGTAATGTATGTCTTACGTTTCGTAGAAAATCGAATTATACAAAATCTTAAATATTTAGATCTTATTTTATTTTATTTGCAATGAAATATGTAATGAAATTACAATCAATAAATTCTGAGTGAAATAATCTAAAGCTTTTCATTTATCGGCATTTTTAAATCTCAACCATTTTGCTGTTTCCTACGCGAAGTAAATTTTTAAATGCGTTCTTTTCTCTTCTTTCGCAGTTTCCCGGCGGGCTGTTGCCGTGGAAACAATGTAAATAGAAAAATCAACACTAAAAAACTGCGCGAATTTTAGAATTCCCCATCGCGCCTCAACTTCGGTGCAAACTTCCGACAGTATGCCAGGCAATCTAAACCAACGAACTAAATGCGCGTCACGTAGCGCGACCTATCGTCTTCAATGGAAGACGAAGTCGCCACCGTAGTGGTCAGCTGACAGAGTATTTTTAAGTTGGGTCAAACGTACCCAAGCCCAAGCATGACTTGACGCTGAGTCTTACAGACCCATCAGTTTGCTCAGTGGTCTTGGAAAAATCGTTGAGAGGATTATTCTCAACAGACTTCAGGTCATTCTAACTGAAAGAAACATTGTTATTCCTTAGCAATTCGGCTTCTGGAAGAAACATTCCTTGCCCCAGATTCCTCTAAAACGCCATGCAGATCCACATTGATGCAATTGACCTATAGATGAGAAACTGGAAGATCAAGCTCAACGCGCGTAAGTGCACAGCTATCTCCATGGGGATGAAATCTTCCCCTCCCAGACTCACCATCAACAATACTACTATTGAATGGAACACTACTGCCACTTACCTGAGTGTCACGCTAGACCGGAACCTCACATGAAAAAAGCATATAGCCCACTTGCGAGGCAGACTGACTGCGGCTTTCCAAAGTGCTAGCAGCATTATCTTCAAAAGGAAGATAAATATATATGTAGAGAAGTAAAATCCTTCTCTACAAGGCACTCATCAGGCCGATTGCCCTCTGCTGCCCCGGTCTGGGGCTTTACTTAAGTCTAATTTTAAAAAGGCCGCGCAGCTCGAAGCCACGTTGCTCAGTCGTAAACGTTATGACCCACCTACTTCACTAAACAAGATCATGAGGAAAGACCTACGGGTCAACACCCTGACCAAACAGATCAAAAAGATCACGACACGTTTTCATGACTCGCTTCGCAATCTTCC
This sequence comes from Cheiracanthium punctorium, assembly GCA_038373885.1. Classification (NCBI taxonomy): domain Eukaryota; kingdom Metazoa; phylum Arthropoda; class Arachnida; order Araneae; family Cheiracanthiidae; genus Cheiracanthium; species Cheiracanthium punctorium. The sequence continues at coordinate 467,053 of JAWZYV010012594.1, read as the reverse complement.
CTATGAAGTAATTGCGGAGCTTTCCGACTTTGACCACACATATCCCAAATACAGGAAAAGGCCCAAGTCGGCCCTCTGCCTAGGGTTCACTTAACCTCTCTTACACGGCTTGTTCTCGGTCGAGCAACTCTGAAGAAGTTTACCTCTTGTCGATGAGGGGACACAGGGTCGACCAACGAAAACCTACCACGCTTCTTACACGGCAACATTTTCATTTGCTACCAGACTTGAACTGAATTTACATAGGATTCTATTGCCCTATCTTCTCACTGTGTTGTGTAGTCATCTACACTTCTCCCTGCCTAAACGTCATATTAATAGTTGATCAACAACTTCTTTAGACTATACTGGAGGTAAATCGCACCTTGATTAGGCACTCCTCTAAAACTTATTTTCAGTCAGTCAGGAAGGAACGACAATTCTTCATACGATATGTTTTGGTATTTCAGAAAAAATGTATGTTAATCTCATGGATAATGGAATAAAGTAAAGTAAAACTACGACTGCTATGTTCTCTCTTCATCGTATATCGTATTGTATTTCATTCGTTATTTTTCGTATATGTAGCATTAGAGCTCGCAAAGAGCATTGCATAGAGCATTACAGCATTAAATTGCACTAGAGCTCACATTAAAACTCACAAAGGATACCATTATGAGAACCACAAGAACCATAAATATTTTATTATATTTCGAATTTTCGGACGCTGGCATTTTTACTTATCCAGAAAAACTTGCCAAATTCTTTTATATTTCGTTCATCTTTATTCTATTAGATACACTTTAATTAAAAATGTTTATTAATTAATAAGTAGGACATTATAAATTTAATATAGTAAAGAGCTATCCATAAATAACCAGTTTTAGCGTAATAGCATATCTATTATCTTCATATCTTTTCGTTTTCTTTCCTGTTCTAACAAACCATGAATTTCCTGTCATTATTGTTATTATTATTAGTATTGAATAAGAACTGATTTGATTAATTTGAAAATATAATTTGAACATATGATGCATCGATTAGGAATTCGCTTAATTTCATAATTCCGATAGGTGGAGCTTTCAAAATACTTAATATTTAAAAGATACTAACTAGTAATTCAACAAATTGATCTTTTAACGACCAATAACGCCACAGTTTTCTGAACAAAAAATTCGAAAACAATGTTTTCTATTTTTTTTCCTCCAACTGTATTGAAAAGTAGACGGAAGCACAAAGAAAATGCTCTGTTATTCTCGCAAAATACAAGAAAATGGACGATAGTACTTTTCTGTACATTAAGACTTGGTGTTCTGCGTTATCACTTATGGGATACCCAGCAGGAATTACCGTATGTCATTTAGTCTCCTGATAACAAACGTTTTGTTTTATCAAGTAATTTCAAAGGCACTTGCTGTGTAATTTAAGGCGTTGTTAGAAGATTTACGTAAAAGCTGTTAACTTAGCACTGAAATGTTGTAGATATTTCGTAGTATAATATAAAAAACAAAAAAAGGAAGAAAGAAAATTAATTATATTTTAATATATCACAAAAATTGTAACAGAAATATAATTGTTGTATGCAATAATACATTTTTGTTTGATGTACTGTGAATAGTAAAGAGATATTCGTAATTGCTTTTAAATAAATTTTATATGAAAAACTAACCAATTTTTAACTGTATTTATAATGCTTTAATTTTGTACCCTTTAGCATTAGTTTTATTATCAATTTCAATTTGCTTTTTGCATTATTATCAGTTTAATATGAAATGCTGTGATTTGCTATACTTGTTCTTTATTTTCATGAAAAAAGTGAAGAAAGAAGGGAGATATGGTATTTTGAGCATCCAGTAACACTAAAGTGTATTGATGTAACTATTTCATTGTAAATACGTATTGTAGTAATACTCATTTTTTTAAACAACCACAATACCGGACTTATTAGAAATCAAGTCTTTTGGACAACTGACTGAGCAGTGTATACATAAAAAGTTAAATGCTATCTATTTTAATTTAGAAATAAAATCTACCAGTGGAATTGTTTACAAGATGCTTTTCCTATGACATAATCAACACACACACACACACACACACATATGCATATATATATATAAAGTGAAATAACAAATCTAAGAGATATTTGGAATCCTGTCATTAACCAAAGATCAACGTAATTGGTTCAGAAAAAAATATAGAAGATAAAAATTAAAAAGAAAGAAAGAAAAGAAAAAATGAAAAACTAAGCGAGAAAAATAATATATATAATTCTGATCGGTTAAAATATTATTTGGTTATGAATCTAATTGGAGGCAATGTAACTTCGCTATTGCAATAAACTATTAACTGCGTTGACGAATTTTTATCGATTTCATAACTCTCCAATTTTAAAAGTAGTTGGAAATGCAAAGAGACATATTTGAAAAAGCTGAATACATTAATAGAAATGTTAGTGGAATTTTAATCGATAACTAAATGATCAATGCACTTAATTTATTTCAGAAAGAGGCGTGATAAAGCTTACATAACGCCTTTTTAACTAATTTAAAATAATACTTATGTAAAGTAATGTTTTGATCATTTACTACCTGTTTTATGTTTTGTAAAATATGTTTCAACAATTTACAAAGATACAACAAAAGGTAATAACTTAATTATACGTAAATTAACCGTATAGAAATTTTACTTATCACATACAGATCAAAATACTGATAAATATTTAAAGATAATTTCGAGCGAAATGTGAAAGATTAAAATTAAAAGTATGTTCATTCAAACTGTTATCTCATATCTTTTGAGCATTTCAGTACTTTCTCATGTTTAATATTTCTTCCAGAAAGAACCTCGGAAAATTTTCTTGAAAGATGATTTTCTCCAGTATCCATCCCTTAGGACGTATCATATAAAGCTAAATTATTAAGAGTTTCGGAAAATTCTTGCCAATAATTATCTCCCTTGATGAATTACATTTTTCAAGAGATACTTCACCGTGTGGCATGTTTTAATTAAACTTCTACTTATTTACATAATGAACAATTTTAAGAAATAACAATCTTAAAATATCTAAAATACAAGAGTTGACGGCAAAGCAAGTTAAAATTCAAACTAGTATTCGTTATACAACTTCAACATTAATACACATTAGAGAAAAGGTAATATTAAATATGCACGGTCTAGGTAAATTTTTGAAATATACTTTGCTTTATAACTTTTTGGTAAAAGGAAAAGCTTCTTATAGTTACGCTATTCTTTTCAAAAAAAGTTACAAAATTGCAACTATTAAATAGTCTTTTAGATTTAATAATTGATAATTCTGCTAGAATGTGATTTCCTTTTCCGGGTATTTCAGAAAATTGGATCTGTGCATTCACGGCATTTGAGGATGCCTAGAAGCAGGCCCCATTGACTCGCGTGGATAGATCAACAGATTACATCCACATTACATGTACATTTAGTCTTCTTTTCTCGTTGAATTCCAGTCACATTCATTGCTAATATATTAATGAGTATGTCATTTTATCTCTCACCCCCTTTATTGAAAATTGTCCGAAAAATCTGTCCCAAAAAAGAGACATAATTTTACATATATTTAAATACAATTAGTTCACAACAGCTTTTAATGTATTGCTACAATATTTCGTAAGCTGTAGAATATGTATCACATGTATTTTTTACATATATTTAAATACTATTAGTTCAAAACAGCTTTAATCTATTGTTACAATATTGCATAAGCTGTAGAATATGCATCACATGTATTTTTCTGTAGATAGGTTACAAACACAAAAAATTCAAGATAGGGTTACCATGCGAAATACACGAAAGATGAGAGATAAAATGGCATAGTCAATGAATATCGTTTTGATATGGCAATAATGAAACTAAAAAATTAGTGGGGTTCAGGGGATCTCCCCCTGACGACGCTCGATTAGCGGATTTTTAGATATATATGAAAGTTATAATCTTATCATAGAAGAAATATGAATTATATCATATATTATTATTATCATGTAAGAAATATTATTAAAGAGGAATTGAATAGGTACTTCATTTTATATTATGTATCTTATGAGAAAAATTATAAGAGGCATAGAATGCAAAATGTATATTATATTCACTTCAATATTAGCTGAACAACGACTTTACCTGCGCTGCTACCGATATGAAAATAATAATTTTAAAAAAATCCGACAAATTCGAATAGTTACACACAGGGAATGCTTGTATTCGTATGTATTAAATTTAGCTTAGTAGTCTTTGCTTTATTTGTGAAGTAATCAATTAGAATTTAAGAATACAGAACAAAAATCCTAATTCAATTGAATGAGAGAAAGGTAACAGCAAATGCGAAGACTCGTCAACAAAATGCACGTACAGATGTGCATTAATGCATTTATTTTTTTAAAAAATCTGAAAGGAAAGTATATTTTTGATAGACGTCATAAGTCTCATTACTTTAAAAAGTTCTGAGAATAGTGTAAGAGATCTATCATATTCTCAAAAAACCAGTAACTGAAAATAAAGTAAACTGGAAAATAAATAAGTATCAAAAAAGGTTCTTTTATAATAAATCATAAAACAAGATTCCTGACTCTATATCTTTGAATGGGATTTTTAAATAGATTGAGAATACACGTTAGTTTTTAATGTTAGATTTATCACAGTACCTGTAACGGGAGCTGAAACAATACATTTGAAAAGAAAAAAGCCAGCTAAAAGATATAAAGTTTTGGATAAGTGCACTTGTTATAAAAGTTGTGCAGAATACATCCATATAACAGAAAACGCATTTTGAGATTTATTATTTCATATTCATATATCTTAATAGACATTCAAGTGATAAAATATAGCTATGCTGTCTATATAAAAGCCTGAATAGATGACATTATAAATTTGTTTTTAAACAATATGATAAATGTACGTGAAAGCATAAGATTTTGTAGGAACACTGATGTTTATGAATTTATAGAACTATTTTCTGCGTCTAGACATGCATTTACAGAAAGCGATTGTCATGTTTTAAAATACATTTAAAAATTGAAAAAAAAAATGAAATACGAAACGCAGTATTTTGATTCAATGCTTTTTTTGCATCTGCAGTTTGATTTTTCAAGAAAAGACATTAATGTGTTTCATTATACAATAAATTAAACTGAAGAATACGCATTCGTGCACAAATATACAATAACATTTAATCAAATCACCGAATTAAAAAACTAAGCCTGTTGCTGAATAGAGTTCGCTGTGAAATTGTTTGTTATTGTCTAACATATAATATTTTTTTCTTTTAAATTTTATATAATGAAATTAAAATGATAAGTGGCTTCTTAATATTTGCCAACAGAATCGTTTCTTTTCATGCCGACGATATTGTGAAAAACAGTGACTAAAGTTACTTTAATTCTTATTTTTGAGAAAGTAAAGAGCTTCATCTAGAGATACGCCGAACTGGAAAATATAAGTTCATTTTAAAAGTTTAAAGTTGGTCAAAGTCTGTACGTTTTTTTAAAATTTTAATAGACGAAACACCATGATGAATAACAGGAACACTAGCAAAATTCTGGTTTTAAAAGGTAACATCAAGCAAATAATATGTGAAATAGCACACTTAAAAAAGATATTTAACATGTGATCGTTTCGGGTAGTACAAAATGTCCACAGCTCCTTCAGTTGCACGATAGTTCCATCATCCATAAAAAATCACAAACGTTTCTAACATTTCTGCCTGTGTGGTTGGTGAAATATTTTGTAATGAAGAATGGGTGGACTATTTGTACCATCCTCAAAATTTTTTCCTAAGTATTTTTCCAATGTGCTTTATTTTACAAAGCTTTTAATTAATTTTATGATCCGAAACTTTCAGCTACAATTTTTAAAGCGGCCTCTGTCACCCAAGACTGTGGCAGCTTGCAAACTCTTGCAAACGTACTTCATTACAAAATCACATTAAAGTTGTCAATTCTTATTAAATTAGAATTCTTTAGATTACATTTTAGAAATATCCTGCATGCCAGATATAAAATAAATAAAAATTAAAGTTATCTAATTACTACCTAAGATGAAAGATTTTTGAATGTGATAGCTAAAATATTCCGAAAACATATAAACCAGCAAAATTTTAAAATATTGTGCAATTCTGATAGTTTAACTACCATTTTTAAAATCATTAAATCTTTGAGTTTCAAGCTAATGTAAAATTGTAGAAATCCCTATCCTAATATCTCAACAAAGTAATAATAAATAAATATACATACATAAATAAAGTAACACCGCTAACTGAATTCCTAGAAATTGCCTTAGAGTAATAAATAACAATAAAGAGATCACTGCAAGTCATTATATAAAGTGAATTCCTGAAGTATTTTATATGCGCATATTATGGGAAAATGACTTTAAGGAACTACAATTAACGGCAAGTACACTGGAAATGAATAACTGCAACATTTACTGTAAAACGAAACTGTTTTAAATTACAGAATTTAATCTCAAAGAAAAAAAATACAATCAGCCTCAGAATACGAAATACGAAAAGCAAAATTCTCAAATACCATTTCTTTATAATTTCAAAATTTTGTACAGGATTCAGCAAAATAAAAATAGTTTTTCCAAACTTTTCGAAGAATCATTATAATACGTATATTTTTCTTGTATTTCCAAGCAGAAATTTGATACTAGTAAATATCAAAATAAAGTTTGAAGCTATATTAGTTTGTGTGTATATGCATACTAGCATAAACTGAATCCACCTTTGGCATATATATCAGTGTATGCTGCAGTAGAATGTCGCAAATGAAGTAGTAGTTTTTTTATTTATTTTTTACGTGTTTATAATATATGAAATAGATGTTTAAAGTGTGAGAAGTTTTAGTTAAAATAAGATTTTTTGAAGGAGTTGAAAATGTTGAATGCGTTTACCTTTTTTCCATAGCCTTTCAAATTTGAATTTTTCCTTGCTTGAAAAGGAAATTATATCTCTTTAAAAACTTAGATACTTTTAGATGTTTAAAGTTCTTTTAGGATAGTTTAAAAATTCCTTTATACATTAAACCTTTAAAAAAAGAAAATGAATTCATAAATCGATATGAAAATTTGGCAATACTTATTTTTCGGTATTTGCTTTTGTCATGGTGTACCGTTTTACGGAAACAGAAAAAAACTGTTATACAAATGGATCATCATTGTTCACAATATCTTTTAATTATCATTCATTCTAATTACTCTTTAATAAGTAAAAATACTTCCTTAAAAAGTCGTTTTCAAAATAAGTGGAGAAGTAATATCCTTTATTTATCTTCTGCACAAACGGCAAAGAAAAATTATTTTAAATTGTGGGTTACTGATTTTAAAATTATTTTACTTATCTCAGATAAATCTACAGTTTTGAGAATTAAAAAAAAAATCTACAACACGCATATGCCGGAATTTAAACCCATGAAATATTTCTGATATTTTAGAAAAAAATTAAAATCGACACGCTTTGCAATTTTCATTCAAACGGTCGCATTATCGTAATAGCGACATATGATAGAAATATGAATGAATAAAAAAAAATCGCAAAATTGTAGCATTTTCACATCATCGAAAATGGCTGGTTATTTTCCTGATAGAGAACACCATACATAAATCAGGACTATTTTCACAGAATCATTATAAATTCCAGTATCAAGCTACAGATAACAAATAGCAGAGATTACAGATTAATTTAAATTTACGACTATAGAAAATTAATTAATAAGATACTCTTTTTAGCAAGATTAAAATGTTATACCATTTATGCATTCAGCTACTCTGAACGAACGCATATCGCAAAATAAAGTACAAGCGACAATTTATCTCTGTTAATAAATACTTTCAGGTAATTTATCAATACAATAAAATAAGTGCAATACAAATCGAGTGTTTAATATCCCTAGTTCAATTTCTATCCACGTTGCCAACAACAGATATGATATTTTTTAAATCTACGTCAATACTGTAGAGTTTAAATTGTCCAAATACAAGGTTGTCCCCGACAAAGCGACTTAACCTTTTCAGACCTAATTAAATAATTTCACTTTTTATTAAATAATTTTTTTTTGATAATAGAATTTAAATGTGTAATTAAAAAAATAAAATAAATAATTCTCAGTATTAAATGTTCGAGGAAAATTGGTTTTTCTTTATTGCACAAATTAGAATATTCGTCCTGTACGATGCATTGGTAAGTTTTGTGTTCTCCATTATGAATTCAAGGAAGGGTTACATAAAAGCAGTCTTATTAGCATCTTTTTGTTTTTTTCTCTCTTTTTTTCTTTTCTTTTTTTTTTTTTTTTTTGTTTTTTTTGGATTTTCTGAAAAACAATAATGTCAAAGAAAAACATATGGATCACCTAAGAATATATCTTAATGTAATCCAGATGTTTAAACTATCCATATCGGCTAGCCGGTTCCCGAGAAAATGTTGAATATTAATAATAAAAAATAATAATAGTAATAATATAAACATATGCTTTTAGAATAAACCTCCTTTCATTCTTTTTAGATGACCGTTAAAAATAATTTAAAATACATGGAATTTAGTTAACAAATACATGTAGTATTGTAATAAAAACTGAAGACAATGAGAACAAAATTTTACGTCTGTAGGCGCTCAGTTATTTTTCACCACATCTAAATAATAATAATAATAGAGAATAATTTACAATTTTCCGTGTAAAACAGTTAAAATGTCTTTCATGCTGGTTGACACGATTAAAATTAGGGCATTGACGTCCAATACAAATCAAATGTTTCCTTCTCGGTCGTTTTCAAAGGGAACATTTAAATATTACTTGAGCTATACTTTTAGATCATTATTAATCACGTAGCTGAAGTACCCGTCCTCGACGGGTTAGTGAATGTAAATTTCCAAAAAGCAAGAACTTTCGTCAGCATTGTAGGAGTACACAGAATGGATGTAGTATGTTGCCAAAGTAAAGAAAGCGAAGTTATAATTTTCATGTATTGTTAAAATATTACAGGTTAGAGAGTAACTAAGTAATATCATTTCATTCGCTTTAGTCGTAATTATGTGATGCGCGAACGAATATTTACGCATATTGAAATAATTTTCGCAAAATCTCAAAATTTAATCAACATTTTTGAAAAATTTGAAGCCTAGAATTTAAGTTGAGTGACAACGTATCATGTCACCCAAATTCGTTTCATTCCCTGCAGTCTTTATTTCGTGATGCCGGAACAAATTTTCAGCATTTTAAAACGATTTTCGAAAAATCTCAAAATGTAAGCAAAATATTTTTAAAATTCAACGCCTATAAATTAAGATTATCAACTACCTATCATATCACTCAATTTCGTATCATTCGTATTAGTCGTTATTACGTGATGTTTGAAGAAATATAAACGTATTTTGAGAGAATTTTCACAAAATCTCAAAATCTAATAAAAATGTTTAAAAAATTGGACTCCTATAGTTTATGTTGAGCAACCATCTATCCTGTGACCAAATTTCATATCATTCGCTTTAGTCGTTATTACGTAATACGGGAACAAAGATTCACTGAGTTTTAAACGATTTTCACAAAATCTCGAAATCTGATGGATTTTTTTTAATTAGATGCTTATAGTTTAAGGTGAGTGACCACCTATCATTTCACCAAATATCATTTTTTCACCTTTGCAGTTATTACGTGATGTGCGAACACAAATTTACGCAGTTTGAAATGATTTTCGCAAAATTTCAAAATCTAATCAAGATTTTTTTTTAATTCGACGCCTATATTTTAAGTTGAGTGACCACCTATCATGTCACTCAATTTCATATCATTCGCTTCAGTCGTTTTTACGTGATGCTTGAACACAAATTTACGCATTTGAAAGGATTTTCGCAAAATCTCAAAATCCAATCAGAATTTTTTAAAAATTGGACGCCTATGTTTTAAGTTGAGTGACCACCTATCATGACACCCAATTTCATATCATTCGCTTCAGTCGTTTTTGCGTGATGCTTGAACACAAATTTACGCAGTTTGAAACGATTTTCGCAAAATCTGAAAATCTAATCAAGATTTTTTAAAAATTGGACGCCTATGTTTTAAGTTGAGTGACCACCTATCATGACACCCAATTTCATATCATTCGCTTCAGTCGTTTTTGCGTGATGCTTGAACACAAATTTACGCAGTTTGAAACGATTTTCGCAAAATCTGAAAATCTAATCAAGATTTTTTAAAAATTCGACGCCTATGTTTTAAGTTGAGTGACCACCTATCATGACACCAAATTTCATATCATTCGCTTCAGTCGTTTTTACGTGATGCTTAAACAAAAAAAGCGTTACAGACAGAATGACAGAATGACAGACAGACAAACTTTTTTTGGGGGGTGGCATCGGATTCCCGGGTGCTTGAAACGGATAGAAATCGCAAAATTTTTGAATTCCAAGAAATGTACAGACAAAAGTCTAATTTTATTTATATAGATACTGTAATAATGCAAAATCACTGTTGTCCAACCATGACCGAGTGGATAAGACACTTAACATGGTAGACGATTGAAATGTGATGGTCCTGTTTTCGGTCTTATCGAGGGGTTGTCGATGTCGATCTAACGGTCTAGAAAATTCTGCGTGTTTTCTCCAGATATAACGTTAATACGCGTTAAAACCCCTTAGAAAGTTCTCCAACCGAAAGCTACCAAAAGCAGATGCCGGTTCTGTAGACTTGCCATAACGCAAAAATCAAGCTCTAAATCATTGTTTCACGCAATGAGATAGAGGCGGGAAGGAGTAATGATTGAATAGGCAATATTTTGCCAAAAATGGACGAAAATTTCTCCAAAATGTTTGTAGATTGCGCTGCCTCGGTAAGATAGACTTGAAAGCCTAACATTTACCATCGTTTTCAATTAATTTTATCTTATGGGATTTGTAGTTGTTAAATTTGTTTATGTTTATTCATAGCTGCCAACTATTCTGGAATATAATTATCACTATTTTTAAACATGATTTTTTGGCTTAAAGCAGAGCAAAAGCAAAACTTTCCAAAGTCGTATAGATGGCGTTCTCGGCGGATTGTAGAAGCTATATGGGGATGAACGGAGGAGTAAAAAGGGGTCACATCTTTCACTATTAGTTCCTCCTCCTTCCACCTCTATCTCCATGGTTTTACCTATCGTTAGAGTCGCTTAACCCACTGTATGCATGTACAGTGAAACCTTCTTTAACGGTCACCTCCGAACAAGGGAAGCTTCCAAAAGCCGGCCGCATATCAATGGTACCGAACATTTTCCATAGGATTAACATTAGAGATAACCTCTGAACAGCGAATTCTGAACAACAGCCACCTATCCTCATCGCAAAAATATCTTAACGACTATCTAACTGTGTTTTTCTTTTTTGTTTTTCCAACGCAAAGTGTGAACAATGTTTATTTGCCAAAAGGATGTCCATTAAAGGTAGACTGGAGCAAGAAGGATTGCAAAAATCGTTGTAATGACCTTGGGAACGATGCACAACGGTTCGACACTTCCAAGAATCAGCCAGGCAGAGATAAAGAAAATTCTTGGGGGCGAGGGCAAAACTGAATTAACCTATCCCTAATAACCATCCGGACCACAACGTAGAAGCTAGTTCTTATCAGTTACGAACCTTTGTGCTTTGTCACCGCTGGTAGTGTCTTCGATCTGTTTGTGTCATATGTGTCGAGTCTAGAGTGTGTAATTCAATAACGACGAATTCCAAAAAAAAGTTCTTAAATTCAAAGGAAAAAATCAAAGTTATTGGTGACGTAAGAAAAACGTAAGAGCAAGAAAATTGGCGACTCTTTTAAAGTTGTAGAAGGTCACAGATAAATGCGATTTTAAAAAATAGAGAAAATTATTTTGAGCAATCCTATCGAGGTGCGAACTTAGACAGCAAAACAAAGCGTCAAAAGACTGGGAATGAAGATCTTTAAGTGTTGTTGGAGTGGCTTTCCAACTGTCGATTAGAAAATCTTCCAATTTCAGGACCCATTTTGCAGAAAAACTGGGTATTTCAGATTTGATAGCGTCTAATTGACGGCTGCAGAATTTTAGGATCCGACACAATGTCGTATTTAGCAATCGCAAGGTGACTGAAGAAGCTGCAGATTGCCCACTGCATAAATCTAACGAAAGGGGAAACACCGCCTTCTATACTTGCAGACTGTGATTCTTAGGAAGTCTTCAATTGTGATGAAGCGTGACTTTTTTTTCGTTCTATTCCTGATAAAACTTTTTTGAAATCTGATGTTTGCAGAGGGGGGAAGCATGAAAAGTATATATTAACTGCACTTTTGTGTTGTAATATAGAAAGATACTATTATTTTGTTTATTTTAACTTATTTAATATTAAACCTCTAAACAACAGCCACCTCCTAAGAGCGGTCACTTTTGGATTGTCCCACGGGTAACCGTTATTCAGAGGTTTCACTGTATATATATTTTGCAGGGGGAGGAGAGGAAGTGCATACAGTATAGATTAATGGGTATTGGAAGATTTATTAATTGTTTACAGCTTTTCAATACTTTAGAAATATTTTCTAGAAAAATTTAAAGCATAAAACCATTAATTTTCAGATATTTTAAATTTACCGTTAGTATATTTCTTATTAATAATCTTTATTTTTCGTGTTAGTTTAGTGTAAAGGAAATATATTAACTGATGTTAACATCAGAAATTTTACCCCACTTTACCATACATACTGAATCAAAGAGAAATAAAATAAACTAACCCATTTTATTTTAGGTAATATTGCGCCTAACAGCAAAAGAAACGAACTGATATATGTACTTCTTAGTTCGAACTTCGTGATCGATTTTGTCAATATAGGCTTTCATGAGGACACAAATTCTTTGTCTACGCGATGGTTCTTTATACCATGCTTCCATGATCGGTCAAATATCTCGAAAACAGATTATTTTTTATAGATAGTGCATTGTCTTTATTTTGTCAAATATGTCTAACTTCCCTAGACTGTTGTTTTTTCTTTTCTGTCAGACACCTGTCAGGGAAATACTAGATAATCAAAGAATTCTCGATATCAAATTTCTCCCCCCAAAAGTTTATTCCACTTTTATTTTAAAAATGTGTAAGCTGCATACTTATACGTATAGTTTGTATTGCACTTTGCTGAATAAAATTTATCACTTTGCTGTATGAGGAAATAAATTAGGAATACATCAAATATTTTTGTTCAATTTCTTGAATCAATTGTTAGTGTTTTTATTGGAAGCTTTTCATTTAAAATGAATTTTCCATCGTGTCGTGGTGTAATGCTACCAAGACTCACCTTTTTAGTCTCCAAAATATAAAGCTTAAATTTCTATTATTATCCTCATGGAATTATTATTATTTTTTTTAAATTTTACTATTTGAATTATCATGTAGTTAACATTTACTCTTTAAGTAACCTTACTTTAAAGAATGATTGCAAAAATTTACTGCATTATCGGAAGATATCAAAACTGTGATAGAACCTGAGAGAGTTACGAAAGCCTAATATTTTTTTCTTCCAAAGTGTGAACGCAGTGCATAACTATCAGCGAAAAACAGAAACATTGTTCCTGAAATTAAACTGGACATGTATTAGTGTGCGCATGTATAGGTTATCGAAAGTAAAATAAAGTTAACAAGCGTACACATAATTATTTTTCGCTAAATAAACTATATGAAATTGGCGGCATATGTTCTTTCGAAAGAATGTAATCTGGGTTTGTTCTAAAAATTTCACATTAATGCCACTTCTAATTAGAAAAATTTTCTCTATAGGCTAAATTAATGGATATTGAAGTTCTTTTGAAATATTTTAGGAAACATTTTTAGAAATTATTTAAAATGTATCTGTACGTATTGAGGAAGCCGGTTCTTTGGAATCTTTTGACGTTAGTCAACGCAATGCATTTAAAATGTATTTGTAGGAAAAATGGGAATTTAAATAAAATTAATTGAGTTTTATACACATATACATATATGTACTTTAATATTTTATTCTACGATAAATACCTTAATGCATTATTACTTTACAAACATTAACAGATAATAAACACAAAAATGTCATTTAACACACAAAAAATTAGTTTTATATTAACTGGTAAATTTTGAAACACCGTATGCAGAAACTAATATCACAGTTAAGACAAAAATATCATTCATAGCGTACTTATTCCGCATGTTGCTGTCTTTCAGTGTTTTAAGGATCCATTAAAACATACACCCACTTGAGAAATAAGTTAAGTTTTGCGTTATTTTGTCTAAAAATTATACTGATGAATTAATCTGTAAACAGCAAAATGCAGCCCTTACGAGAAGTGGGCTTTCACTTGAAGGAATTAAGGATATTTCTTTGTAGAAAAAGTAGTTTCACATAGATATTCATGCAACTGAAAGCGTTTTTTCAAATAGGAATATTATATCCAATACTAACATAAAATCCATATGCCATTTTTCACTCTAATTCTCCGCTTGTTAGATTTCGGCACTTACTTTCTCTTACAAAATTCTTCATGTAGTAACATGCAAAACATTTTGGAGTTTATAGTAAATGTGCATACGCAGATAAAAGCTATTTTTATCGTGAAAGTTAATCAAGCAAATTTTACTATACTTATTCCCATGAGCCTAAATAAATTCCAAAGTTTTTACCAAGAACATATTTAACAGACATACCTGATTATCACTCTACCAAAATTGAATATAATAGTTTCGCTACATATACATCGAAGCTTTAAATATTTATTCAAGATTAAAATAAAATAAAACTCAGAAGATGTGAGTGACACCATTTCACTTCTCCTTAAAAGAAAAGTTAATAATTTTGCAAAGTCTTTATGCGAAGAAAAAATCCACATCGAGGCTGAAAGATGTGACGGAAAAAAATTATACATTTTTCGACCATATTTTTCAGTTTCAATAAAATGTCTTAAATTCTGAGATTGATATAAATACCTTATCATGAATAATTCTTTCTGATAAAGTATATTTATCTAGTTATAATTTTTTCATCTGTAATAATTTTTTCCAGTTAAAACTATCACTTTTATTTTGTGTATAAAGCTGGATCTATTTAAAAAAAACCTAATGAAAAACTTCAATACCACTTAAAATTCATGTAAATGGATATGGAGTTCTTATTTATTATGATTATTTTCTCATTAATTCTTCTAAGTCTAGCATTATGTGGGATGCGTAGCTGCACACAGAAATAAACTACTTAATATTCTTATTTAAAGTGAATCAGTTATGAATCGGTGTTTGCACTTTAAATCAGTTTCTGCATCATTCTGAGTGCAAGCGATTCATAAAAGTATAAAACAATGTTAAATTACATATTCAGTTTACATCAAATTACTAAATCATCCAAGAAAAGCAAAAATTTCAAAATTTACACTCTAAAGTGAATATTCACCTAAAATAATTTTGCTGAAAGGTTATTTAATGAATATATAAATATTATATGCTTCCATTTAACGAATTTATTCACGCCTAAATTAGGTAGCTTTCACTGATACGGTGGTCGCCGCTTATTTCGGTCACATCGGGACAAATTGAAATTGACCGGAATAACCGAAATCCGGAGTAAAAGGCGGACCAAAGTATTAAAAAAAATTTTGAAACAAAAATCAGTATGCATTAAATCAAAAATATGAACTATATTAGTCAATAGTTTTACGTATGCACATATTTATTTAATAATTAAGAATAAAGCAAATGAAAAAAATACATATGTACATTTATTTAAAAAAAGAGAAAAGAAATATAATGGCAATTTCTTGTGGGGTGTGGGGGAATCCGAAATTAAAGGCTGTTTTAGGGCAGAGCAAATTGAATCCCACTTTAATGTTGAAAAGAGATGATGTTGGTCATTTACGTTGCTCTCCTCAAATTCTCTACGTAAAAAGTCTATAGCGTTCAGCAAATCTACTCTTGTGACACGTAACCGGTTCGAGTGCTCATCGCCGTCATAATCATTAGGTGTCTCAATGGTTCCGGTTTTCGGATTGATCAGTATTGTTATTCAAATTCTGTTAATTGTATTAACAATTTCTTTTGATTGAAGTATAGCAACACCTCCACACAAATATGATTCATCTTCGACTGGCCTTGTTGTTGTTCTTGTTGTAGGACTACGGCCAATTATTTACACTTGAGATCTAGGGCCCTAGGCCTATAGGTGGGGTACCCTCCCTGGTGGTCTTCCTAAAGGATCCTAACCCGTATTTATTTTAAGATGACTGGCCTGCACTTTGCCCTAAAAGTTAACTGCCAAATCTCCATAGATTAGCTGACCGAATAAAGGGTCATTCACTACCAAGGTATCCGGCAGAAAACCAGTGCAATTTGGCCATTTCGTTCGGTTAATGCCGATTTTCGCCGGAATAAGCGGCTCACTGAATAAACCACTGACCGAAATACGCGGCGACCAGTGGCGTAGCCAGAAATTTTTCATGGGGAGGTCACGAGTACTGCAACTCACATGTATGTATACGTGTGTGATAAGAGAGTGAAGAATATACATTTTGTAAGGCAAAAAATTCCTCATGGGGGTTTTGACCCCCTACGCCCCCCTTGGCTACGCCACTGGCGGTGACCACTGTATTTCACTCCTTAGAAGTGTCTATCTACTCTTTTAGTTTTCGGGTGAGTGTGGTACCTTTCATCCATATTGCTATTTCAGATACTTAAACTGAAAATATTTTAGCTCATGCATTATTACTTTTCAATCGTGCGCAACTATTGCTACATCACATTATATTTTTAACCAAATATAACATAAAAAAGTATATTCTTATCCAGAGAAAACGCAAGAATAATTTCCTTGGCATGATCTATCCATTATATCAGCATAGCTCTGAATCCTGACAAGTTTTAAGTGACATATTACTCATAAAAAACAACTTTTTTCATACAGAATTAGCACTTTTTGTTCTAAATCTCAGTACACAATCCGTTGATACTTTAGAAGCCTTGAGATCTCTCTACATTTTTAAATGAAAAAAGGGACTATTTTGCTGTAGTATAAGCATTTTTCTAACATTGAACTCTCTATCATTAGACTTTTTTTTTCTTTGAAAAAAGTAAGTGAGATTTCCAGTGCCAAAGTATTACAATCCCCCAAGGAATGCCTGCCACGATTTATCATTTATCATGACTGATGTGGTTAATGACGTGAAGATTGAGAATCCTGTCAAGTCTAATGAACACTTTATTTGCTCTGTTCAAAAATATGTTGGCTATCAATCCTTTGCAAAAAAAACTGGCGAAGTTTTATGCAATTATTCTGATTAGCTCAGGCGTTGTTAAAAAATGGTTCTCCTGAGTACAAGCACGTAATTATTTTACGAGCTATTTTTGAATAGCTAAATCAGGAGATTCCTATTTAATTGTAATCAGATGTCTAAGTAATAATTATTTTGAACTGTTGACGTTTTGAGTAAAAATACCCATACGGTTATATTTGGTAAGTTTCACTGCTCATAAAAGATGACTTAAATTTATTTATTTAAATACATCTTACGTTAGCTAATAATAAATTTTATTTAGAGTATTAAAAACGACATACATTATCCCATAATTAATCTTTTTATATAACACTCAAAATAATTTTTAAGTCATGTCCTTATAACTTGCTGACACTTTTTTTTTATAAATAAGCTAGAACGATATACCCCACATACCAGCAACTGTAGTATGAGTCTTAAATTTCCCGTTTCTCGTTCATCTTCATTCCAATATATATATATTAAAGCAACTCCTATAATTACAGAAAAACAAATGAAAATTTTACATTCCATACTAAATAATAAGCGTCTAACAAAGAAAACTGGAGGTTTGTGAACAGAATTTCATGTATATCTGCCAAAAGGGTAATTATTGTGAACTAGTAGATAAAGCCCGTTGAGCATTGGCATTTACACCAGCTCTAGTCAAAAATATTTTTACGAAATATGATACACTTAGTACATTTAATCTTAGTCCCCTTAAAATAAATAATTTCATATTCCATATTTAATACTATAAGTACCTAAGTAACACTGCTCAATTGAAGCGGTAGAATTAATCATAGTTTCAAGGCAACATGCAAAAGAAAATCTGGATGTTTTTGGAAAACTCTTTCTAACGCACTGAAATCGCAAAAATTGCAAATCAGTATGTTCGAAAATTGAAATATGACGGAGATGCGGCAGTTTAAACTTTTTAAGCCAAACAGAGCAATTTCCTAAATTTAAAAATGGTACAAAAATGCTAAAAAGCAGAGAACGGTAGACTTTCAGATTTTTAACATCAGTCAGACTTATTTCTACATATACCATACATATATATATTATTTATAATTTTTTGACATAATTTTGAAAAACTTCCAACCAATTCTCTCCAACGGTTTCAATAGTTGAATTTCGTTTTTCAATCATAACTTTTCTTTTTTTGGAGTTATAACGGTAAAAGTTTTGTTTAGGAGTGGTACGAACCGGAAGAGTTTCTGAGTCACTCAGCCAATGATAAGCGTAACTATATATTAGGATTATGTATAATATTCTGGAAAATAAAGACATCTATGATTAACTTCAATAAATTTTATTTGTGATATTTTCATTTTACTAAAGATTCTTTATTTATTATGTTCAAAGAAACACAGAAAACAATTTGTGCATGACGAGGCTTTGTAAGACACCCATAATGACTTTTATCGCGGTAAGTTGATAAATATCTATCTTAGAGAGAATGAAACAGCAAAAATCCCTTTCCGAAACTCATTTTTTAAATTAATTTCATTATTTTAAAAATGCAGTTTATGTTTATATGCACAAATCCATAAATACTTCTTAGCAGTCACAGCTGTAATGCTGCTCTAAAAACTTATTTTATATATTTTTAGTCATAGTTTTAAATAACAAATAAACAAAAAATATATAAGTGCTTATTAAATTGCACATAAAATTCAAATACGTATTTCCAAGTAAATAATTTAAAACTATGTTTTTGAAAGTGTCTCGTTACTATCTTGAATAAACTCGACAATATATCCAAACACGGTAAATTAGTAGTGGGCCCCAAATCTGACAGACGTAAATTCTGAAAGACAGCAACATTACGGGGGTTTGTATTCACAAACTTCTATAACTTCTCTTTGGGCATTCTGCATCATTCATCATCTGCGAAGATAAATGTTGTTAATGCGAGAATGATGATACCTAATCCTGCTTCCTTTGAAGGTAACTTGTTTGTTTCGTCCAAAATATGAAGATTAAACGAGACTTTAATAAAAAGTTAATTTACGGGAAATTCTCCTTATATGTATGTATGTCTTTTTTACCATTTGGGTGTTTTTAAAATTTTTTCGCTATGGAAATGTAACTATAAAGAAAGAAAAATTATGAATCAGAGGAAAAATGAATAAGAAGCGTAAACTCAGCTTCTTCTTTCTCCTTGTTTACAGTGTGCATTTTCATTTATTTAGTTAAGCACTGGAAAACTGGTTGAAGAATTCTTTTTTAATGGTTTTAAATATTCCATGGCATTCCGATTAAATAATATTAAAATTGTCATGTATTTAGATATGATTGTAAGAAAATTCAATACTTTTCTTCAAATTTCGACAGGTGTGCAAAATATTTTTTTTAATGTTGCTTTATAGTGTCATCATCAGTAAGTTGGTTAAGTAAGCTTGTATTAAATTTTCATCAAATATTTCAAAAGGAAAATAAACAACTTTGTCTTCGAAACTAACGTTTTAAAATAATACTCTGAAAAAAATTAATAAGCATCCACAAAATTGTATACTCATTTATAGCACAGATAAAAATGTATGTTATGTTACAATTTTATATCATACCAGAATATCATGAATTTCATATCGTGACTTAAGCTACGAAACGACAGAGCACAAAATCTCATCATGATACTTTTTTTTCTGCATCACGAAATATACATAACGCAGTGTTCGCTACATTTATTATTTCTATTTGAATATTTGGCATCAGTCGTAAAAGACACAGCTGATGAGGTTAAAGGCAGAAAATATTACTGCAGTCCCAGAGCCACTAAGAGTTATTCCGAATTTATTTCTTTTCTATGCAGCCATTTGCTACATCGAGGAAAATATGTACGAGAGTTATGATTATGTCTGCAATTCAACATCAGATGTGGAAGTTCTGTAATTCTGTACTTTGAATAAAAGATAAAGTGAAATATTAGAATCTAAGTTTCACCTTTATGCTCAAAAAGTATTTTGGAACAAAGTAGTCGGGAATGTTATGTTAGCGTGTCGAATACACATACATACATCATAAGATTTAAAAATGCATGCAACACACAGCGACTTGACGTTTGTTTTAAAGATAATATTTCTTGCATTAGATTTAAAAAATCCAAGAGAACACTTTAAAAAATATTGTGATAGAGCCAAATGTAGTCAATATTGCATTATTAGGGGCATATGATTAGGAATTTAAATAGTTGAACATACTGATTATGGTGTAGATTCCAATGGGAAACACTTTGCACTCGAGAAAGTCGTAATTTATTCTATTCTGTGGTATAGTGGAAGTAAGCAATAACCCAGAACTCCATGCCGATAGAGAGTTGTACTATATTTTATTGACATTATCAATAATTACAAATTATATACGGTTAGTGTGGTGGGTGGTAAAATAGCGACATGAAACGTGGCCTTACAGGGCAGAGACTAAAGCGTGAAGTGTGTGTGAAAAGGGTCTGAGAAATGCAAGCCAACCTGGCGATTGAGATGAGCGCTAAAAGGAACTGTCGCCAAATAAATCGCCAGATTGTAAAAATGAAAAGAAGCGTTGGGCCTTACATGTGTATGCTAAAATTTAAATGTGATACGCCACTGGGGGAATCAATAGAGATAAAATGTAACCTACGCAAAATTATTAAACATCCGTGGCAGCGAAGAAAGCTGAATGAATTCTCAGATCAGAGGCACCAACAAACTGCATTGCAAATGCTAAAACCAAAGCAATTTAAGAAACAGTTAAATAGCATTATAGATAGATGGCAGATTTAAAAATGGCCAAGAATATTAAATTTAGAATAGGTAAAGGGAAAACAGTAGTAATTATAAATGTGTGAATTAACTGTAAGAAAATTAATTATAAATGTGTGAATTAACTGTAAGAAATATTTAATTATGTGATTAACTGCATCACACTGATAATTATACATGGAGAAGTCCTTACATTGTAAAAAGTGCAAATTCTGTGCATTTCAATCAAATCAAAATAAACGAGTATAGCTCGAAATTTCAGGTTTCGAAAATTTTCGAAGTTAAGATTCTTGGCAATGAACAAACCATTCTTTGAAAATAATGAAAGGAAATATTCCAGCCGCTTTGCGATAACTTCTTTTTGTCCTCCAGCTATTTTTTACTTCCCGGATAGATTCACAGCGACCTCAGGAACGTTTACTTATGCATCCGTTAAAAAACATTATAATAATATTAGCTATGAGTCACTTATGCTTCCAAACACAAGTTTGTAGAAACAGTATGCGACATTAGTGAGTTTTACAGTAAGATAGGCAATTTGATTAATAGTCTCAGAAATACACTTTTAGGTGCTATAAATAGAATTTGTGGTTAACGTACTCATTGCTTATTCTTCCTGCTTCTAACACATTATATTTATCACCAGAAGTCAAAGTACGTTGTGGAGGCAATTACAACGGATGCTAGAAAATAACAATTCACGAAAATATGTCTACACTCAGGGTGCGTTCAGACTGCCACTTTTGAGTAACTCGAGTTACTCTGGAAAAGCCCAAGCCGTTCACGATGCCTGATGTGAGCTATTCGAGGAATTAAACAAAGCGTTCGCGCTTCCAAGCCGAGTAGCTCGAGTTTTTTCCAACTCCCCAAAGATTTTGCTTGGGAAGGTGGGGATGTAGATCACGTGACCTTTAGATGTTGCTTTCGTTGCCTTCCATTGGCTCCACTGTGTAGTAAATATGTGCCCGCATGTTTTTTTTTTTTTTTTTCCTATTAACTATCCAAAACTGTCCACGATATCAATCTACACGAGAAGCTTATGCTTTACTCGGGATTTAGCCATCTGAATGCACCCTCAATGTATTTCAACTTTGTCCACCTAAAATAAATTAATTCATATTCAATTTTTATTATGTATACTCAAATCGAATTTCATGCTCTGTTGGAAACTCGCGGAAACTTTTGGTGTTCGAACGATTTCGTTTAGTGTACTCGACCCCTCTTACATTAATGCTTCAGCAGACCATCATTTTAATGAAAAAAAAGTTAAACTATGTTATCTAGAAAAACTATTTTAAAAGAATTGGAATTTCAATTGTATCACGTCATTTTCACTTGAAACTTCAAATGTTGTCACGGAAATTATTCATTTTTTCCATTCTTGGAAATAAAATGGAGCTGTAAAGAAGGAGAAATCGCTGAAAAATGAGGGAACGGATGGATTTTCAGATTTTTAAAGTAGCGGAGATTGTTTTCTATATTTTTATACATGATTATGAAAAATTTCAAGTGAATCATATAAACGGTATACATGTTATTAACCCCTTAGTGCTTTTTAATTTTCTTGGAGTAATGGCGGTAAAATTTTATCTAAAAAACACCCTATTTGCTTTTACACCTGGAAATTTTAATGATTAATAAATCATTTCTTTCCTTAGGAAAACTCCCAAGACGATTCCCTTTCAGATGCATTATTATATATTATTACATCGTATGTTGAAGTGAACTGAACAATGTCTACTATGTCAACATTTTCACATCAGTAAATGCTTCCTAACAGCATAATACTTAGTACCCACCCATTAGCCTATTATCTGTAAGTCATTGCTCCAATCTATATGACGCGTACATCATCTTGTTATTACGAAAGAAACATGTCTTGAGGGTGTATTTTCAGGTTCATTTTTTTATTCCACTAATACCCATCCTTGATTGAAATCCACACTCCATATTTGCTAATAAATGAATCCGTTAAGTTGCATGTAATTAATAACATTTTGGTTTAAAGAAATGATGCAATTTGCCACAATTCATCATATGCATTATTATATTAGCCTTCTTAAAATTCCATTTTATAACTTAAGCTTCACACCATGGATTCAAAACCAGGTATTAATTTAATTTAAGGGGCTAAAGCCCTCTAAACGGATACCGATTTTTCCAACACCACATGCCGCTGTCTATGCGCATGTGCGGCTCCTTGTGAGTTGCCAGCGTTACGGAAAGTTATGAGGTTTGAGGAAATGCGGAAACACTAGTTAAATAAATGCAGGTTGATTCAAAAATAATGTGGCCAATTTCAGAGCATCATAAATTTTTATTGAATAAAGTTATTTCCATGGAATTTTCAATGTAGTTTCCTTTAGCATAGTACACGTAACATAAACGTTTAGGACAAGCCAAAACAGCTTTTCCGCCCATTTTGTTCCACTATTTATTTATGGGGATATTTTTCCGACTTCCTCTCTGCTTTTTGAACCATTCCAAGCGTTTTGAATTTAAATCTATTTAATTGTTTTTGAAGTATTCCCCTAAGATATAATCGCAAGGAGCACAGTCCGGGGATGATAGCCATTTCTCAGGAGGAAGAAAATTATTATTTTTTAAAAATCTTTCAGCCATTTTGTAGTTGATTTTGCTGTATAATTTGATGCAGAATCTTGATGAAAAATAATGCTGCCTTCAGGGTAAAGACGTTTGTTTACTTCTTTATCATGTGCTTCAATACTTTATTCTGATAGGATTTAGCATCAATTTTAGTCTTTGGTTCTACAAAAAGTGTTTTTTGTCAAGCCTTGAAAGGCCATTCCCATTCCTACCATAACAACTGAAAGCCAACTTGCCTTTTGAAAAACAGCTGCATATTGTATCTTTGTTTTGCCAGTCGTGGATGACAGACGGAACTGTGCTTCATCCGAAGTTATCCATGCGTTGTTTCTACTTTTGCGTAACATCAAATAGAGACGACAAGAACGTCCCCAATCAAGTCCCCGGTCGCTCAGCCACATCATGACAGTGTCCTGAAATGTGGCGTGGGTTTGGGAATGCCGTCCTTCAAGGTGCTTCTTCAATGGCCGAAAGACATGGAAATCACAGGGTGCAAGATTCGGACTGTAGGGAGGATGTACCAATGCGTTACGCTCAAAGCGCGTTGGCTAACCACTTAGCACCTAGCTTACACCAAAATGCCCATCGTGTATATCGATGCCATTTTCAACAGCTTATGTAATTTGGGTGGACGGCGGTGGACATAATTTAACTTAATGCGTGATCTGTTTAATGGCTGACTGCTCACGTCGCATCAACTACCTGCCCAAAAATACACGAAGCATGAAGGGGAGGCAATAAATCACTTTTCAAAGGAACTATATCCCGATACGCAATTTCCTTCAAGCGTTTTGATAGGTAAAAATCCAAAGGTGCCAGATCTGATGATCACAGCGGCGAAAAAACTGGGCCCCTTATATCTTATATCTAATCTAACGGCTAATTCTGATGCTTCCGCCTGTCTTTTCTTCAACCGAATGTGTTGCCATTACTTTTCTTTTTCTTTTTTTTTGTAGAAAACTACTGGTCATAGAGATATAATTCTTTGGACATATTTTATGCATTGCAAGCGAGAACGCTGGTTGTGTCGAGTTTATACGGTCTTGTACATGCGGACACTCTGCATGCTGTTATGAGATAGATCATAGGAGTAATTTCTATTGTGTAATGATTTAAGCATATTTATAATTTGAATGCTTCTAGATTTTTCTTTGAAAAATAAAGAACTAAGAGTGCTTAATTTTAAAACTTAATTCTATATTTTTTTCACATACTTCCTCATTAAGTTTAAAAAGTAGATGAACACACAATTACAAGGTATTTATAATTACAAGGTAAATTATTTTTGTACAGTTATCTAGGAATTATAAATTAGAGCTTTTAAAACACATACAAAAACATTTCATCCTAATAATACAGTATCAGATTTCAAAAATACCTTAAAAAATACTCTCATTTAAAAAAGAAGTCCAAATATCTTCTTTCCAAGAAAAAAAGAAAGGATTTTTTAACCATTAATTATCTGTTCATATTCTTTCTCTAAAGAAAAAATAACAAAATGTAATCCATTTGTTTTGGTGCATTAAAGATGAGAAAGCTGTGTCTTTTTTATCCCATTTTGTATAAGAATGAAATTTGAACATTCATAAATTTTATAAGGATGTAGTTAAAATTTGCAAATACAAAGCAAGGATGTGATACAACATCTTTGATTTGTTTTACATATTTTTTTTAATAAAACTGCGATCTTTCATAAATTGTTAGATTACTTTTAATTTCTCTTTCATTTAGTATTGTTGATTGTATTTTATGCATCGAAAAGTAAAGATAATTTATAACAAATCACATTTTATATAAAGCATGTTTAATAGTTGCGCAAATTCATTTCATGAACAAATAATTTTGATTACATTCGATGTTTAAATGCAGATCTTTCACAATTTACTTCCATGATTAACTAATCTGTTTTTATGTCTTATGTAGAATTAATTGAGAAAACAAACATAAATTAGGCATGCTAAGCTGAATATCTCTTCGAGTAAAATTGAAGAAGAAAATCGATCTTACTTCTTAAATTAACATCTTTTCTATTTATGTATTTATTTTACTAATCTTTATTTTCCCATTGTTGTTGTTGCACTGTTGCTCTGTTAAAAATGTTTACCAATAAGTACTATTTTCTAATATGAGTACTTTTTCAAAAGTCAAGCATATATGAATTTATTTTTATGTAAGAGTAAACCTGCTTTGTATTATTATACTTTCGGCAAGGATTTTGTATTTTTTGAATAATATCAGCTATGTTGAACTAAAAAAAAAATTAAGAACATTCTTAAAATGTTACTTATTGTCTTATGAAGAAAAAAATTTAAAAATATTACATAAAAAAATGAAATTGGAATTTATAATTTAATTGTGAAAAAGCGCTGTAACATGAATATTCATTTCGTTTAAAAGAATTTGATTTACAATAAGGTCTATGCCTCTGGTTCAGACAACAAAGGCTGAAAAAAACTTTTATAGCCATTATAAACTTAATTTATCACGCAATATAAGCTAAATAGAGCAGTTCAAAATATTCAATAAACATGATTTTTAATTGGTATTAAAATAATTCAGCGACGGACAAGCAAACAGATGAATATTAGCCAGATTAAAATTAGAGCCCGCCAGAGGCGCGGACTCGCCAGACCACCTGCAGGAGGAAGACCCAAATTTATTAAATAACGAAATTTTTTGCATGCCATCTTTGCTCGCTAGCCTTTTCTACATTGTGATGACATTTCTTCTTTACATTCTTCGTACAGACTACAATTTTATTTTATTCTTTAACATTTTACATTCATCAAATTATATAATAAAGAAGGTGATTAGAAATTAGTTTTACAAATTTGTAGGAGGTGCAGGATACACCAAGACGTCTCAGAATCACATAGCAATTCGGGATCGAGAACGTCGTCTTCATGTACCTTTTAATAATCACTTTAAAAGAAGTTTTCAAATAACAGAAAACTTTCCGACCATGGTTTTTCGAAACCTAATCCATCTTTCATCGGTTGCACTTGAAAAAAATTGTTAATTCAGAACTTTTTCTTTCATCACATTGTGAAGTTGTCGGTGAAAAGCCCATTGTATATGAAACTTGGTTAAGAAATTAGACGCACACTTCAACACTTCTTCCAAAGTGATTATTAACAGTTGCATTAAGACGACGTTTCCGACTCCGAATTGCGATGTGATTCTGGAATATCTTGGTGTATCCTACCCTCATAAAACTTTGTTAAACTAATTTCAAGTCGCCCTATATACATTATTCACACTTCTAATTTTACAAACAAATTCTCTATATGTTTTGTGTTGGTGAAACAGAGCAGACCCTCCCAGGCAGCACAGCTTGTTTTAATTTTTTCCCCAAAATACCTTTTTATATTTTTTGTTTAAACTATATATCTTAAGTATTATTCTTGATTACATATATTTAATTATTATCCATGATTATACATACTTAGAGGAACCTAAAAAATAAGAAGATAGTGCGACTGAAGGATTTTGTACGAATAATTGATGATTCTCAACATAACTTGCAGCATTTATTGTTTTGTTTAGTAGTACTGGACGTTCTTCTGACGTATTCCGCCCAAGATTTGTTATTCAACGGAAAACAAAATGTTGTTTGAGTCAAACAAAATATAGCATTCAGTTGTTACTTTCCAATGCCTTCTGAGACCGCGGCAGTCCATAGACTCTACGTAGCTTTCAGGAGCTTGTTGTCTCTCAATTTATACACTTCTTATGTGTCTGTGTATCTAGTTTTAATGAACTGGATTGGTGAAGAACTGAGTGTAGCTTGGATAGTTCCAACTAATGGCAAGAGGAAATATGTGGTTAACCGTTTGAGGCGCAACCCTTTCCCAGTGCTGAAAAAAGGGCAGTCGTTGCAATAGCTGTGCGGCACAGCCAGCTGTCGTCAAAAAAGGATTTCGCGATCTGTGGCACGCAATGAACGTTTCGATCGTCCGTCATCTTGCTGGTAGTTAAGTCGAGCAATGGCAACGGCTGCCCTTTTTTCAGCATTGGGCAATCTATCCAGCTGTTCTGGCATTCTTCCATTTTACAGCAGATGTCAGTGCTGTGAAAAATAATCGTGATATTTTTTACGGGAAATAACGTGCTAAAAAGTAAAGGATTCTCGTGGAGCTATGTCACCCGCAACTATTTTTATAGTAATCAAATCTAGTCTTCGTGACTGGCAACAGTCAAAACGTCAGAGTTTGGTATTCCCAGACCGGGAACTCTGCGCGTTAAAGGGTTAACGCTCCTGAATACAGCAGTATTACTTATGCTATTACAGCACTGTTACGCATTAAAATATATTAAAAAATATTCTGATGATATTCTTAATGGAAAACGATTGATGATTACAGTCGTAACTCGCCAAAGAATGAAAAGGTGCCATGGATGGCAAATATGCAAGTTGTTCGGAAATAACAAAACTTCCCGAACACCACTCAGGAAATATATAAAACTTAATTACGTCATAATTACACATAAGCGAAACCAAATGTGTGAAAATTACCTGCTATCGACTCAAATGAAAGCTGAAAACAATAAAGAAATAATAATAAAGAGTTTGTGGTAAACAACCACAAACTCTATGTGGTGTTTTGTAGTAACTGTATCTCTGGCAGTTATTGGGAAGTAATGGAACTAATGAGTACTATAGAATACCTGCCTAATTAACTTATTTCATCTTTACAGTTGATTTTTGCTTTCTCCATAGTTTCAATATGTCGCTATTGTTCTATTCATTGTTCAGTTGTTTTGGTAGCATATAATTATGTACAGATGTATGAGTAAGTGCTACTTCTTTAACTAAAAAAAAACGTTTGTGGTAAACAAAAGAGATAACTTAGTGCCATTTGGAGCGCACTAATTTCTTTCATGAATATCTTATTAAAAGGAATCGTGAAATATCCGTTCTTCACATTTGCTACCTAATCGGTTGCATTTTTCCCCCCTATAATTCTGCAAAACTTCGGCAGTTAGATTTTGAGATTTATTTCCTCTTCTGATTATCGATGCGCATATATTTTTTGAAGAAAATGCCTGGCAAAGTATTAAAAAAATCATTAAATGCATTTATCGTTTGCTTCAACATATCCTCAGGTGGATAAATAGAATATAATATACAAAAATAGATGGTAAAGCTTGTTGTGGAGTAATTACAACGGGTGCTAGAACAAACATTTGAAGTATAAAGGTTTACACTCAATATATTTAATCTTCGTCCACTTAAAATAAATAACTTCATTTTTTATTACATACCGAAATCGAATTTCAGACTCTCCTGGAAACGGAGGGAAACTTTTTGCATTCGAACGTTTTCGTCTTGTGGGAACAGCCCCTCTTATAAGAATGCTTCATGCAGAAGAAATCATTTTATTTGTGAAAAAATATATAAACTTTGTAATCTGGAAAAACTATTTTAAAAGTACTGGAATCTCAACTTTCTTTTCAAAGCCTGGTGACGGAGTCTTCAATATGACGTCATGTCAACTGTGACAGCTAGTTTTGTCACACAAACTTTTTTTTTTTTTTTTTACTCTAGGAAATAAAATGGAGCTGGAAATAGCGAAAAATCGCTTAAAATTTAGAGAACAGGAAATTTTCAAAGAAGCTTAGATTATTTTCTATATTGTTATACTTAATTATGAAAAATTTCAAGCGGATCATACAAACGATGTAGATATTATTACGCTGTCTGTGCTTACTTTTTAATCTTTATAGAGTAATAGTGGTAAAAGTTTCATCTTAGTGTGGTTTCCCGGAATTGTTATAGAGCCAGTCAGTCAGTGACTCAGAGATAAGCGTAACTATGTAAGTGGTATATAATAAATGCCTCTCTTAAGCATAAACTGTATTTTCAGATTGCAGTGTGTTTATACAAATGGAAGGAAATTGCTTTCTACTATGATTTAAAAATAATAATAAAGAATTTAATTTACGGAATATATTTTAATATCCAATAAGTATAACACCTTAAATAAAAAACTGTGTACAAATATTTCGAGTACTTAATGCTCTCAACACTTTCAATTAACTAGCTCTGCTGTCAAATGATAGCCAAAGGGTTGCAATTGGCTGGATATTAAATACTTTTTAACATTTAATTTCTCAATTTCTACAGAGAGATCGCTGTTAATTTGCACGAATTAGGTTTCTTTAAGTGTATACTTATTATCGAATTAATTTTGTTTTCTTGAGAAAGCTTCCGGAAAGTTACCTTTTAATTTAGTTTAATCAATCGTTTTTTCTTCCTTTAACCAAATAGTTCACCAGTTCACTTCAACCAACTAAATAAATATCCCTATAAACAAAAATAATTTATCAATGGTAATATATTTTAATTTTCTGTCAAATTTTAATTTTCAATCGAGATAAAATGAATAATTTTATTTAAAGGCGTGCAGTAAGATGAATGGTTGTTATTTCATTTTATTCTTCAATTCCACCTCTTACCATATTTTTTTACAGTACATGTTTATTCCTGTCTCTTAAATAGACTTTTACACAAATAACCACTTTATTAAAGGCTGACTTATTTTATAACATTTTCTTAAAATAATATAAGTCACCAACAGCTAAAATTAAATTCTCCCCCAATTTTTCTTCAACAGTATTTCTTTATAAATTTTATTCCCAGGAAAACATTCAAATTTAATTACATATTTTTCCGTAGCTAAACAACGGCTTTCAATTAATCAAGATTATCATTATATAAACTTAAATCATGTCAAATAAATTAAGTTTTACATTTTGTCGCTGCAATAATCGTTATCTGTTGCCACCTGCAGTCTGCTAAATAAAAAATACGTTCTGCAGTAAATGTACTGCACTCTCATATCGAACTCCAATAACCTAAATATGAAAAGAGCTTCCTTATAAATACCTTCACATGCGGGCGGAATCTTCAAGTAGGTTTTCTTTCATTTTCAAAACTTTCAAATTTGAGTTACGTCTGAAGATTTATTCCAGAAATCACAGTTTGAACGAACCAAAAAAAAAGAGATGTTATGAAAGTTAGAAATCGATAATTCTCTGTCATTATTTAATCATTACGAACATTCATATCGACAAAAGATTTATGCGAGAAAAGTTATTGTTAGATTGCTAGTTATATTTCTGATAATGATGCAAAATCTGTTGTAGATTTGTTCAAGTGGGGAGAAAGAATGTGAAGTTACAGAGAAATTAACTGAGTTTAGAAAAAAAGGTCAAAGTTATGCAATCGTAATATACGACTGCTGTATATATTCTAAGGAAGAAAAAACTACGCTGATTTAGCTATGCTCAAAAATTCATTGTTTTTCCCTTAAACTTTCAAAATAAGAATCAATTTTTAAACCTTCATTCTCGTAATATGAATTTTTAAAAATGGTTAATTTTTTTGAAAGTTATAGTTTAGGTGCTAGACTGGAGAAAATAAGGGATAAGGAAATGAATGAAAGAAAAAAAGTAAGTACGCTTACACAAAAAGATTATTAGTGCAGAGCTTTCATAAATTTGGAATTTCTTATTATATATATTTTTTTCATGATGACTAAAAAATTAGTTCTTTATACGCCAACTAGTAAAAAAAACTATTAAATAGTTTTTTAATCCTTTGCTAAGAACTGTTTGAGCATTAATACTTATAGATTAGGCAAAATATAAAAGTACTTTTTAAAACCCAAGCTTTATTTGAAGAATCTATTTAATCACAAACTAGTAATTCCTTAAAATACTTTTTAAGTCCGTTTAAAAGCTTCATCAAAGCATTATATATAATTTTTCATAAGTTGAATTTCATATGTAATTGGTTTGCCATTAATTTATTTATATTGAATACTATTTAATGTTGAATGGACATATCTGTACAAATAATATATTTTGAACAGAATGCTTTTGAATGATTTCTAACTTTGCCCAATAATTTTTGTGTACTATTTTTAAAATGTTTGAAAAAGCCAGTGAAAGTTGCCTTATCAAAGTTGCCCATACTCTTCACATTCAAGTTAGTTGCTTGGATTGCTTAAAATATCCCTTCAAGAACTTAACATCTAATGCCCCTAGTTTTGGAGAAACTTGCAGAAAAATAGTGTTATGCCATGTGAAAAAAAATACTAAAAAACATGAAGATTGGCCCTTTGATCGGACTCTTAAATTTGGTTAGATGGTCCCCATGGTCACTAGATCTGATACTTTTGTATTTCTTCAAGGTATTTGTTTATATAAAACGAGTTGCTACAGAAAGTAACCAAATTGATCGTCTACATGCAATGTGCTCTTTTGTAAGAGATTACGCATCTGCAACGAGTGCATTCTGCAATTCTACGACGCGAATGCCCGTCTCTATTTGATCAGTAGATACTTTGAACATCTTACTATCTAAACATATACAAAAACCTAGATTCATCTTTAAAAGAAAAAAAAAAATCGCACGCTACTTATGACAAAATTTTTCTCAAAAGAATAAGTGATGATAGATTTAGGACGAGGAATTTGACGGTGCAGATTTTCGCAAATTTGGAGGGACTTCTTGTATCTTAAAATGTGGATTTTTTTTTTTACATTCTGTCATATTTTATTTTAATCAATTAAGTGGTTTTAGCCTAAATGTTAGTAAAATTTATAGTTTAATACATTGATTCTTTGCAGTGGAGGCAACAGCTCGTGATGGTCGTTGACCTTCTTTTAATTGTCTCTCGAATTGCCCTGTTTTTAAATTAACGTTCCAATTATTGAATTACAAATAGAAAAATGTCTTTTTCGAGTAGTTGCTCAGTTTTGGCCGTATAATTCACTTAAAAATGTGTTTCGAACTGACACGAACAAAAGTCAGTCTTGAACATAACTGACTGCAAAAACGCCGTCATATAGAAAAGCCGTTTTCTTGATGCATGAAGTAACGTTAAAAATTTTGAAGTCAAATTATTGTACAAACGTAAATAGTACCTCAATTAGAATACAGGTACATTTGTTTCTATTCATTCTGCTACTAATTATGTAGAAACATTACGAAACCTACATATAAAATTTGTTTTTATGAAAATTAACTGAATATAACAGTTGTACATATAAAAAATATTATCAGAAATATTCCGTAAAGCTAGACGCCAGTTGTAAAATGAATAAAAAAATTTCTTCCTTAAAGTTTTAAGAAATAACGAATGTTCATGAATTATGCCGTATTTAGTAAAGTACAATAAGAGTTTTTGTCATTTTAAATATAATGCTCCCTATAACAGTGATGTAGGACTCTTAAATTCAAAATCAAATACATATTTTTATAAAGGTACAATTTATATTTGCTAAGATAAAATTTAGTATATACGTGCATTTATAAGAATAGCTTATGTTTTTTTATGAATTAGATTTTTTCTTGGAAGCTTTCGGAATATATTGCCTTCACAAAGAACAAAGTTTAAGCAAGAGTTAGATTTATTTTATTTCTAAAATACACTTCCTTCTGCTTAAATATACATTAGTCTATATTTTTAAGGGAAAAGTTTTGTACACACCATATGGGGAATTTTAAGTGAGCAAATACTTTCAAAACTATTCGAAAACCTTGAGTTTGGAATACACCTCCTATGATTTCCGGTAGTACGTGGCCAAAATAACTTGAGATGAAATATTTTATTTTCTAAGCGTATTACATTTATTTTGCATAAAGAGACTGTTGGTTTGTCCTCATTTCAGAAAATACGTGTAAAAGCAGTGATTGATAAACGAAGATTTAAGTAAAAATGTTCGAGGCCAAATTAAAATATTAATTTCAAAAAATGATAAATCATACAAAAAAAGACACTTTTCAATACACTGCTACATGTTCTGATAAAAATTTAGTATTTAGGCATATTTGTGTTTGGATTTTGCGCATATGTGTGTGCGATGCAGCTTGTTATATTATTTCATTTATTCATTTACACTATTCATTTACACATTTTTTTCATATTGCTATCAGTATTGAAATTTCGCATAGGTAAATCCTCATTTATTTCGAGGGTATTCAATAGTAAAATCATTTTGCAATTGTTCGTATGAATTAAATGCCCTTCAATCAGCTTTGGATTTGAAAAAGTGATAATCGGAAAAGCCAATGTGTGGTAAACATGGCGGGTGGTGCTTTCTATTTAAGCGTTATAAAGTAGCTTTCTGCGGTATTGTCATACGGTAAAATATTTTCTGTAGTGTCTCTGTTCATTTAGCGGTATTTGTCGTTTAATTGTTGGTTAAAACTCGACAGTCATACTCCATAACCATCTGCCGTGATGGTTTGTTTCTGCAAAAAACATTTTTTCGAAATGAGCATAAAAGTGTTCAACGTCAAATCAGCTCAGTTTATCAAATTTTTGCCATCATTTTACTTAAAAGATATTTTTAGAAGCACCGAACTATAATAGGTAACCATATGCTATTCTGAAAGATTCAGTTTTCGCCTTATTTATTACCCCGGCCAACAAAATAAAAAAAAATATTTTTATTTTGGGGGGGTTCTGTTCTCATGCTTAAATTCTGATTCTAGACATTGAAAAACACTTAAATTTTCATTTTTAGTTCTTAAAGTTTGCTTTTGTCTGATTTACGTCGATAAGTATATTTTAATTTATTTCATAAACGAAAGATGACAACACTTTGATTAACCCGAAAGTAAACTGTATTATTATTTGTAACTCTGTAGTATTGCTTGTAGCATTATTTGTAGTATTATTTGTATTAGTATTATTTGTTTGTATTATTATTTGCTCATACGAACATAAAAGAAATACGAAAAATATTCACTTTTAGACATTAATTTCTTATTATTTTACATTTATATGTTATTGTTTATCACAAATCTTGAATAAAAAAGACTTATATCCAGCAAAAACTTTTCTGATCATAATTTAGAGTGGAATTATGAAAAAAAAATCAAAATCAGTGATTTTTGCCAAAAAATTTAAAAATTGCTTTAATTTCTACAAAAGCAAACTTTCATTAAAAAAAAATATTTTCCTTAGTTTTGGCGTAGGAGAAACTAAAATTTAACATGTAGAAGTCAGATCCATAAATCGTATTGACCGGTGTTACCAACCAAATTAAGACCTTTGAATAAAAATTCACTTCATGTTAACATTAACTAACTAACATAATTAACTAAGATGAATATCCCTTTCAAAGACTTTACAGTATTTCACGAAGTTTTGATTTCTTGATTATGTTGCTAAATCAAACTGCTAACTGAGAAAAACAAAAATACCATGCATTTGTTCATCTACTGAATGATTCATTTTCTCATGTGCAAACATTTCTTTAAAAAAAACATACTTTTTACTTATATTTGCCATTTGCGTTTAGAATTTGTTTGAAAATAATATTTTTAATTGAATTTATCGTATTATTAAAATTATTCTAGCACGTTTAGGAAATTCTTGCAAAATGCATATGCTTCTCAGGGAGAAAATCAATTTTTCAACTTTTCGCAATACAGCGGTCACATTGATTTCCCCTAGAAAGTGTTGATCGAACTGGAGAAATCCAATTCTATTTATGTGTTCCCTTTCAGATGAAAACATCAATGCGACTTAAAATGCATTAAACCTGGCGTTAGTTATATGCCACAGAAATTCCAACAAATCCTTTAAGTTTTAAACTTAATTATAATATTGCATGTACTTCCGGGTGACGAAAGAATGAATGCTGTTTATGAAATGTTTTTGTGTGTTTTCTTTGCTATTCATACACTAACGAGTTTAAAAATTCAGTTTTTCTTTTCCAAGAATCTATCAGTATTTACTCATAGGAATTAAAACTGAGAAAGAATAAGTTTTTTTTATAAGTACTACAGTGCTATTAAAATCAAGCAGTTTTTTTTTTCGACGAAATAGCTTGCCTACATGATTTGTCACGGGGAGGAACAATCAAATGGGTTTCCAGAAAATGCAGGGGGGGGGCGGGGATAGAATATTGAAAGTCGCTAAGGTTTGCAAGTTTTGATAATTTACCGCCAACTTTGGAGCCAAAAAATAAGTCTTCAAAATTTTTCAAATGGGTTTCCAGAAAATGCAAGGTAGGGGGGAATAGTATAATGAAAGTCGAAAGTCGCTGAGGTTTTCAAGATAATTTACCGCCAAGTTTGGTGCCAAAAAATAAGACTTCAGCTTGGCGATATCTTTCAAATTTGGCTAGAAAATGGCAAATGCGACAGTTTATTACAAATTAAAAGTACAGTAAGAATATGCCTGGCGAAGATTGTGAAATAGTTTTAGAAGGAAATTTTAATATATATTTCAATCCTGAAGAAGTGTTTTATGGAACAGTGAAGACAAATACGGGACACTGATAGATTATGATACACTTTCCAAGTGCTATTTATAAAGGTGAATTATAGTTACAATATTTGACTGAAGAGGGGTATTAAACAGTTTTGGTAGGCGATTTTGAAATCGATTTCAATTCCGAAGAAGTGTTGTGTGGAACAAGAAATACAAACATGGCACACGCATGGGTTATGATGCGCATTCCAAACAGTATTTAAATTTGTGAAGTATACTTCGAATATGCTTGGCGAAGATTGTAAAACAGTTTTAGAAAACGATTTTTAAAGATAGATTTCGATTCTAAACATGTGTTTTATGGAACAAGGAAGAAAAATACGGACACTCATGAATAATGATGCACACTTTCCAACTTAATAGAATAAGGAATAAAAGTTGGGACGATGTATTGATTACGATACGCTTTTAATATAGCACTTTCGTTGGTATTATAAATATGGAAGTGTTTTTGATTTTTTTTATGGGCGGGTCAGCGGCCTACTGGAGACTTGACCGTTACGAATGCTGATGTTGGTCATTTTATCATGGGGGTACCTATTAGACAGACTAACGTTGCCCCCTATGAGTGGTTTCCTAATTTTGAACCATTTCCAGATGCGAGACAAAGTACCTGAAATCGTCTTTCCAGAGATATCGTCTGAGCATGGAGGACATTGGAGCCGTGAACAAATTCTACGTACAGCAGCTCCCATTAGCGTACGCGGTTTCACAGCAGCCCAGCAGAAAGAGTTGTTCACCCTACCAAGTACTGGCCAAGCCAGAGCTGCTTCTCTTACCGCTTCTTACCGGAGCTTAGCGAATAGGCGAAAGAGAAAGTACACTGTGGAAAATCGTTGTATTCAGTGCATCTGGAAATGATAATGAATCTCTCCAGCTTTCTCTCACTATATTGTACTAAGAGAAGTGCATAGTTCAATTTTTTTTTTTAATCTCCTAACAATTGCTTATTGTTCAGTTTATGATTATTATTATTTTAACCTTTAAAAATTAACGCCATAAATTAATCTGTCGCGAACTGTGAATGGATGTATATATCTACACGCGGCAGTGGATTTTTTTGTCACAAAAACATAATTTTGGAGAAAGCATTTCTGAGAAAACTTGCACAGAAATTTTTCCAAATTTAAATACGTGTTGTGAATTCAAAATACAGCTTATAAAGTTTTCAAATGTAGGTTGTCTTTTTATTTAATTTAGTTTTAAATATTCTCACAGTATATAAATGCGGCGCCTTCTTAATGTGGGGATAGTAAAGGCTTGCACAAGGGAATTAACATGTTACCACTTTTGGAACCTCCTGATAGTCCTTGCTTTAGATAACAAAACCTTTTGATCTCTGTATCCCTCATTCACGCTACATTTAAATCTCAAAGCCTAATATTAAGACTTCCTAATTAAGACCAAAAAGCAGAGTGGTGTAATGTATAGCATATTGTACCGCCGTGCCGCAGATCTGATCCGGGGTCTCAATCCCTGGCTAGGGAAGGTTGATCCACCCTGTTAAGACCAAGGTTGTTTAGGAAACAAACACTGGAGAACCTGCGTCAGGCTGACCACCTAATTCGTGCCACGTAGGCTGTTTAGCCATTGTTTAATTTCAGGTTTTTGTAGACCAAAATAGATATATATCATCAAGCGCGAATCTTGAACTAAACTATGCAAGACTTTCAACAATCTCAAGTCAACGGCCATTTGATGATGCAAGTACAGGCACTTTTCCAACAACTTAAGTCAAATAACATGATGAATATCTTGGAATCTGAGCAACAATTAAAAAATGCATTTTGTTGCTATTTTTCCTGGAAAATCATCAAGTTGTTAGTAATTGATGGATATCATACTGTTTTCCTTCACAACACTTACAATAAGTTGGAACAAGTTGGGAGAGATTTAGAAGTTTAAAATGCAACATAAAAGTACTCATTAATCGTCTTCAATTTACCTCGCGCTTATTTTTTTAATACACACAATAATCAGGAAATAAACAAAGGACGGAATAATACTCATAAACATTCATTAGTTTATTATGTTTTAAGTTTTTATTCTTCTGTAACATCAACCTCATAACTTGCTTCAACAATGTAAAACCGAAACATTAATTCAATGTATCTTTCTCGGAGTTTAAATTATTGAAATGTAACCTCCAATAATTATGAATGAACGAGAAATGCGAAGCCCACTGGCTTTGCTCCAGATGCCCATTGTTCACGATTCGGTAGAAATCTTTAACATTTCACTTATTGAATTATTGGGAGTGATATCTTGGAAATGGGTACATTTCTATGAAAAATGAAAAGAGTATCATTAATAATACATAGAGGAAAAGTCTGAATTTAAAACCGAAAGTGAGTTTCTATCGGAGAAAGTAATTTGTTTCTAAAAATACCATTAGTTGGATAAAATTACAGAACACATTCAGTTACAAATCGAATGTTATGCATAATTTTTAATTTATTGCAAACTTTAAATTGAATTATATAACAATTTATAATTCATGTAATG
Organism: Cheiracanthium punctorium; assembly: GCA_038373885.1. Taxonomy (NCBI): domain Eukaryota; kingdom Metazoa; phylum Arthropoda; class Arachnida; order Araneae; family Cheiracanthiidae; genus Cheiracanthium; species Cheiracanthium punctorium. The sequence continues at coordinate 428,664 of JAWZYV010012594.1, read as the reverse complement.
GATTTTAAAAATAGTTTAAATATATTTAAATTACACATTCACAATGTTAATATAGGCATAATAAATAAAATTCGATTTCCGGTTAACAGGATTGCATACACAATTTCCAGTTGAAACAGTATTTGTAAAAGGATAAACTGAGCTTAAAACTAACAACTTATTGCTATTAAGCACATTGCGGTACCAGAATAAACCACAATTAAATGATTATGGTATATGATTTGACTAGCTGACCTGTGCGAAAATTTCGCACAATATCGTATTTAATACTACAACTGTAAATATTATAGTGTGAAAATGAATAAATGTGTCTATAAGTACATAATATTCTGTTAAATATTTTCACGGGTCAGTTAGATGTTTGATTGGAAATTATTCAAAAAGTAGACATTTTTTTTAAGAGAAATAAATTTATTTTAACTGTTTTATGTTATAAAACCTCTTTAAAAACAATTTTAGAAGTCATCATGTGATCATCATTGATTTTTTGATGATATTTTTCTTTAATACAAACATGAATATTACTGAATTTGCGAACTCGTGAAAAAGCCACATATAATTGTCCGTGTGAATCTACAGGTTCTGGTAAATACAATCCTGCCCTTAGAAGCGTCTCGCCTTGAGCTTTGTTAATGTTCATAATTGTTTTCTCATCATTTGGAAGGGTACGGTTGGATCCGAAGGTGTGATATTAATCCGGGAAATAAGTACAGTTTTATCGGAGCCGCCCACCAGGGGGCGCCAGAAAAATGTCGCCAAACCTTCGAGAAAATGGCATAGAACAAAATATTCTGCCAGCGACTGATGAATACAACTCACTGAATTATCAAATTGAGACGGCTCGATTGAAAAGACAAATTAAGACGTTCGTTTAACCTCATTTATATTTATTTATCAAGCTATTTACAAAAAAATCCTATTTCTAGTTACCTTCAATCATCCATCCAATCTATACAAAAAACATAATAAGAACTCCGAGCTGCTCTATTTTACTTACATTTTTTATCTGTCGTTGCCACTAATTTTTAGAAACTATATTCAATTCATCTGACTCCATGGCAACCTGGAACCATGGAGTCTGTTAGATTTTTTTTTTGGTCACGTGTTTAATGAGATCTAGCCGCGCCAGAAAAAAAACACCTTTGAGAAATAATCATATGTGATTTTTTTTTTTTTTTTATTAACAAAAAGATTTTTTCCGAATTTTTGCATATTTTTCGTCAAAAGTAGAAATTATAGGCCTTAACTGGGTATTTTTATAATTTTTTTGGTCAAGTATTTAATGAGATATAGCCGCGCCAGAAAAAAACACCTTTGAGAAATAATATATATGATGAATCAGTGCATTTTTTTTTCACTGTAGGTTAAGATGCCTCTATTTCCCGAAAAACAGGAAATGCTTGCATTATTAACAAGTACATCACAGTAGAAATGTTTAATGTACTAAAAACACGTGGTTGCTATTAACATTTTATATATTTTTAACTGACAAGTTTGAAAAGTGAAGAAGATGTTCTTGGCGCGTTGTAGAGCTCTACTGTAAAAGCTAAGCTATTGTAATCGCCGCCAAAGTGACCGCAATACTATCAAGGCTTTGTACATAGAATTAACTTATATAAAAAGTAAAAATACTGTATTAATTCGAAAGAAGTTATACACAGAACAATATATAAAATTACATGAATCTTTGGCATGTCAAACAATAAATATAAGAAAGCCAAAATCAAGTTTCGGCCAGAAAATCAATTATAAAATTATTCACAAATCTTGTTCACTATACATTTTTGTTTCTAAAACCGTTTACTTTTTTATCCTACGGCATTTGGAAGGGAAGTTATAGTCATTTAAAAACACATCGTCAGCTGTGATTTAACATTAGCTAAAAACTCGCAATTTTTCTCAGTATTTTTTTTTTTTTCACATGTTCTTTTCACTATTAAAACCATAACTTCTATAATAATAAAGTTGTTTTATTGAAATTTTCAATACGTGTTTAAAATATTATTGGTTGTGAAATGGCCTAAAATATTTGTTCTCGCATAACTGTTTGATTCTGTTTTAAGTTTTTTTTTTTGTTGTTGTTGTTGACAATAGGCCGTAAATTTGATAAAGTATGCATATAATACGTAATATAGTCACGTAATTGGATAGATTTTATTTCCCTGTTAAAATTTCTCTTAGTTTTTTCTTCGTTTCAAATATCATTGTCATATATACCTCATTGTTAAAAAGAATTACGATTCCTTCAGTACAACCATGTATGTGTGTTTACAGTGTTAGCCGTTTTGATACATTTTAATGAACATTTACTATAAAAACCAATATTTATCAAAATGTATCACAATTATAATTAATTTTCGGGGTAATTTTCTTTTTCTATTCTGCAATTAACCTGAAAATTATAGAAAAAAATCTAAATTTTAGATTTAAAAAATATATATATATATCCCGAACGTATGCAGACACATTAAAGGAAGTACAAACATGTACATCATGCATGCATTAAGTGGGTTTATAGTAATTTTCCTACTTGTATTATATAAATTTCTAATAAACAGAGAAAAAATGTTCTAGCTTAATATCTGACACCCATATACACTCACATTTTCATGGTTAACTTTATGAGAAGTAAAAGGTTTGAAAGCTTTAAAATCTAGCTTTGGCTCACTGAACGTCGCAATCATGAAAATGAATAAGCCAAAGTAGCTAAGACACGAATTTGGGTACGGACATCCAAAGGCAAACTTTTTTTTTGTCCAACAAAATATTGTCAGAAAAATCATTATGTTCTCTCTATTAACTCAGATTTTGCCTTGATAGCATTATAAATATAAGAGTGCTCAGCCGGGGCCACGCGAGATAGTAAGTTTCCTCTACCGGGCCGAAACCTTGCTTTTCATGACGTCACAGCAGACATCCTTTCTCGCGCTCTACAGTCCATAGGATTACTATAGAAACCGGAGTTGATTTTTTTCTTTTTTTAATTATAGTAATTGGATATAAATAAAAGTACTTAGAATGACTGAAATGTGACTTGCCTAATGCAATAATATCATATTCGCAAAATGTAAACAAGCATTTTTATTTTTTTTTTATTTTTTTTTTTTTCTGAAACAGAATATTTTGAAAGTTTTGAAGAATACAACTTTTCTTTGAAAATGCTAATTCTTAAATTAATTATATTATTATTATTCTAATTAGTAAAGTATCACATAAATTATTTAAGAAACATTGGAATTTTATACGTAAATTATGTTTTAAGAACACCATAAAGAATAACATGCAAGGAAATTTTCAGATTTTATTTCATAACATGGATTTCAAATAAATGAAACTTAAAAAAATTAATAGAATACTCTAGAGTTTTACGCTAAAATGCACATTTAATACCATCTTGTTTAACTTGGACGTGTGAGGAAGATTGTTTATTTTTTACCAAAATAAATAAAATATAAAGTAAAATTAATTTACATATCACTACACACATTACAATAAAGACTTCTGTATTAAATAATGCATACATATTTTTGTACATTTTTTTTCAGTTAAAAAGAGAAAGAAAAAGAAAATTAATGCACTGATTTAAAATGCTGTGATAAGTTATTGCAGTAACAAATAAGACATAAGCTATTCAATATCTTATATGACATAAAATTTCAATCAAGAGAAAAAAAATTAGCTTTAATATAAGAAATTAGTTTGTATGAATATTTATAAGAATATTCGTGCTGCAGGTTAATATATCTTAATGGAAGATTGCACATTTGTTTTTAATGTAGTTATTAACTACATGGAGTTCCTGCATTTAAATAAGATTATTGGAATTTATTAAATAGAAATATATAAAATAGAGATAATATAGTAATTTAAAACACAAGAAATTAAAACCTGCTCTACATACAAACAGATGAATACATACAGAAATACAAATATATATCTTATACAAATTAATTAGTAGAATATGAATTTTTCTCATATAAAATCAAACATGCATATAAACCTTTTATATTGCAAGTAACTGTAAAAAAAATTAACAGCAAACAGAATGTAATTAGGTGAATATGATAGTGTTTAAAATGACAATTGTGAAACATGCTCAAGAATAAGATCAATATAAAATGTCTTACCTTCCGAAAATTCTGAGTCCTTTTTGTATTCCGAAAGAATGGTATTAATATAATCAACCTTAGTGCTAAATGGAATTTTATCTTCCTCACAAGTTGAAAAAAAAATTCAACAAACAATCAAATTTAGTCCATCTATCGCAGTTTTCTTTTTGTAATATTAATTCATACTGCTTATTGTTCAATAAAATCGAACCTTTCCATGCTTTTATCGTTAAGTCTTGAAATATTTTGAAAGAAACTGTCATTGTAGGAGTCTCGTTGCAGTTAATTTTGTAAAACAAAATAAAATCGTCCTCTTCTTTTGACATCCATCTATTGAGTAGTTTTGATATATAAGTACTTTTAAAAGATTCATATGCGCGAATAATGTCCTCCACACAAACAGCAATTTTTAAATTTTTCTTCGTGTCTAAGTTCCGCTTTTTTAAATCTATCAGCTGGATCTCTTCTTTTCGGAGGAGGCTCAGAAGTCAAATAACTTGGCTGATTTGGAAAAATTGATAAGTATGCATCATGTGTTAACTTGGGATTTTCGCGAGGTACAATTAAAACACTTCCATCTGGTCGGATGGCTTTATCCTCACAAACAATAAATTTGTCGCTGAAGTGTTTGATACATACAACAGCTGTTTTAGAAGGTATGAAATTTTCTCAATTTATTTTCTTAATCCACAGTTGTCTTCTGTATTCGTCTTTGGTAAATTGAAACGAGGAAACATATTCCTTGGATTTGTTGTAGTTGGAACAGCACCCAGGTACACAGCATTTTCGACCCATCTAAAGAAACAAAAAATTATAATTATACTTTATAAAAATATGTAATTATAATAAAAGATGAACATGAAAGAAAGAACAAATAAGTACTAAAGAATCTTATTATACGATTTTATAAAATTTTCCAAGTCAAATTTAATCTCCTTTCCCGTATATTATTAATTAAAAATTTATTAATTAAAAAAAGGTTAATTTTAATTGTATCTGTGATTTAAAACGTCTTATTTATAAATGCACAATCAATTTTAAAATTAGTTCTAAAATGTAAGATAAGATCGTAGTAACACAGCTTGCAAAGAGGCATATCAAAATATGCAGCAAGATGGTATCCAAGATGATAAACAAGATGGTATCAAAATATATCATTTCATTAAAACTGTTAGACATGAAATGATATTAAATAATGTTTATGCACATAAAATTAAATTCATTCTGCGATTTACATAACTAATCAGGACTACATAAACTTATAGTGTACTTACATATCAGCAAAATGTTTTTTGAAAATCGTTAGTATAGTATAAAACTTGTAGTTTTTGTTAATAATTGCATCCTTGGATTTTCGAAATCATTGGTTCTCAAGAACAATTAATTGTGTGCAACAATGGAAGTCGTACAGCTACTCAAATTACTTCTTACTCTAAAGAATGTTTAAAAGTAAATATGGATTAAAATTACTAAATATATAATAGGATAAAGAATGCAATTTCAAATTATTCAATATGATTACTTACCGTAAGTTTTGAAGAATAATAGATCCAAATAGATGGTAAAACAATTCATTTGCAACGGCTATCCTGCAAAGAAATCTTGGAAACATGTGCTTTCAGCCGCGTGCAGCAGAACAGGTGCTTGCTTAACTATAGTCTGTTCGCCGAGTCGAGAGAACGAAACTAAACAATGCACGTGCAAATTGGCGAAGAGTAAACACCTGGCATTTTGCCAAAGCGCCAAACACAGTATGAATTTCTGCTTTCTTCCATTTACGCTGTTCGGCGAATTTAACCGTTCTTAATTCCAAACTAGGGATTGGTGCCAAAAATGTAATTCTTTGGTAACCCGTTTATTTACTTTCGTTCTCTCGTTTCCGCGAACAGAGTATAGGATTTACATCGTGACGTCACAGGCACATTTCAAAACAGGTTTACGGCCCGGTAGAAACATCTCGCGTGGCCCCGGCTCAGCTTGGGCTCTTTACGAAAAATGGCTGTTGGCGTCAATTGTTCTGAATTGGAATTATAGATCCAATTCAGAAAATTCACTTTTAAATTTTCACCTAGCTTTCACTAATATGCAGAAAGAAGCTTATACAATACAAAACTACGCAACATTTTCTTTCCTTGTAAACTGCAGTTGATTTACAGGACTTTCTGTGTTCATTTGTGATACACTGGATTCATTGTGTGTTTTCAGAAGTAACACACGCCCTTAAACAACGACTTAAAAATTAGAAAGTAATAGAAGCGTCAATAATTCACATTTTTCTCGAGATTCAAATGTATGGAAAAATTGACTATTCATTTTATAAAAATATTAAGATTGCTGTGCTTTATTCGTTTGCATTATGCTACGTACAGTATAAATATTTTTATCAGTCATTTATAAATTTCATGGAAATTGAAATTTACTCGAGTATTAATGCTAACTAGGCCGTTATTTTTATAAACACCCTAATTCAGAAGCACCATCTAGTGTTAAATGAGGTATAACGGATCAGAAAATGTACCCCCATTCTCAGAAATGACCTGCTTTACTTTCATCTTCTGAACTGAAAATATTATTTTTTTGTGTTTTTCATTCACTATTAATCCTTTTTTCCCTCATTTTGAGCTGTTCAAGATTCATTCTGATTAATAGACTCTGTACAATCGCTTTCTGTTGCTAATAAAGTTTTTCCTCAAAGACTATAATAGCAAAAAATATCGTTCTCATAAATTTTGAACTTAGTATCTGGTGCTTTTATTTATGACATCTCAATGTTTCACGCTCTCATTATTGTATTATTTATTAGACATGAAACCGTATTCCCTTTGTATCGTTAATCTAAAATATCTTTGCTGGAAAATTTCCCATACGCGTAAATAAATTGAGAGGATATCATGGAGATGTTATAATTAAAATATATATATGTATTAATGATTGTTGCAGTTGCAGTGATATATCACGAAAAAACTGAAGTAAAATTAATACTTCCGTTGAAAGTAAATGATATTGCACATGTTTCTTTTAGCTAACTCCTTTCAAAAATACATAATTCAAGTTGTTCTAAATCTTAAGAATCCTTAAAAAATATCCCCAATAAAAAGAATAAATATAGGTCTATTAATAAATTTGCGGTGTATCTTGATAGTTTAATCTTTTACAGTTTAATCTGTTAATGTATTCAAATTGTAACGGTTCTATGTAAAGACAAACAAAATACAACTTCTTCCCAAATTTCAACACTACTTAGTTGGAAAAATACTATGAACTAATCGAGGTGAACTAAGTAAACTGGGTTTACAAACAGGGATTTCTTTTATGGCAGCCAAAAACGTGACTTATAAATTAAAATTTACGCAAGAGTGATAAAATCTACCACAAAATTTATTTGCATTATACCCTCAGTTTGTGTTATTCTAATTAAGCTATTTGAGAAAACAGTTTAATGTATTCGAAATTAAAATAAATAAAGTATATTTTTCTGATGAACCATAGAAAACTCAAATTGAGCGTTTTAGAGCAGGGACGAAGAAATGTAATATTAGTAGATTTGTTAAGATAATATGGATTAAAATACACAATACACTCTGTAAATAAACATTTTGTGGACATTAAATTAAAAGTTTTTGTCATATTCGTTAATTTTTAACCGCCGCCACTCAATTAACTAAACGATAAGTAATCCCACTTAATGCTATTAAATCCCACGGTAGTTTCAACACGTGAAATTATCTGGATTTTTCTTTTTTGTTTCATACTTTTTTTTCGGCAATTTTTAGAAAAAATTCGGAAATATTTTTACTTTTACTTTTTCTAAAATTGGTTGTAAGTTATACCCAATTTTAGACGGGTTTAAGATATAATAACAGGAAGATAGCAATTCTACTAGAGAAACTCTTATGTAAATAATTTCTAAAACGAATCTGGCGTATTCTAATGTCATGAACCCGGCAAAAATAGTATTTTATCCTAGAAAAATATTTCCCCATCAAAGCAATCGTCTAATATTGCTGAATGAGCTGAAATATTTAGTCATTTGTATTGATCAGAAGCTTTTATAAAAACTTATTCTCTGTAAACCTATGGGACAATCTTGTCGTAAGTGTTGCTGCGAGCTAAACAGAAACTTTTAAAATGCAATGTTACAAATGTATTTTTTGTTCACCCGTTTATGAAAAATGATGAAGAGATACTCAGAAGTTCTGCCTAGATTTTATTACCTTGTAAATTCTTTCTGCCATTTTGCTATGTATATCAATTAATTTCGTATTTAAAATTAATGATTAAGTAGTGAATTAATAATATTAATATGATGCATTGTCGATTATAACTTAACATCCTCTACAGACAGGGTTTTGCTTCTAAAATAGGTGAACAGATTGTAACCAAATTTGGTATACAGGGTGTCCCAAAAATGTGGTAATGGGCTTTAATTCTTTATCGATTACAGATAAGTGGGTGGTGTAAATTGAGAAAATGTTCAAAATAAGGTCCGAAATAAGACCCCATTAAGAAAAAAATCCCCTCGTTAATTTTCAGAAAGTTACACTTGTTAAATTTGTATACGATCCCCGTACAAAAACATTCCCAGTTAGTGAAACGTGCCCCATACACTGATGAGGTGATGTACCACATTTGAGTCTTTCATCATACAACGTTGCAGATATATAAGATAATCGGGGACTACACAGGATTCTGAATGTAAACGTTTATTACTAGAGTGAAAAAATAAATATTTTCTTTCGTAATTTCAGTACGACCCCTGAAATGCGATCATTCGATGTGATTTTTTTTTCCTTCGAGAGCCTCGGAAAAGTGGTTTAAGCTAGCGTTATATTTATCTTCAGATCTCTGACACTTTTTTAAGGTATAGTTCTCGAATTTTGTTTATCACCTCATTTGTGTATGGGGCACATTTTACTATCTGGGAATTGCTGCGTACGGGGCTCTTATACAAATCGAAAAAGTGTAATTTTTTTTAATTAACGAGAGGAATTTTTTTTAACGAAGTCTTATTTCCGAACTTACTTTTAACATTTTTTCAATTTACACTTCCCTCTTATCTCTAATAGATAAAGAATTAAAGCCCATTACCATCTTTGGAATATCCTGTATACTAAAATATACATGAAACGTCCACAAGCAATTAAAAAAAAAGTTCAAGAAATGTGTTATGTGGTGCTTTACGTAAAAAATCTGATGTGTCCAACACATGACTTCCTTGCACGTCCATTAGATCAAAAATATTTTCGACGGACTTCCTCTAAATTTATTTGTTTGAAAGAGATAAAATATCAATAATAGTAAGGTTTAGCGATTTCTAGCCAAATATTTCGATATCGCCAAGCTGAGTTCAATTCGAAAGATTTCCTTCTGACACTTTATTTGGCGATATTTCACCAAAAGCCGACAAACTTGAGATAGTCAGCGAGATTTTGGGGATAGCCAAAGTAGTCATTGACCACAGACTTTCAATGAATTGAATGCATCTATACACCTCAATGTATTCAAAGTCATTTGGCTCACCATGTAAATAAATTCTCAGTCGATTGCTGTCAAAAAAGATATTGAAAACAGTTAGATATTACAATAGTTCTAAATACAAAGTTAAAAAATCTACGGGTTAAAGTTTTAGAGTTATACAAAATAGGAAATAATTTTTGGCGCCAAATTTGGCGATATTTCGGCGAAACTCGTCAATGTCGACGACATTTGGCGAGATTTTAAGCATGAACCAAACAATGACAGATTATCGCCAAATTTGGCGATATTTCGCCAAAACTCGCCAAGAACGATGACAAATGGCGATACTTTGGGCATGGACCAAATGACTGACTATCACCAAATTTGGCGATATTTCGCCAAAACTCGCCAAGGTCGAGGACAGACGGCGAGATTTTGGGCATGTACCAAACAATGACTGTCTACAGTTGTGTTATAATGAAGATGTCCATAGACATTAAGGTACTGAAATTCTTTTCGGTGGTCCTGTAAATAAACTCTCCAGTAGATTGGAACCAAAAATCGGGATGCACAATAGGGTGGATCGAAAAAAAATTTTTTTTATTTTAATGACGGCTGACATGGCAAAAGTTGCCAAATGATCAGGTGAGAATTTTTCAAAAAAAAAATTTTTTTTTTAAACATCCCCTTCAGGTGCCCCACTCACCCCAAAAAATCAATTTTTTGAAAAAAATACATATATATGTAATGGTTTGGATGTCATAACTTTTCGAATGGCCAAAAAATTCTTTTTCCACAACAAATATTTCTGAGCATTTCCTTTGGGTGCTCCAAACCTAAAAATTTGAATAGAAAACAAAAAATAGGCTGTTTCCCTAGCCAGCCTCAACACGAAATAAGAATTAGCTTCCGTCCGTGCTTCTGATATGACGTCACTATATTTTCCCCGCCAAAAGAATGAGACGTCTCGCTGATACGCAGACGATTCCATGTAGCATATGTTAAAAGACAGCTTTTGTTGAGACTGATTATGAATGTTTGAGATTAAAAATTACTCTGAGTATTTCATCAACCACATTCTGGCAAGTACTCTACACTACAATGCTTGTTTATAATCTGAAGTAAGTTATTTCATAATTTTCTCCAGTATATACTGTGATACATTGCTTTTCTTTCATTTTACTTCTAGTGTTCTTCTGTTAGCTATGTTTCTTTTTTTTTTTACTTCCTTACATTTATTTCAACTATTTATTTTACTTTTTTGTTAGAGATATAAAGACAGAATGAGTTCAGGCAAAATTCCCACAAGGAAATCTTCTATTTGCCCTTTGTTTGGCAACCCCACCGAGATGTCTCCAATAAAACTTCCTACAAATGCAGATATAATTCGGAAGTTTTTGCTTGTCAGAAACCAGACAAAAAGCCTTATGAAAAACAAAGACCCACCTGCTCCTTTGATATAAAAAAAAGTCGCGGAGTCGTTGGAAATTATATGGAACATATCTTCTATTCCAATAATTTCAAACAAAGGAATCGTTGAAAAGATAACAAAGCTCAACAACGAATACAGGAAGATTTTGAAACCATACTATGGTAGAAAAGAATCAGAGGGCTACACAAAGAAACTGGACGATCTGAAGTGCAAGTGGGAGCGAACCCTCTTTGACATTGCTTGCTGCAAATGCGACGATTTTGCATCATGTTGCTGTTCAAAAGAAAGAAAGGTTCCTGTAGATGAAAGAACATTTTTGAACGATCAGCGAAGTACTAGAACTATGATAATAGGGCCAGTTGACAAAAAAGCTACAAAACAGCTTCAAAAAAGACAAGAAAGAAAAATAAAACGAGCTAAAAACTCGAAAACTGATTCTTATCCTTCTAGCTTCAAAGAAATTAGTGATTGTAAAGAGTTTGAAAGCAGTTATTCTTCGAAAAACGAAGAGAAAGAGGATACAAATAAAGAAGAAGAAAAAAAAGTCAGCAGAAAATCAAATTCATTTAGACCCTCCTACAGCTTGCAACACAACTTCGATCTACAACCCTCTTGCTATTCTGCTTCTGGTGATTGTTCAAATGTTCAAAAAATAAAACTTTCCACTTTTTCCAGAGAATGTGATCGTCGTGGAATCTCAGACAGAGCAGCCGCATCTCTTTCTTCCGCTCTCCTGCAGGATCTTGGCCTAGTCAGCGAAACGGATACTACTAAAGTTATTGATCGAAATAAAGTTCGCAGAGAGCGTGAAAGACACAGAAAAGAATTACAACAAGGTAATTTATCTTCGGAAGTGCAAGGCCTCTATTTCGATGGGTGAAAAGATAAAATTAGAACACAAGTTAAAAAGGGAATTAAGTATTACGGCTGTATTACCAAAGAAGAACACATTTCTTTAATACAAGAACCAAGCTCCATTTACCTTGGGCATCTAACTGTTTCGTCTGGATCTGCAATTAACGTTAAGAATGGAATATTAACCATCTTCAACGACAAAGATATATCAACCGATTCCCTTATAGCAATCGGATGCGATGGAACAATCGTCAATACTGGTACAAAGGCAGGAGTTATAAGTCTTCTAGAAGCTGAACTAAATCGTCCACTTCAGTGGTTCATTTGCATGCTGCACCTAAACGAACTTCCTCTACGACATCTTCTGGTTCAGCTTGATGGCGTAACTCATGGCCCCAAAGCATTTTCTGGTGCAATTGGAAAGTTATTGCAAACTTGCCATACACGTCCTTTAACGAAATTTTGTAAGATCGAGGGAAATCAGTTTCCAGATGCCGATCGGAATATTTTGAGTACAGACCAACGATATTTGTTGGATATGTTAAAAGCGGTGTCTTCAGGAGAATGCAGTCAAGATTTAGCTGCTATTCGACCAGTGCCGGTAGTGCATTCCAGGTGGTTGACTAGCGCAAATCGAATTCTTCGTCTTTATGTGGCAACAGAAGAGCCTTCCGAGACTTTATTACATTTAGTTACATATATTATGAAGGTATATGGTCCAATGTGGTTCCACATAAAAGGAAAGCCACTATGCACTGAAGGTTCTAGACACCTGTGGAAGCTAATTATGTACTCAAGATACATGCCGGATCACCTAAGAAAAACTGTTGACGCTGTCATCCAAAGAAACGGATTTTTTGCACATTCAGAGAATTTGCTTTTAGCTATGTTATATGATGATAGAGATACCATTCGAAAATTAGCTTACCACAAGGTTATATCTATCAGAAAAGAGAATCCTAATACTTCATCTGTGAGAAATTTCCGTGTACCGGTAATAAACATACGATCAACTGATTATAGGGATTTAATTTTTTGGAGTGACAATAACGAGTGTTTAGAGCCTCCAGTATTAAAAGACATCTCCGATGAAGACTTAAAATCATTCCTGTCAAAGGATATTGCTTCAGTTAAATTTCCTCATTTATCTAACTTCCCATGCCACACACAAGAAACTGAACGCTGTGTGAAACTGGTAACAGAGGCTGCATCTCTTGTTTGTGGAGAAGAAAGAAGGGACGGATTTATAAAATCTAGGCTCGAATCAAGGAATATAATGAAGTTTTTTAACTCAAAATCAGAGTTTAGATTAAAATAGTTTTTTCTCACGCTAATTATATCATATATCTATTATATATTGGGAATTTGAGTTTTATTTTTATTAGTTATATTCTTTCAGTTTATTTCATGTTAGCACATCGACTTAATCAAATATGCAAAAAATCCAAACAGTTTCATTTTTTGGAGCATCAACAAAAATACTCCTAACGCCTCTAGTTTTCGTATAGCAGCTTTTAAGACGTGGCAGAAACGTTTATACTTTATTACCTGAGTAATCTTCCAAATTTATTTAAAAAATATTTACTTTACAATTTTTATTGCATTTTCATGAAATTGTCAATTTTCAACTATTTTTGGGGGGCTTGGGGCACAGGAAGATATGAATGGAATTAAATAGAAATATATGAATGAACTATTGTACCCAAGTCTAAGCTTTATGACCCTCCGGCTAAAACAATTTTGTATATTATTATTTTTTTTTAATTTTCGTAAAATTTCAATTTTAAACTACATTTCAGGCAGTTGGGGCACCTCAAGATATTAAAGGATTTCAATAAAAATTAATATACAAACTAAAATACTAAAGACGCAACTTTTCCACCCTACGCCAAAATTGATTTCGAAAAATTTTTTTTTTCCTATTCTTTTCGATCCACCCTAATGCACAACTAGATGTTACAACATTCTTATATATGAAATTTCATAATAGTTTTTGAGATTTGAGAGTTAAATATGCACACACATACGCCAAAAGTCGCCAAGCTTGGCGACTTTTGGCATAGTTCTTGAGGGAGGCACGTGACCGTGGTCGGACCATTACCTAACTTATGTGGTAGGACGGTATTGTGCTTGAAATGGATGAATGCCCCTAAAATTGCTATTGACCGTAATGTATTGGAAATCTTTTGAGTGTTCCTGTAGCAGAACTATAAATGAAAAAGACACTTTTATTAATGGAGAAATTCATTTTCTAACTCTTTACAGCATATTTCACTTCTGAGTCGTTTGAAATAGCCCAATACCTCTAAAAAACGCTTTGATGAATTTCGGCCCATAGAGCGTAATGTATTTCGAATCTTTTGGGCGGTCCTGTAGATAAACTATTCAGTCGAATGGAACCGAAAGGGGAGGTGCACAACTAGATGTTACAACAATCCTAAATATAAAGTTTCAACATTCAACGCCTAACAATTTTTGAGATATGCGAGTTTAATGAATTTCGGCCCATTGAGTGTAATGTATTTCGAATGTTTTGGGCAGTCCTGTAGATAAACTATCCAGTCGAATGGAACCAAAAGGGGAGGTGCACAACTAGATGTTACAACTATCCAAAATATGAAGTTTCGACATTCTACGCCTAATAGCTTTTGAGTTAGGCGAGTTTAATGAATTTCGGCCCATAGAGCGTAATGTATTTCGAATCTTTTGGGCGGTCCTGTACATAAACTATCCATTCGATTGCCACCAAAAGGGGAGGTGCACAACTAGATCATAGAACAATCCTAAATATCAAATCTCAACATTCTACGACCAATAGTTTTTGAGATATGCGAGTTACATACATACGTACGTACAGACGGCATGGAAAAACTGGCCACAGTAGACTCGCCACTGGTCAAAATGAGTTGCAGACGCGTTAATATGATCGTGCATGCTAGCCTACGATGAGATGCATCGAAAATTTTTTTTAAATTGAATTTAGAGGTAGTCAAAATCGGTTTTTATGTCGAAATTTGGCCCCCAAAATTTTTCGGGATCACATTACTTCCTTATACTACGTACAAGGAAGTAAAAACAGGAAATTTGACAATGGAAATGACTGATTCCAAATGTACAAGCAACTCCAAAAAATAACTCAATAGTTTCTTTGAATTTATTAACTAGAGTATAAAACCCGTTGTGCGGAGGCAATTACAATGAACGTTGGTAAAACCATTTGGCAGAAATATGTGTACTCTTAGTATATTTAATCTTTGTCTACCAAAAATAAATAAGTTCATATTCAATTTTTATTATATACCGAAATCGGAATTGCATGCACTGTGGAAAATTTTCGCATTTGAAAGAATTGGTTTGGAGGGAACATCCTCTCCTATATCAATGCTTCATGCAGAGAAGTTATTTTATTTGTGAAAAAAAAAATGTTAAACTGGATAATCTAGAAAATTTATTTTGAGTGAGTGACAGATTCAGTGAGGCAGTGAGTCAGGTATCAGCGTAACTATACTGTAGGATTTGGGTGTTTCTTGAACTTAATTCACCATGCAATGAGACACCTAGTGAATATTTTTTGAACTATTTGAAAACATTCCTTAAATGCATTGGTATGTAGTTCATATTCCAAACTTGAATGGTGATCTGTTCACACCTTTCAGTTGCTGAATGTAGTTTATAGGGCTAGTTTAAGTAAAACCACTTGTACAGGGTTGCCCAAATTAAACTTCCCCAACTCAGAGGCCTGTGCAAGATGTTGTATGGGTCATAATGTGATGAAATTTTGAAAACAGACACTTCAGATCACGCGCTCGTGATTTATTAAAAAAAATTATTAGTACAAGAAGTTGCCGATAGGTGGCGCTGTAACACTAGTCATTTGCATATTGCACCAACATGATTTGCAAAAATAAAGCTTCTATGCTACGTATCCAAAAGACGAGCGCTACAAAAGTGGAAGACAGGCGCTGCATAGGCCAGCTCGCTGATGCACAATGACGACTTTGAAAGACAAAGCTCTGTTGGTGAAAAATTTCTACCAGAATGACGAGAACGCCTGTGCTGCGATAAGAGCATTCCGTCGGCTGAAGAACTTACGCCGAGGACCAATGACACCACGCACTTTACGAGACATGATGAAGAAGTTCGAAAGAACCGGACAGCTGGGAATTTCACCAGGTAGAGGACGACATGTTGTGGATTCTGCATGCATACAAGACGTTGCTTTGGCGGTCGTGGACGCCACTAGCCAATCACCACATGGTGTTGTCAGTGTGCCAACTGTTTCTCGTGCTGTTGATATGCCCTATTCGACCACGGCACACATATAGAACATCTGTAGAACGTCTTGTTGATCTGCAGCGCCACCTATCGGCAATTTCTTGTACTAATATTTTTTTTTATAAATCGCGAGCGCTTGATCTGAAGTGTCTGTTTTCAAAATTTCATCACATTATGACCCATACAACATCCTGCACAGTAGGGTGGATCGAAAAAACTTTTTTTCGAAATTCATATTGCCTGAGTCATTATATGGTGCCAAACTAGCTGAAACCAATTGTCTCCAAATTTCAGCTTAAAATGTTGACATCTTGAGGTTCCACATCTCAAGTGAATGTTTATATTGGTTTTTTTCAAGTTTTTAATGATTTTTATGTAAAAAATATTTTTCTTAATTTAATATTTTACTAAATAATTCTTTAATTTATAAAATAATATTAATGAATTACTCTCTCATTAATAAATTGTTTTATTGGAACGTTACTGCCAGATATCAGATCCAGAAATGGCTTTTTTACATAAAAAAAGCAAATTATACTCTAAAATCTACTAGATGGCAGCGCGTGTTCTAATCTAACTATTATATCATAACCTAAGAAAGCACGTCACTTTTATTGTGTGGAATGATTCGTTTTTGCTATTGCCTTTGTTTCAACCACTTGTTTCTCCTTCGTAAGATTGAAGCAATACGTTTTATTAATTTTGATTTATATTTGACAAAAAAATAATACGAAGTTTTGAATTTAAATATGACCACAATTAGAAGTGAAACTTGTCGTAGTGTTTTCGGATTTCCAGTACTATTGAAAGAGACAGTGTTACCACCAACGTATTCTGATTTATTGAAGCATTTCTTAATCGCAAAAAATGATATACTGTGGAAGCAGGGGAACAAAAAGGATCCTTCAGTAAAACAGATCATCAAAATTATTTCTTTGGACGTTGAAAGAATTTGGAAGAAAGCCTCATTGCCTGTGGTAAGTCACCAAGAAGTAATTCCCCTTATTAAAAATTATAATGAAAGATACGATCACAACTTAATTCTATACAAGTAGCACAGTCTTTGTACATCATATACTTCTATGGAAGAAAGGACACCACTATTATGTAAGAAGTGAAGCTCTTTATATGCTACTGTATCTGTGGAAGAGCATATTGTTATGTAGTCAGAACCTGGTTCTGTTCACATAGGACATGTGACTCTGCATTCAGGCTCTAGTACTGATATTACCTACAGCATCATCAACTTTGTTACATAGAAAGAGATTGCACTTTAGGATCTTGTTGCCACTGTGAGATGCACCGAAAGTCAACAATGGGAAGAAAAATGGTATAGTTAGACAGCTTGAAATCTTTGTTGGCCATAAATTGCACTGGTTTGCATGCTTATTGCATACTAATGAACTACCTCTTCGCCACCTTTTCCATAAGATTGACGCAAAGACATCTGGGCCATACCAGTTTTCTGGAACAATAGGAAAATTTCTGTAAACGTATGAAACGTTTGTTGTGACAAATTTTGTTTCTATTCTTGTTGCTCTACCTGAAATTGATAAAAAAGACCTAAGTACAGACCAAAAGTACATCTTCAATATTTCTAGGGCAGTATGCTCGGGACAGTGCCATCCAGATTTGGGAAACAGAAGTCCAGGAAGGATGTCTCATTCAAGCTTACTCACTACAGCGAACTGAATACTGCGCCTGTACGTGTCGACTGCCAGACCAACAGAATTCTATAAACTCCTAGTAGACTATGTGATGAAAGTGTACGTGCCATCCTGGTTTGAAATAAAGAAAATCCCAGGAGCTACTCATGGAGCACGGAATGATGAAAAGAAGTTCATTCTTCCCAGAAGAGTTTAAGTGAATCATTCATGAAGTTATTCAGAGGAACTCTTATTTTGCTCATTCTGAAAATTTTCTGTTGGCAATGCTGTTTGATGAATGATCACATATTCGAGAATTTGACCTAAGAAGAATATTAAATGCAAGAAAAACTGACTGGAAGGAAAAAATATGCCAATTTGATCTTCTAAATATAAATTTCGAAGCAGAGTAGTATTTTCAGATGATTCACTGGGACAATCCTTTGGAACCACCAGCTACCATGAACCTCAGTGACGAAGATGTAACAAGTATGATCAGAAACGGTTCAGAATTTGAAATAGAGAAGCTCCCTTGACCTTCTCAAGCAGTAGAAAGGCATGTAAGACTACTAACACAAGCATCATTGGTAACATCTGAAGCAAAAGCCAGAGATGGATACATTCGTTGTGGAATCAAATCACGAAAGGAACTACCAAAGTTCATTATTTTGCCTGGCATGTGGACTCCAAAATTGAAGACTGATTAAAGTAAAGTGTTTTATTAGTCAATAATATTCGAAAGGTAAATTTGGTATCATTTCCTTGTCTGTATTAGTGTGCTTTCTAAATATTAATTGTCTTTAAAAATGAAGTAATATGTAAATATTTAATAACTATGTATTCAAAATATACCCCAAAACTTATGACGCGTGGTTGCAAGTTAGTGACTATTTTTTTTTCTTCTTTCTTTCTTTCTTTTTCTTTAGTTTGTTTGTTAACGGCAATAAAACATTGCCGTACTTTTACTTTTTTTCTTTTTATTAGTTAGAACTGTTTTTGAATCAGAGAATAAAGTTATTGTAAACATTAAAATTAAATTAAAAAAAATTGATTTTTTTACTTTTTACGTTAACATTCCTTTCTTTGAGCCCAGTGTGGAACCTGAAGACAATCAGTGAATCGACTAAAATTTTTTTCTGAGACTTTTTTTGCCATACAGCACCATTTGTTGAGTCAGACAATATTAAAATCAAAAGAAATTTTTTTTTGGCCATTTTCACTCCACCCTACTGCACAGGCCTCTTGGGGAAGTTTGGGGAGTTGGGGAAGTTTAATTTGGACAACCCTGTATGTATATCGATTCATTTCGTATTAAAATTAATAAATAACTAATGAACCAATAAAATTAATAACATATATTATGCAATTATGAAATACATAAAAATACATCATTTACATTTACAAATTTCTAAAGATATAGATAATGCGTTCGCTGTCTTACACCAATTTTACTGCCTCAATAAGTCTACAATATTTATCAAATCAACGAAACATGCAATTAACAATAAATTAATAAAAATAAGAATAAGAATAAATGGCTATAGACATGAAATGCTAGCATTTCATCAATTGCAATTTCCATTTATTTCGAATGATCTCGATGTGTTGCTGCCTGCTGTCTTGCGCCAGTGTCTTAATTTTGCAATTACTGTAATACGCCGAGAATAATTATGGAACGTGCTCGTTGAACACTTTACTTAGCATTAACTACAGAATAAGTGTGAGATATTAACTGCTGTTAGAGTTTCCGGAAACTCTCGTTGGACGAAATAATTCCGTTTGATAAATGGAAATTGCTTTCTGATCGCCCTCTCTCATCTGTCAAATGTATAACTAATTTTCAAATAACACGTCTTCACTTTATTATATAGTAGTTCAGGTAATTATAAGTAATATAATTATATGTGGGTAGGATTTTTTGTTAGACATTATTATTATTTTTCCTTTTTATCCATTAAAATGTTTTAAGTAAAGTTTTTTTTAAGTACTTACAAAATCTTCAGTGTTTCTAAATATTTAAATCATAGTGGGAATGCCCTTTGTATGTAAGTCGTAAGCCTTTTTGGATTTTCACGAGTTAATTACTTTGTTGTTATATATCATAGCACATTTCACCTAAGGATGCTATGTCATAGATATTTTTAGAGGAGTGAACAAAATAATTAACCCTTTGAGGCGCAACCCTTTCCCAATGCTGAAAAAAGGGCAGCCGTTGTCATCGCTCGACTTAACTACCAGCAAGATGGCGGACGATCGAAACGTTCATCGCGTGCCACAAATCTAGAGACCCTTTTTTTGACGCAGCTGGCTGCTCTAGATTTGTGGCACGCGATGAACGTTTCGATCGTCCGCCATCTTGCTGGTAGTTAAGTCGAGCGATGACAACGGCTGCCATTTTTTCAGCATTGGGCAATCCATCCAGCTGTTCCTCGCATTCTTCCATTTTTCAGCAGATGTCAGTGCTGTTAAAAATAATCGTGACAATTTTTTTTTACGGGAAATGACGTGCTAAAAAGCAAAGGATTCTCGAGGAGCTATGTCACCTGCAATTATTTTTATAGAAATCAAATCTATTCTTCGTGAATGGCAACAGTCAAAACGTCAGAGTTTGGTGTTCCCAGAGCGGGAACACTGCGCGTTAAAGGGTTAAGATATATTTCTATCGATGTATGCTTTTCGAATACTAAGTTGCTTTATTTTAAGAAAGTTAAGTTCATTTAGATACTGGACGTTTACATCACCACAAGCGATGCTACCGTGTTCTCTGATCCGTGATAAATTTTAATTATGCGTGTGTGTTCATTCATTTGATGCGTACATGACCAAGTGCAGAGGAAGTTATTAGTTGACCAGCTGCTCTATTCATATTTTCATGTTCTTTCTCATTGCTACGTAAAAGTCTTAGTCATAATGCTACAGCAGACGGAAAAGGAAGCACAGTTTTTTTAAATTTTGAATTAAATTTAAATATTTCCTTAACGTGGACCTTGGTGGTTTGAAGCTAGGTGAAATAACTCATTGACATAGCCAATTTCATAAGTGGATTCATTAATCAATTCTTATTAAGTAAGTAATTTAATAAGTAAGTTTATTAATTAAGTGGTTCAAGTGGGCCAAATTCAAAAGTTCTTAGTTGTAGTCCATGTATATTTTAAAAGCTTTTTTGAAAATGTATTTTAAAATACATTGATACGCATTTA
Source organism: Cheiracanthium punctorium (assembly GCA_038373885.1). Lineage (NCBI taxonomy): Eukaryota > Metazoa > Arthropoda > Arachnida > Araneae > Cheiracanthiidae > Cheiracanthium > Cheiracanthium punctorium. The sequence goes on along the minus strand of JAWZYV010012594.1, from coordinate 407,690 downwards.
TAAATTCACCGTCAAAGAAAAATTATTAGCTACATGGATACTTATATAGTTTAGAAAGTATTATTTAGAATTAAAAGAAATGTTGAATACTTTGAGAAATGCGTATGAAAGATAGTTAAGAACTAATATAATAGAACTCCAAGGGGAATAAATATGCCTTGGTGAAAACTTAAATGGATCATATAGAGCTTCTAAGAATTTACTACTTTTATTTACAGTAAATATTACATTTGTTTGAATATAAACAAAGCATTATATAACTGAAGAGGCGCAATTACACAACTTCCTATATTTGTCCTCTACCATTTTCTTTTATTTCAGGGATCTCAATAAGCTGTTCTTGTTATCTAATTAAGGATCATAAGATTGCAAGTGTCCACATACGTCGAGCATTTAAAGAGCATAATTACCATACGTGCTACAGATACGTTTACCTTATCCTTATCTACTGAGTAAGTGTAGACATTAACTGCTGTTGATATTTGGAAGTTTGTGTTGGATGGAACAATGAAAATTGCTAGCAAATCTTTATTTGTCAAATCTATCGATTGATTTTCCAGTAACATATCAGTGATCTGCTAAATTCTCACTTAATGATAATAATAAATAAATTTGTACATGATTATATAAGTAATAAACAAATTACTATAATTTTAGAATCTTGTTTTTCATTTCCACAGTTCAGCTGAATTATTGTGTCTAACTCGGGTAGTTTATATTTTAATGACTTATACGAACTCCAGCATGCAAAATTTGTGACCATTCCATGTATTTATGCGTTTTAATAATATTGATTTTTGAAATTCTAAAACCTTTATTCAAGTTCAACTTTCTATCTTTCTGGAGAAAACTTGTAAAAAAAAAATTATAGTAAAATAAAATTATTTTCTCTAAAAAAATCACCATATTATAATTTTATGTTCTGAAATTGAAAATGCATATGTATAGATGTGAAATATATATGAAATACACACACACACACACACACACACACACACACACACACATATATATATATATATATATATATATTAGGGTGATTCATAAAATTCAAGTTTTTATTTTTTTGACTCTCAACCCATAATATCATTCTATCTACTAAAATATGAATTGGTTAATAATTTCAGAATTTTTTATTGATATTTAGGGGTCGCTACCAACTCTCAAAGTTTAAAAATTAACTGCAACAACGCCCTTTTGGGTCTACGCGTTTCCTTCTCTTCTCTACTTCCGGCCACCCCTATATCAAGCAAGTACCAATAAATTGAGCACCTCCCACTGCAGGAGAGGGGGGGGGGAGAAAAAAAAAACATTTTATGCATATGACATTCCCCAGCTTTAGTTAGCTGGACTGATATTTACAACATAAACAATCCTGCTTCTTACCCAGAGATAAAATCATTGAAATCCAAAGTGGTTGTGTTCGCTCGTGAATGCGACTTACTTTCGTTTTTTTTTTTTTTTTTTTTTTTTTTTTTGCTTAGTATTGTAATATTATTCATATAATGGCTTCAGATGTTATAAAAACAAGAAAAAGAGATGAAATATGGTTAATCGGACACACTTGCTCAGAATTAGTGCAAACAAGATTACCCTCAGTGCAAGAAGTAATGAGTTTATTTTTTCACTATAAAAATGTAATGTAAAAATATAAATATTTCAAGGAATGGCAGAATTTAAAAAAAAATAAAGAAAATAAGGCAAAGCGTTCAGCAACAATCAAAGAAAAAGAAAACAAGTGGCAATCAAATTTAAATGTTCTGTTTGATATAGCTCACTCTAATGCTCTAAATATAATGAATATTGACGAAGATAAGCAATTTCTTTTGAACCAAAGAAAAATGAACCGTCTTGGACGAATCAGTAAGATTGATAAACAGTATGCTAGAAAACTTGCTAAACAATTATAAAAAGAAGTTAAGTTGGAAAAAATAAAAGAAAAAGAAAAAGAAGCAATAAATAGACTAACTGAGAAATACGATTTATTGTCATCTTCAGCTACTTCTTCTACAGAGGACAGGAGTGATAGTGACATGAGTCATAGTTGTCCTAATTCTCCGAAGCCAGGACCTTCTTCAAGCAAAGATTTTTCGATACCAAGGAAACGAGGCCGAAAAACAATCCTAGATTCTAATTTAGCAACTAGTCTCGATGTCGCTAAATTGAGCGACCGGAAAGCGACTGTTGTTTTGACATCTACACTCAAAAGTCTAGGCTGTAATGTATCAGAATACAACGTAAGCTATTCCTCTATACGCCACCAAAGAATGAATAATAGACTGCAGCTTGCTGAATCAATAAAATCTGATTTCCAACCCCAAACTACACTAACTGTGCACTGGGATGGAAAAATGCTCGAGGACATAACAGGGCATGAAGTAGTAGATCGTCTACCAATCTTGGTATCTGGAAAAAGAGTGGACTAGCTCTTGGCCGTTGCTAAGCTTCCAGATGGCAAAGGAGAAACCATGGCGTCTGCTATTTTCGAGACAATTTCATCGTGGAACTTACGTGATAAAATAAGATGTATGTGCTTCGACACTATGGCATCTAATACTGGGCGAATAAACGGAGCCTGTATTCTTTTGGAACAAAAAATGCAAAAAGAATTGATTTGGCTCCCTTGTCGGCATCACATCTTAGAAATCGTACTGGAAGCTGTCGCAGTATCAGCTATTGGACCATCCAGCGATCCTGAAATTATAATTTTCAAAAAATTTAAGAGCCGTTGGACAAAAATAAATCAGGAAGACTTCAAAACTGCAATTTTTGAACCATCTACTTGGAATTGCGTTCAAACTGCTGCGACCGATATAATTACTTTTGTTCAGAATCGACTACAACAATTTCAGCCTCGTGACGATTACAGGGAGCACCTTCATTTAATCATTATCTTTTTAGGAGGGATTCCTGAAAGCGGTATCTCATTCAAAGCCCCTTCTGGAATGCATCGTGCATGTTGGATGGCGAAAGCTGTATATGCATTGAAAATGTTTCTATTTAAGCACCAGCTTAAGATCACAATTAAAGAAGCTAAGGCCATTACGGATATCTGCATATTTGTTGTACTTGTCTATGCAAAATACTGGTTTACAGCGCCAGTGGCTTATATGACACCTGAAAATGACCTGAAGATTTTGAAGGACATAGTTGAGTTCGAAAAACACGATACAGTTTTAGACCAGAGTCGCCGGGAAAAAGATGTTGGGTCATATTTGGTATCTTTCATCTTTGGTATCTGGTTGCTCTAGCTTTTTTTGATAAGCGAATTTCTAATGAAACAAAACGCAGAATGATTTTAGCACTGAATAACGAAAGTTCGGAAAACAGTCCTAAAAAGGCATCTTTGAGGTATGATGCAATCAAAAATCAAAATATCGAAGATGTCGTTACAACAAATACAATGAAATTTTTCAACACGACTGGTATTTCATGCGAGTTCATACAAAAAGATCCTGAGCTGTGGGAAGAAGAAGAAAACTACAGGTCAGCTAAAGAAATTGTACAAAACATGAGAGTCGTTAATGATATAGCTGAACGAGGTGTTGCTTTGATGGAAGAATACAACAAATTACATACAAACGATGAGGAGCAGAAGCAGTACTTGATGTTGTTAAGAATTATAGACAGAAAAACCACAAAAATTTATCGTTTTTGCTTCATTTCTCATATTTCAAAGTTCGGTAGCGACCCCTAAATATCAATTAAAAATTTTTTAAAAAATACTGGTATGTTTTCTAGTGGAATAGACCATTTTTAGGGGTTGAGAGTTTAAAAAAAGGGAAAAAAATTTTTTTTGGGTCTTTTATGAATCACCCTAATATATATATACAAAGATAAAACTTGGCTCTTCGAGCCTCGTCAGGGGGAGGACCCACATGAACCGCTTAATTTTTTAGTTTCATTATTGCCATATTAAAATGATATTAACTAACTGTGCCATTTTATCGCTCCCCCCTTTTTCTTTTTCTTTTATTCTTCCTTTACATTTATTTCATGGATTGGGTGTAGGAGGGTTTCCTGATCTTTCCTTGCAATTGTAAACGTGGGTCGATGATAACTGATGTGATAATTTTTAGTATCGATCTTAACACACCAAAAATTTTGCTTTTCGTTAGTTGATACTATTGAGAGAGCTTTAGACGAGTAGGGTTACTGTATTTCGCCTGGTAACCCTGTTGGCTAGTCATCTAGAGTAGATAAGAATCCCAGGCTATTAGGCTTATGTTTAAAATTATTCTTTTTTCCCCTTTCACATTAGCTATCCCAGTGCCCCATGCGTTTACTACTTTTACAATTTAATCTTGATGTGTCCTTAATTTTATGAGTCGGTTGGCCCGATTATTTTCCATATTTTTTATTTTTAGACGCAGGTTTTCTAGGAGCAGCCACGAAAACACCTGAGCTTCCTCTTGTCTATCACCGTTACGCCTGGCATTGAATTGTTCCACTACTTTGATTCTGAGTATTTTTGGCTTCGGAAGTCAGCGAGTCAATTCGCCTAGTTTCAGTCGCCATTTGGAGGATAAATGATGCAGCCTTGAAACGAACGTTAAAAATCAGCAAATAAATTAATTAATTCATCTGGCGTGCATAACCTTTTAGATATGTTAGCACAGTTATGGCACAAACATAGTAAGCGTGGGATTTTAACGTAACGTTTACTCTATTAAATTAGAACGGAAGAAACAAGCACATCACATAACAAGGTAACATCAAGAAGGAAGAAAACATAGAAGAATTAAAAAGAATGCGTGCGCGAACACAGTTACAGTTTAGATAAAGGATACAGAATTCAGGAGGATAAGACATTGCAAAGTAAAAAAATAAACAGCAATTTATTCTTACTTTTATGTCTCATGTAAGTAGATAGATGTTTATTGATTGATACAGAATTCAGGAGGATAATACACAATAGCACAATAAAAAGGGAGGATTGCACAATAAAAAAAATAAACAATTCAATACTCAACAATTTATTCTTACTTTTATGTCGCATTTTTGGGACACATTTTCCGGACAATTTGAATAAAGGGGGTGAGAGATAAGATGACATAGTCATTAATATATTTAATTTTATTGTACAAATTCATTCTTATTCATTAATTACAATATTTTATAATAATGATTTTGTACAGTAATATGAAAACGTATGTTACTGAGACAGAAAAAAAGGAAAAAGAAAATCCCTATCAAAATTGAGACTTAATAATATACAAAATCTATTATCTGCCTGTTATAAAGTTCTTAAATCTATTGAATATTTATTATTAGAATATTTCATAAAACAAAATATAATAACATTACAAAACCCTGGTAAATTCCTTAATAAAATATTCTAGATTCTTCCAGTCAGCGAAATATGGATTCAAACGCGGTATGACATCTATAAATAATATATACACTTTCCTAATGGAAATTTTGAAAAGTAAGCTAAATAAAACCGATACGCCAGCAAAATTTGAATGTAAAATATAACATTTTCAAAACCTGCGATATATCTTACTGAAAGATAGGAAAGCTCTTACATCGCTCGTGCATAGCTTTAAATCATACTTAAATAAACGCATGTACAGGCTTTGCATTCATAAATATTTATAAACGTATCTTATTGAATATTTTGATAGTGCAAGGTATTAGTGATAAAGTATAATCTTTATGTGTTGCAGCAATTATTAATAAACGTATAAATACGTATTTTCGCGGTATAATTACGACTTTTATTTCATCTTTTCAGTTCAGAGGGTGTTTTTTTGCTCTAGATTTTAACCACTATGTGTGCGGAAAGATGTGTAACTCCATAATAACTTTAATATAATGGAAATGCATTTTGAAAGAGCAGAATGTATTTTCTTTCATTTTCACGTAATACACATAATGCGATTATAATTAAGCGTTATTGCAAATAAATATATTATACATAAACGAGGTAATGCATTTTATTTTACTTTTATGTTTAAGCTCTTAGCGCGTGCAAGTTAATATGACAAGTAATGACAAATAGCTATTGCATTTATTTGCTCCAATACTTTACGTGTGCTTTTAATACTTATCATTTTGTCTGTATGCAATACTTATCATCTGGTATTTTCTTAACAATATGGAGAAAGGTTTTCCGAATACAGGTAATTGTTGCCTGTCTTTTTAGAGGAGACTGATTTCTGACTACAAATTTTTGTGTTGTCTGTAAATTCCTCTGGATCAGAATCTCACTTTACATGAAACATTAATTTGATGAAAACTGTAGCAAGTTATCAGTATATTACGGTCTCATTTATTTATTTTCTTCAGCCGGAGTACAAACTTTGACGCTTTATATGTTTATTTTTTATTGTATTTTATAGCAAATAAATGTAGACCCTAAACTCATCTCAGAACGGAAAATGAAAATCCCTGCAAGAACTCAAATTATATGCAAATAGTGTTGTTGTTTCTAGTGTCCTATGTCAATCCCAGGCCAGTGCCAGATTCTCTATGTAGGACGGCAATGGGCGAAAGGGAACTTCTTCCATTTTTAGGGAGCCCCAGTGTAAGGAAGACCGACTTAGTAGCCATCTCCTAATTTTGAACCAATTCCAGAAGAGAGACCTTGCGCCTGAAATATTCCTGAAAAAGATTTTCACCTGAAAAGCCCCTGAAAAAGTGTGAGAGACAGTTTAAATTAACGTTTTACGTTGTTTTAAAAGTATATCCACGATTTTCTTATGTAAAATACATGTATTATTTTTATTATTATTATTATTTTTTTTAATTTAAAAGATTTCTTACTTAGAAAAACTTTCAAAATATAAACTTTAAATTCATCCTGGGGAAATACTAAATTGAAATTCAAAGGTTAGACTTAGTAAATATTGATTTTTGTTATTTTATTTTAACGATTTGAAGTAGTACGTCCTCGCTACTTTTAAATCGAATATGCCATGCAGTTGAAAAATATTGGCATAGGAATCAATGTTTGAAGTAAAACCCTGAAAGGTCTCACTCTTTACTTGTGGAAAAAACTGTCCAATGTGATGGAAAGAATTTTTAACATGAATAGGACCAAATAAAACAATAATCAATTGTTTCACCAGAATAACTTTTACTGTTAAATACTTTTCAACAGCAAAATATATTTTTTTTTTCAACTCCAGATATTACAGGTGTTTCTAATACATTATGAGATGTATTTGAGACATAACTTAAACACAGCTTTCAGAGAGTTTTATGCGAGTAGGATTTATTGCTTAGTTATCCCCATTGACAGTTTTATAATTAAATTTTTATTTTCCTTCTTGGCCTTTTCTTTTAGATTACTTACGTGTCATCTATGCATACATGTTACAAAAGCTCCTTATTTCGGTGCCCTCCATTTATTTTTCTATCTTAGTCATAGCATTCCTAAGGTGGTGAAGTGGAGCTCCCTCTTGCTGTAACCCACATTCTTATTGATAAAACAAAAAATCCAAATAAATGTACCAATTAATATTACTTCCAATTTGCAGCCAACTGCTTTCAGCTGCGATTGCAACTACGCCGTTGTACCACCTGAACGTGCCGTTTGCGAACAATAATGTCTCTTGCATCTCTTTAATCAATGATCTTTAAGCAATGATATCTCTTTAAGCAATCATATAAACGCATTTCTTAAAGCAATAATGCATAAAATGCCATACCAACATCATTTACGAATACGGTGAATTTTCGTCAATATCATTGATGAAAATTCATAATGAAATACATCACCATGCTGATTCTTCTAGTGTTATGCGCTAATGCTTTAAGCATATTCATACAGGGTGTTTCACGAAGAAACTATAACTTTGAAAATAAATAACTGAAAATTGGTGATTGATGGGAATATGAAACAAGTGGTATATTTATTACGAAAATGTTAAAAATTGGATAAAAAAGGTCACAAAATTTTAGTTACAAATAATGTCGATATATGGTTTTGGCAATACGATTACCAGAAAGAGAGCTCAGACTCTGAGAACAATCACATCAAAACCGATTTCATATGAGCGCCTTTCTTCCACGCACATGTCTCAAATTAAGAATGAAGTTTCAGCAATTCTCTTTAGTCTGTTACTGGGAATCGATAATCCCTAGTCACACAATCCTGACTTAGCTCTTCGAGTGTTGAAGGATTTTCACGACCGTACAATGTCTCTCAGTATGCCCACAGAAAGTAGTCACAGAGAGTATGGTCGGAGAAATAAGGTGTCTAATTCGTGACTTTTTCCTCAACTGTCAAATCCTCCAAACGCTATTACTCTATCATCGAAGAATTCATCCAGAAAATCAAAAGCGTCTTTTGCTTTGCCTAGACGAGCCCTATTTTGCATAAACCGTGCTGTACCAGGACGATCATCCAACTCTAGTCGAGTCTTGGCAAGTTGTTTCAAAAGCGCAATATATCGGTCAGTAGTCACCGTTTCTTGCAAGTGAAGGAGTCCAATGGTGCCTTTGCAGGGGATTGCAGCCCAAGCGGTAAGTTTTCGGCAATGGAGCGGCGGGATGTGCAACATATGAATGTTTTTAGTGCCACAAAATGAAAATTTATGGCGATAAATGATGGTACTCGTCTTTTGAAGTGTCTTTCATGGATCTTTACTTCAGTTTTCAGCGCCATCTATCATTGCACTTCGTAACTGAAATTTTGTGGCCTCTGTTTCAAATTCTTACGATTTTTCATATAAACTTTCCACTGTTTTCATGCTTCTCTCGATTACCGTTTTTCAATTATTTATTTGCAAACTTAGGAATCATTCGTCCCGAATGAAAACTGAAACGTCCTGAATTGAAACGTCCTATATGTGTACTATAATACATCAAAGTTGTTATTTCCTGAGTACAAAATTTTAAATGATTCAATAATCATGCCTTTCTGATGTACAAGAAACAACAGAGCTTACAATCTTCCAAATAATAATAAAAATATTTAAGTAGACTTATTAATCTTCTTTATCGCTTTCAGTAAATTACTGATAGCATTATTATGCTCCATTTTCTATCATAATACATATTTTAATTTCGATAAATATTGATCAGCGATATTACACTTCACAAAATTTTGATACATTGCTTTCCCATGCCTTAATCGAATATGCCACAGACCAAAATGAAAAATGTATCGACAAAGGAATCGATGGGTGAGTTATGTATCCCCTGTTTTACCAGAGAAAATCTGGAATTTTATTTTAAAGGAAATGGTAGTATAATGCGTTTCAAAGTTTGATATTCTGAGACCAGGTAAAATTAAATTAAACTCAGTAAAAATGTTTTATATGCTGAAACCTGAATAGTAATGATCAAACTTATCAGATACTGGTAAAAAAATAATATAATTACCAAGCTTCCCGTTCTTTAGTTCTATTTATTTAGGTTCTCTAAAACTTGTCATTGTCTTTTCAGTTTATTCCCATTTCTCAGAAATCGAACAGCTTAGCACTTTATCAACCAATGCATACGCGCTTAGCACTGGTATAGTACTCTTATAAATCTCTCCTGAAATTCCACCATTTGGTTTATTTGTGTACTCTAAAAATGTAAACAAAGCCTTTCAGTTAACTTGCTTTCATCTAAATAAAAGAAAGAGATTGTTTACCAAAGTTATTCCCTGGTCTCGTCATCACATCAATTTCTAAAGCAAAACTAGCTCCACTTACGTATGCACATTTCCTAAGTACCGTTATCCTTTTGTAAATTTTAACTAATATCCAAGATGTTACCATACCTCTCTATTTTTGTAAATTTTCGAAAGTATTTCAATAGAGTAACATTTCATTTTCAGACTTGATTTCGGGAATGTGTCAGAATTTTTGGTAACATGCAATCCGAAGTTTCACATCACAAGCTCTAAAAAAAAAGTCATGTAATTTTGTATTAATTATTGATGTTTTTAAAATTTTTCAACTATTGATACGCACTCCGAAAACGATTTTGAAATGAAAAAATTTAATCCACAAGAAAAGCAAATAAGTCTCTCAAAGAGAGCTTTTTGAAGTCCCTTGCAGATTGAGCAATTTGCTGATCAAACACTTTATTATGTTCAGCTTTCGATTATGTTACATACTTTAGTCTCTATAAATATTGATCAACGATCTTTCATTTCAAAACTCTTTGATACATGACTTCCCTGGGCTTAATCGAATTCGCCGCGAAGCAAAATGAAAAATGCATCGATAAAAGAATCGATGTGTGAGTTATATACCATTTTGCTGCCAGGAAGAACCCTGATTTCTATTTGAAAAGGAAATATACTATGCTTTGTATGTCGTGAAAGCTCAATATTAGTCGAAATGAAGTTAAAGAAATGAATATACGTTTTAGGTAAAACTAAACTCAAGAACTTGTATGAAAAAATACGATTTTTTTAAACACAAAGTTAAACAATATTGAATAGTTCTTATAAAACACAGATATGCAACGATGTATAGGATGTAAACCACATTAAAAAAACATCCTGTTACATATTTTTTAAATATGCCAGCAATAGACAGAAGACACTGCTACTTTACTAACATGAAATATAATCATTGTCTATAAAATAACGGAATCTTGGGCATACATGTTGAAGATTATCACAGAATTTTATACCGAAATAAATTTTTAAAAAATCGTGTCCATAATAATATAGTTCAGAGTTTTCTATACTAACCTATAATATAACTGACCATAACATTAATAGGCGTACAAAAATATGTCTGTTTTGTATTTATCTATTTGTTTTTAAAATTTGTTTGTATATAATTTTGTAATATCCTTCTAAAACATATTGATATAATGTAGTATTATTTAGTCATATAAAAGTTGGATTATTTGATTTGCACTTAAAAATAATTTATGTACTTAATTAGAAATAATAAGAATCAGAAATTCTTATTGCTGATTCATTATTGCTGATATGCTCCTTAAATTTATTTATATTGAAAACTCGATTTAAGAAAAATAATGTTTTATCTTATAGTTATATTTTACTTAAGTTCCTATGGGTATTAGTACTTAAAGTGAGGAAAATGTAAGTAATTGCTTTTTTCTACAATAAGAAAAGGTAATTTTTATTAATCTATTTTGTGTTTTCCTTCATTCTTTCTTTCTTTTTTTGTATCAAATATTTAAGTTATTTTCTATTTATAGCAACTTTTAGGAAAAATATTTTTTTCTTTAAACGGGACAATCAACAAATTAACTAATGTGGGGATATATTCACGTAATTGAAAAGAAGTGCTCACTTTATTAGCGAGATTAGAAAATCTTTATTCTTAAAAAAATATGAATGTTTTATCAAAGGTAAGTCTGAAAATAAATTGTTTTAAAGAAATATTTGTTTGTGTTTCTATTTCTGAGTAAGCTCAAGTGTATGAAAAGTGCAGACGCTCACTATCTTAAGAGTCCGTGACTTCCAAAGTACGAGTGACCACCGGAGCCTGTCTATATCGTCAGTCTCGTAATCCTCGCATATGCGCTGTTAGAAGTAAGTGGGTTTTCTCAGTAGTGAGATTAAATGCAGCTACACTTAATGGACTGACTATAGTTAATGTTTGAATTTACCCAAGTTATTGAATTTATTCTTACAATTGCATTATATTTTTAAGTTTGTTAGTTGTTTAAAATTTTTGCGTTGCTCTACCCCTTAAAATTAAAAATTAAAACTTAACGACCTAAAACTGCAATAGTATATTACAATGCAAGTGAAGAAACTGATAGTTTCACACACACATGTATCGGATTTGCGCAATTCTTATGAGATCTCACAAAATTTTCGAAAATATCATGGGGTCCCCACACCAAAAAGTTTAAGAAACCCTGAATTAGAGAATACATTTCTTGTCGCTCGGCATTGCCGAATAAACATTTTAGACCCCAGAATGCATATTAACTTCACTATACCATGTGCTTGCTGAAGTTCGCTGTCACCCCAATAATTTCTGAACTACAAGAGCTATAGCTATAAAGGTGAATTTTAGGTGTAGTAAAATTGAAATCTGCAGCACAAGAAAACTATTTACAGCTCCACCTGGCGGGAAAATTTGGATTTAGCATTCTTATATCAAAAACGGTACGAGATACGCGAAAAATGTCCATTACAAACTTGTTCAGAATCACCAATTAAATATTGGAAGACACCTTTCGTACATTAATGTTAAAAACAGAAAACATAAAAGATAAGAGGTGAAAGCGTATTGCTTATACATGAGCCAGCTTGCTGGCAGTTATGTTGTACAATATGCTTCGGGAACTGCACACTAGAGTCCAAATGTGTATTTAGCGGACGGAAAACACAATCAGCACGAAAGAAAAATGATCCTAATGTCAGGCAAGCGCAGTTTTGCAAACTTGAACATAAAAATGTGCGCTTTATGACTTCAATTCGTAGCATTACTGGGCCCATTGTTTTGCACACTGATGTAAGCAAGATATCTTTTCTTATAAATCGATGATGCTGAACAACTTTTTCCCCTTATTTTGTACCGTTTTTGAGATAAGAACGCCCAGGAGGTGCTGGAAAAGGTTTTATTGCCAAGCGCAATAAAACTTTACTGTACCAAGACCCCACTTTTATGAGAATAGCTCTTACCGTTCAGAAATCATTGGGGCGTCAGCGGACATTAGCGGGCACGCTGTGTGCCAGTACCATCGAGAACACTCCAGAACTTTCTTGAAGATCACTTGACTTTGTATGTGCTACCCATAAAGTTTGAAATCGCTGAATGAGCACATTGCCTTGTTATTCTGCAGATCAACTGACTTGCTCCGTTAAAGTACGGAATCTAAGAGTTTTCCCCCATTTCACCTAGGTGATGATTACATAAACGGCTTTCGTTTTGTTAAAGTTCATAAGTTCGTTTCTCACATTTCCTTTTTCCTACTCCTTCTTTGCTCCCTCCACTTTTACGCTGGTTTCGCCAGCGTCTTGGATAATATGTAAGTAACATTATGTTAATTATCTTAATAATAATGATATTATAAACAGTTTAATTCATTACGAACGCATGTGCACTGTCATGTACAAACAAGAAAAACAAAAGATCAATATTAAGAATAAACTTTGAGAGAAATAATATTATAAATTTAAAATGGAGTATAATTAAATGAAAATGGTGTAGCATATTAAGAACCTATGCAATAGAACTTGCAAGTGGCAAACGAACAAACAATAAAATTCCCAAGTTGCGTTAATTTTTGTACAATACCCTGCTTGATCCCACAATATATTAGGAAGGAAATAGTTGGTAAAAGTTTTGATGATAAAAAGAAAATTATAAAAAATGAAACAACGACAGCAACAAAAAGTTATTCATATTTGGGTATTTTATCGAAGAATTTATTCAATTTTGAAGTAACCCAAAACACCAGCTCAATTGTAAAAGAAAGAAAACAATGCAAATTTTAGGAGGTGGCTCTTTAAAGATGAACTTCTCCAAGATAACCCCTCAGGAAATATGCATTGATGGATTTTTAATATCTAAAGAGGAATAAATTTTCGGAGTTCACAAAGTCAAAATTCACATTAGTATACCTGGGTATAGTTTTGCCATCCATAGGTTTATGCTTAAAATCAGGAGATCACCACTACTCGCAAAAAGGAAAAGAGCATTCAGTAATAACTTAAATTATGGATAGTTTGTTCAGAATTAACGAAACCATGGAGAAATAGTAATAGAAGAAATTCATTTTGGAATAAAATTTTGATTTCGAATGATTACATGAAAATTAAATTTTAAGCCTATTGTTTTAAAAGATTAAATGTAGATAATTTAATAAGGACCTTACTAAATCAAATTTTAAAAAGTTTTGTCATTAACAATTACGGAAATAATTACTGCTCAGAAAATATGCGCAATGAGCAAAAGTGTTTGAGCTACGTGATTGTAGCATATTTTATAGACTTCCGATCAACAACCATCAAAGAGCCCGATTATATATATATATATATATATATATATATATATATATATATATATATATATATATATATATATATATATATATATATATATATATATATATATATATGTCAAAGACCATAATATATATGTATATATACATATATGGAAATATATATGAGTAACGGATATAGAAAAGAATTACTATAATAATGAGAATACGAGACACCTTTCTGAGAAAAAAAATCGTGCATTCACATAACGTATGCATGTGTACTCAGCTCTTTTATTCCAGTCTTTGAATTTATCATCATACATTAAATTATTCTCTTAAGCTTTAAAGATCTATTCAAGATATTCACATCAAAGAGTTTTATTCAGAGCAAACACTTAATAAATTGATGTGAGAAATATTAACACCCTCCCTCATACATTACTTCATAAATTCCTCCATGGATGATAGTTGAAATTACGTTTAAGTATATTTACATCGAGTAATTGATTGGATTGCCCATTGCCCATTCCTGCCTCCTTGCAACAATGCGAACTGTATAATTTTCAACAATGCATTTTCCCCGTGATGGATGATTCAATCTCCTCTCAACAAACATTGACGTTGATCCACTAGATCTCAATTTGTGACTTTCTCCATTTCCAAGGGATAAAACCGATAATAAATGACTTCGGACGCCATTAAAGTTAACGCTGTTGACATAAAACGCAAGTCCGCGTTGTAAATCTTGAAGTTTCTATAGATTGGAATGATGAACGAAATCATTTTAATGCCGCCATTTATAAGTCTCATTACGTCACCCCGTGTTATTAGTTGCCAGAAAGATTTAACGGCTGGCTGGGAAGTCAATTTTCGGCTGGGTCGTGTATCATTACGCAGTAGAGCTTTATTCATAATTTAAGGAATATCGATCTGATACGCAATCTGCATATTTAGACGGTAGGATAGTAATAGTTAAGGAATGGCGTTCCAGCGATTTGTTTACGGGTAATTTAAATTTAAATTATATCGCCATCATTTATACTTTTGGTGTCATTTGTCACGTACAGGTTTTGGAAAAGTAGCTAAAGTACTCTTTTAATATGATAGCATTTAAATTTCATTTCAAACCCTAATTTTGCAGTTTTACAATCAAATTATGTTATAAAAGACTTACAAGAGAATTCTTTTCGAGTTAACGCATTGTAAAAATGTGAAGGTTTAGGTATCTACTGCTAAACAGTTCGACTACTGTACTCACATATACTTTCTAGATGGAAAGGTATTATTGTATCTAGAAATAAAAATTGAAAAATATTCTTTCTTTAAAAGTTAAAAATTAATATTGAAAATGGCTAATTTTCCTACAGCATAAAAATTTGTTTAAAATATTATGAAGCTTTCGTAATTAATTTAATCTCTCTTCAAATATTAAAACTAGGTGAGTTAGTTACAATGATGATTTATAGTAAAATGTATTGTGTTAATATGAATCGAAGGTATCTAGTTCCACTTACTCTTTCATAATAAAAGAAATATTCTGTTTAAAACAGGATACATTATCGCATCCCTTTCAAAGTATAGGCTGCATTGTCCGCATTACATAGGATATAACTCACACATCGATTTCGCTGTCGATATATTTTCCATGCTAGTCCACAGCATATTCGATTAGAGTACTAGGAAGCAATGCATTAAAAGTCAGTGAAGTGAAAGACAGTCTATCAATATTTACCGATATGTGTACTTTCAATAGATGAACAGGGTAAAATTCTGCATACTGTCACTATCTGAATTTGAATGGAAGATTAATATTAATTATCAGTTAATTATTTATTGTTGATTTTGAAAATATGTAACAACTGCGTAATAAACTATTAAAAACGTCACTAAACCGAGATCATTCATGTCCGTTCTGAACACGCCGTTGTTCAAAATTTTAAAAGAATTTTTCTTTATTTCGTTTATTTTTATAATATTTTTTCAATTGATTGACAAGTAGAAGGCATTCATTGAATAAAACAATTAAAGTTATGTAATTCTCAGAAAGCGGTTAAGACTAATAATCCTGTAATATGAATGGACATTAATTTTTCAATTGATTTACAAGTAGAAAGCATTCATTGAATAAAACAATTAAAGTTATGTAATGCTTTGAAAACGGTAAGGCTAATAGTCATGTAATATCAATAGAAAATATTTTAGATTTGAAATATATATCTTTACCAATCCTCCTAAAACACAGGCAAGACATATTTTTTATAGTCTAAGAGCCCGCCATCACCAGACGTTCCTCATATTATAAAAGCTGAAAGTTTCGTTGCACATGCCCTGATAGAGTTAGGAACGATCAGCGAGTTTGAAGTTTGGATCATCGTGGCATCGTGGCTTTGACAAGTATTAAAAGTGTATAAAATTGCGGCCCAATTTCGTCAAACTCGATGTTATATCATTTTCCGATAGAGATAAAAAAATCGGAATTATAGGGGAAAGTACCCCAAAACGGGATAGCTTATCTATTCTTCGCTTTATTTCTTATTGTGTAGAAGGTACATTCCAAAGTTAGACGTCATTTAAAAGTATACACCTTTTCAACTACTTAAAATACCTTTGTCACATTTGTTCAATAATATTTATGTAAAAAATACTGGTTTCACAAAGTCTTACACGATCCCGTTTTACCCTACCAAGGGTGGGTAAAACGGGATAGGGATTTGTATGTTATTAAGTTTTTGCTGATTTTACTTTTGATTTAGTTTTTAGAACAAAAATAGGCTGCGTTTTTATAGAAAGAAACTTTTTAATTGTAAATTTGAAAAATTACATAACACAGAAATCGCATAAAAATGTGTCGTCTTCTTCTGCTTTGGAACAGGCTTCGTGGGCCCATCCCTTGCAGCTCGAGCATTGTACTCAGCCTTCTCCAGACTTCGATTCAAGATACAGAGCGTTGCAAAAAATACATGCTTCATCTTCTGAAGACGACGACGTCCAACCTTGGCTAACTGATGATTTTTTTTTAGGTTTTCTTATGTTAGGTCCATTTTCTTCGATTTTTACAAATGATGATTGTGGTTTTTTTTCAGGTTCAGAGTAACATTTTTTAACTTTATCTACATCTCCACTTAGTTTTCTTTTACGCCTCGTTTGTTTTGTCTTCGGAACATTCAAGAGACTTGTTTTGGCAGTCTTTTTTTTTTTCAGCTTTTGAGTTCTTTCTCGTTCCTTTTTTTCACGCTCTTCTTCTTCCAACTCAAGTTTATATGGGCTTCCTGTTATAATTGCTGTTTTCCCTCTTCTCCTATCGTGTTTATTTTGAGGTCTTGGTCCAATCACTCGTGGTGGAGGTAGAATTTCTTTGGGTGATATATAAAATGGCAGTGAAGGACGATAGTATAGCCCGAGTCCTTTGTTTCCTGTTGAAGTGGACGCTTGGATAACTCCTGCTTTTGCACTAGTGTTATCGGTGCCCCCATCACTAGGTGATTCATTCAATATTGTCTCTTGTGGTTGTGATGACTGCAAACTCTTAGATGCTATGACTGAACTTGAAGATTCTTCGGATCTGGCCTCGTTATGTTGCAGTTGTTGTAATTGATTATACATATTTTTATTCATTACTTATTTCAATTAAAATAACTTAAACGCATTGCCAAAACATTAATGGAAATGGTCGGATAAAACGGGACACATCAAAATTGTATCCCGTTTTGGGCACCCCAAAAGTGTCCCGTTTTGCCCGACCGTGATGCTTTTGACAACATAAATGGCTGACCCCTGAACCGTCACTCACTAGCAATATTTAAATACATGAAATTGTTGTTAAAAGAGCTACGAACAAAACACAGTACTTACCGGAATTGTTCCGAAGGACGGAGAAGCACAAGGATAGTTGTTCTGCAGTCGAAAAAAGTACAAAGTAAGTAAAAATCTCGCTTGAAAACTTTGAAAAAATATTTCTTGTCGAAACACGTGGCTAGCGTTGAGAGATAAATCGGGACCCAGTTTAGCCTGTCTCCCGCGAAATAGCACCACCAGTCAAGCTCCGAGGCTCAATATCCCGTTTTGCCCGCCTATCCCGTTTTGGGCAACTTTCCCCTACGCATTATTAATTATGTTTTCTTTGAAATAAACATTTTGGAATTCTTTGTGTGCTTTTCCTGTAAGGGAAAGAATAACCGCTTCTAAAAATAAATACCAATTGTAAAAGGATACATAATGCCTAAGTGCATGTCGGTGCATAAACATTTTTATGTCAATTGATGCAATGCACATTAGTTCGAGCGTTGAGAGACGGACAAATCATATCATAAACACGTTCATTGAAATGTGTTAAAAGATGAAAATTAACTATCTTCATATGACTTTGGGGGAAAACACATTCATATTAGTAAATATTGAAATAAAAAAGAATGGGTGACATTTTCCCTATTTTAACAGAAAAATGCTATAACGTATTGTAGTTCATATTTTGATATACTGTGAATGCAAATAAGTAACTATCAATCTTTTCATTGCATCTTTCCTTACATTTGCCCAACCAGTTGTTATCTTTGTAACTCATAATGACTAAGGTATTTGGATGACAGGGCTGCTTAATTCATACAGTATGCTTGATTGGACGCTGAAAAAAAATATTTGATTTATTTTAGTTTGTTAATATTTTTCAACATACACAAATGTTTATGTTTGAGTCTGTATGGCTGTTTATTTTTTCGTTCCTGTTCAAACGTCCATGTACGGGTTTCATTTGAACAAAATATGAACATATTTTTGTTGATCACAACAACATTTTCATGTTTCAAACCTGCGAATGGCACTTTCAGGCATACCCATTCCTATAAATTATTTACTCTCTGAGCAGTCATTTTTTGAGGTGTGTTTAATACAGTGAACTCGAGCGACAACACGATCTATCTAACGGGAATGATATATTACGCGAATTTTTATTCGAATTACGCATCTGAGAGCTAACGCAGACTCCACTCCTGCAACCCCAGATTTTTCGCCATCAGTAAGAAATGCAAACGAGAAGTGCGGAGTGCGAGGATGTACGTATCATGTTCGTCATTTGCTACTGAAGAAGAGAGCCAATCAACGAACGGATTTCATTAGTCGTAGCATCACTAAAGCCAGAAGAAATAACGCTGCCACGCCCCAGTCTAAAGTTCATTTTATTCATTACTTTATATATGAAATGGTTATGTATTTTTAGGGAATGGTTTAAAACGGTTTGAGGGGGTATTTACTTAGTGTCTAAAAAAATTGAATATCCGCTCTTATATTAAACGAGGAATGTTTGTGTGTGTGTGGGTGTGTGTGTATGTCCGAACGATCTCGAAAACCGCTCTAAGGATTCTTTTTAAATTTTGTACCTGGGGGTTTTTTGGGCCCCTGAAACGATTGAGCTAGGTCAATTGATTGAAAAATCTCTAAAACGCTCAAAATTTAAAATTTAAAATTTTTGGACGGTAGCGCCATCTATTGAGCGTTTGAAAAACACACTTGATGCAATCTTCCTAAAAGGGACGCTCAAATAAGTTTGGGGCGGATTAAAAAATACACGCCATCGATATATAATAGTAAAAATTAATTTCGCATAGAATAAATGGAACTTGATATTCAGTACACAGACAAATAAATATTTTAGAAACTAGATATATTACACCATTCAGCTACATAAATTTGTTTAGAATTAAAAAGTTATTTTTATTTCAAAATATCGTCCTGGCAACCAGCGAAAGAAAAAGAAAAAAGAGTCTTCGTTGCCATCCCCGCAAGCACCTTGATGTAATATACGTAAATAATTTAATTATTCTTAATTCATAGTTATTAATACAAAACTATTCGTAAATCTTATGTGAAAAATTGCCTGAATTTATTACAATTATCCTTTTGTAACTAACGTAAAGCTAAATGTATTTTCGCGTATATACTAAAACAATAAATATTTTTCATGTATTTTATTGATCCATATGATGCGAATTTCAAAAGTGCATAAAAGTTTCAGCTTAGCCGAATAATTTAAATGAAAATGACACCCTTTTCAGTCATTCACAGTAAGAAAAAAGATCCTGTGACGTAACATAAAAATTCCTTTTTTTTTTTTTTTTTTTTTTTTTAATAACGGCACTAGGTCGAATTCTATTTTAACTGCCTTATTCCGCCAAGTTGACGATAAATATTTAAATGTAGTTACCCTGACGATTTTTCTTTTCTTTTTTTTTTTTTTTTTTTGATGGGTCAACCGTTTATAATGAAACGATGTTCGAAACTCCGATGAAAAAATGATACGATCGATTCCTAAATTGGGCTCGCAGCCGATATTCAAATTAATTTTGCAGATGATCAGCCATCAGTTTAGTTTTCATTCACTGCAGTTGATGATTTCAACTAATTTATTTTATCATCGTATGGACAACCTTTTAAAAGTTGCGGGCAGAACTTTACGATAGTGGCCTACTGGGCCTGACTTCAGGATGTTAGCAAAATCGCGGGCCGTATAATTCGGATTTATATGGAAGTTTGAATGTTTTATATAGGTTTTATACAGGGTTTTGACTTGTTCTGAGGGCTGGTCCAAAAGCCATGGCGGGCCCATCCGGCCGCAGGCTGGGAGTTGTCCATATGTGGAAGCAGTAAATTGGGAGGCTAAAATCTGGTTATTAAGATTTTTTCTAATGAATTTTCAATTCTTATTTAGACGTGGATTAGACGGTGTTGTTTTGTGTTGTGTACTATCACTAAACTAAAGGATAAAGCCCTTTGTGGAGACAATTACAGCGGGCGATAGAATGTCTACACTCAGAATATTTAATATTTACCCACTTAAAATCAAATAACTTCATATTCAATTTTTATTATACATCGAAATTCGAATTGTATAATTTGCAGAGACATTTCGTATTCGAAACATTTCGTTTTGTATCAACATCCTCTCCTATATCCATGCTTAATGCGTAGAAAACCGTTTTATTTTTGAAAAAAAGTTAAACTGAGTAGTAATTTAGAAAAGCTATCTTAAGCGAATTGGAATCGTAACAGGGCCGATCCCAGAAGAAAATCTTGGGGGGGTGAAGAGAGGTAAATTGCCGACTGAAAAAATAGATTTGCCGATTTAGTTCCCAAGTTGGACACCTCCCTATATTGGACCGTTTTCCGAGGAACAGAACATGCCCATAACATAGAAACAGCATAAATACTTCTTTGAGTTGTACAGTGGGAGCCCCTAAAGTTCGACTATCAGAAGATTCACATTATTTACGCATTAATGATCAATCTGGTTTTTACATTAATAAAGTGAAATTGTACATGAATAAATTGCAGAGGTCGTACGTAAAAGGCGGAATTTTCCACAAAAAGGCTCGATTATTATCACTTTGCCAAAAAAAAATCCACATTTTTGTTGGGTAGAGATGGCTACATTCCTGACTCTGTTAAAAGTAATTAAATTTTCATAAAATATTCATAACTTTTAATTTAGTCATAAATTATTCTCTCAGGAATGAAGAAAATATTTGCCTATCCATATGCGACAAAACTATCTGTCCTAGCTTGAGTTGGCGGAAATGAGTTAGGGGGGGACCCTCAATGGAGTCTTTACCTTTACTTAAAAAAAGGAAAGGAAGCTATACCGAGAGCACTGTATGTAAAACACTTTCCAACACTGTCTTATTTGCGTAAATACTATTGCATACCTGCCAACTCTACTGGATTTTGATGGTTTCTCCTGGTCTCCTGATTTTGCATTAAAATCTCCTGGTTTTCTTAAATTTTGAAGCTTTAATAATCGACACATTTATTCCCCATCATTTTTGAAAGATTACCGCTCTCTGGGTCTATTAATTCAATATGGATAAGTATACCATGGTATTTTGGTCCAATAATAAAGATTAGTGCTTATATTGATTACTCATTTGTGAAGGATTCTTTAAAATGTGAGAATTAGATGGCAAGTCGTTTAATTGTATCATTTTTTGAGAAAGTCCCAAAATTTTACTACTTTTTTTTGTCTAAAAAGAAGAAATTTTGTAAAGTTCCGAAAATTTAAGAAAAAAACTTGTGGACATAAAGAAACGTTGAAGTTTTATTCATTTTATGTTAAAAGAATTCTTCAATTTCTCTGAGCTCTTTTACAAATTCAATTTTTAGTATCACGATCACGACCTTATGTGTGATTGAAATTTCAAACATAAGTTGTTATAAAAAGCAAACTTTTCATTTTAAAAACCATAACTGTGTCGTGCCATGTCAAATTATATTTTTAAAAAATTATATAAAGAATAGATGGCGAAATTTAATGTGTGAAAAGTTTTCGAAGAGTGTTTTGACTTAGTGTGTGACTTAGATAAGTAATTAGGACTTTAAGATTATACCACATAAATCTACTGGATTTTCTTATTTAGATGTTGGCAGGAATGCTATTGCACGACGAACAGTTAACTGTTCGCTCCCAACATAGCTAAAGACGCGACAATAGAGATTCCTCCCTTCTGTGTCCATCGTTGCTCCCCGGCGCGAGTCTTAGAATGTTTCTGCTCTGGCGACAGCCTTGCACAAGCGCATGACTGGGCCATGCCAGGACATTCAAAGACCCATGCCGAGAAGCAACGATTTATTCAGGAGGGAGGAATTTCTGCCATTGCGTCTTAGCAACGATGGTAGTGAACAGGTTAAAGCCAACAAGAAACTAAAATATTGTGATCTATGAGTATTTTGTGAGACCTGTAGAGGTATCAACTCTACGTTCACCCATGCCGATGGACAGAATGCTCTCATAAACCTCAATAATAAATACCAATTTTGTTTTGCTTGAAATGATGAACGCTTCTAAAATGCACTCTAAACATTCTCTGCCCATAAGCTGCAATGCATTAGAATTATTTTGTGTGCTCCTGTAAAAGAATTATAAATGATACCTACATCCTTTTCCTTTGGGCAATTTTCATTATTATATAAAAGTTCGATCGATGCATATTTACGGCAGTTAGAGCACGGACAGGCAGATAGACGAAAGTATAAAAATTTCAAGTTCTTTGGAAAGTGTTCAAAAATAGAGACTTATAAAGAATGTGAGGCTTGAAGGGAGGGGAAAAAAAACTGGAATAAGGAAAGTAATTCTAGCTCGAAAAGTTAATTTTTGCTTTAATTTAAGATAAAATGGAAAATTAAGCATATATTAATTTTGAAGCTCCTAAGGTCACGACCCCCAGTATTTGTTCTGCCATCTCTTCCTATTTTAACGGTGTAATCTATACTCTTGTAATTTATCTCTTATTATAACTTACCCATCATTTTTCTAAAATTAAATTAAATTACAAAAAAATTGGGGTTATTTCTATATAAATAATATGAAAGTAAATCATAATAAAAAGTAGTACAAATATAATCTAGATATATAGTTACCAGATCGGCGATGATCTTTTTCTTGGAAAATGGATTTGACGGAGCTCCAATAGTTTGTATGGAAATTCTCTTTCCATTATAACCGTTATTTTGCTTCTTCTTTTAGTCATTATAAACAACTACATATCACATTTTATGCGCTGCACTTTTTGTCGTTTTCTTTTGTTTACAACTAGTTTCGTGTTTTTGTTTACAACTGGTTTCAGTCTTCAGTCTTAAATGAACACTGCAGCAAACTTTTACTTCATTTTGTTAAATGCTAGAACATTTTTTTATTTATTAATTTTTACCAAATTGATGTATTAATTATATCTTAAAGCTAAAAATGGTTTTCTTCTAATCAAGGTATGCTAAGGCTCCTCCAGGTATATGTTCGATCGACTTTGGCTCGGTTACTGTCCAGTTAACCGAGCTAACAGGAATAGGGGACAAATTATTTTCTACTGTACAAGCGAATTTCTTTTTCCTATGCATTTCAAAGAAGCAAAGAAAATACATCTGTTTCCCAGAAAAGATCGAGCTGGACCAAAGGGTGGCGACAGCCTCTGGCCAGTTACGGCCTCATTGCACTACTTATTACTAATTCATACAGAGTGGTAGTTCATAGTTTGTCTCAGTGCAATATATGAGACTGGAACATTCTCGTTCTCAGTATTTCTCCCATAGACATGTGCACAGAAGACTCTTAATTAGATTACTATGGACATGTGAAATGACTATTTGTTTTGGGAAAAATGCCGAGACAGGTGTCATGGGACGTATGTGGTGTCAATTGCAGAGAGCTGATAATCCGACTTTCCCTTTTGTGTATCTAGCCACCCAGTGTGCCGAGTGCTCTTTATTCATTCCCTCTTCTTTCTTTTGACTGATGCGAATATGCAAGGAATTTCTCACTCGGTTGTATGTACTGGAAGTAGGACGTCAAAGGGACAAAAGTTAGGAAAAGTGCCGATTAAAAACTCTTGTAAATACTAGAATGAAGAATTTTGGAAGTCCAGAATAGCAATTTTGCCGACTACATTTTAAGTGGGGGGGTGTCTCACCCCCCCGTGGGATCGGCCCTGAATCGTAATTTTTCCTCCAAAGCCTGATAACCGTGACTTCAATGTAACGTCAATGTCACTTGCAATAGATAATTCTTACACTCAAATGATTAGCTTTTTTTATTCTCTTAAATGAAATAGAGCTAAAAATACAAAAAAAAACGCTTAAAAATCAGGGAACGGGCGGATTATCAGATCTTTTCTTTCTTTCTTTTTTTTTTTCCATAATTATGATAATTTTCAGTCTGATCGTACCAACGAACCGTGTAAATTTGAAGTTATTAGACAATACATTTTTAATCTGTTTGGATGGTAAAAGTTTTATTTTGAGTGGTTCAACTCGAATTGTGACAGAGTCTAGGATCAGCGTAACTATATAGGAGCGATGTATTTTTGATTTATTCGAAGTTAGATTTATTTTATTTAGTTTTGATTTAGCTTTGATTTATTCGAAGTCCATTTTCTTCAGTCCATCCGTTTGTTCTATTATTGTCAACGTTTAAGTAGTTGTTAGGATTATTATAAAAGAATATTTTTGATCTATTCTGTTTTTGATTTCATGATTTCGAAGTGTCCTTTTATACTAATAATTTAAATTGCGTTACACTTTTTATTTTCTTAAGCGCGAGTTTATAAAATAAAATTATGTTTAAAGCATATTTATGTAAGATTATACTTTTATGGCATCTATATTTATGTATCTATAAGATTGAATTTACGTTTGTAGAATTTGTTTATGCATGATGTATTTTCTTTGAATTAGAAAAAAATAAGTATTTTATGTTTGAATTGAAGCACTATAGAGAAATTTAAATGTGTGAACGTGCAGTTCAAACGCAAGCAGATGAAACAGATGATTAGTATTTGGAAGGAGAACGACATGGAACAGCTAGACGTCGACAAATACTTCGGGTAAACAGTCTAAGTATCTACAAAGCTGCCACAAATATGGGTACTTATTATCATAGTTTAAAACTTTTTAACATGGATTGCATTCACCCTGGAGCATTGCATTTTTCTGAAGAGTAAAAACAAAAATTAACCGAAACCATTTTGGGGACTGTAAGATTGATGTAGGACATTCCGAATTTCCTAGTGAATTGGTGTGGTTGTTTCTTTGATGTCACCCACATTTCAAAGAATTCGAAATTTGAAAGCATACTTTACAATGGCTTTGTTCACAGTATATGACGAGTGAAACTATTAACGATTTTGGTGTGTACTGCTAGGTTGCGAACAGTGTATAACAGACTTGATGAATTTTTTTTATAAACTCATTCATCTGACAGTTCAAGCAACTCAAATTCTTGATGCTGAATTTGAACGTCCTCAATATGGACAGATATATTTCTGAAGTAATTAAGACGCTGTTAGTGAATGCATCGCCCAAGATCTTCGCTGATACCCTCGTTGATCTGCTACAGAAGGAAAGGAGGCACCTTACGTTAAACTACTTTTTCCTGAACTCTGATGGCACCGACCATCGAATATTTAGCATCCCTCTTCAAAACAAAGTATATGCCATTGTAACATTGAATGCCGACCAAAGTTTACCTGATAATGTATGAGTGATCCGACAGCGATGAAAATCTTTGGCAACCATGAAGATTCTTGATACGTGCCAAGACATTTACGTATTCATTATTTTACACTTAAGGAGCCTTTAGATTCTGAGCATGGCTCGGTAACCTGGTACTGTGTTTCAAAGAGTCATACATGTACGCTATTTCGCAATCCGAAATTTTCTCTTACGCGAGGGATCTTAGAACGTATCCCTCTCGTAAGTCGAGACTACACTGTATTCTTATTTTATTTCATTAAGAAATATCATTTTAAAATTATTATAAACTAGCTGCTCCCCGCGACTTCGACTATCGGCTTTAGAATTAAGTCCACAGACAAATGAAGCATATGTGCATAACAAATATGTTTGCACTATAGACACAAAAGTGACTGTAATTAAATATTATTTACTTTTTACTTATTTTAAATGAAGTGTAATACAGGTTAATACACGTCATTGAAAATTAGAGATTATGCGGCGGAGTTACTAAATTTAGATTTTTTTACGCATTTGGTGAATAGAAACAGTTACGGCAATATTTGAGAACTATTTTTAGTGTTCTTGTAAATGAAATGTTTATTCTATTTGCATGAATTTTAGCCTATGTTACTCAGGAATAATGTAGCTTTCAGTGAAAAGATCTTTAGAATCGATTCTGTAGTTAGTTACAGAGATACCCATAGACCGTAATGTATTAGAATTATTCTGAGTGTTCCTGTAAAAGAACTATTTGCGCTACATTCATGAAATTTAGCCTATAATACTCAGTGAAGCTTTCTATCACTGAAATAAGTTTAGAAGTCGGTTCAACAGTTACAGAGATGCACATAGAGTGTAAAGTAATTCTTATGGGTATCCCTGTAAAAGAACTATTTCAGTTATATGCATAAAAGATAGCCTATAATACTTAGTTAGGATTACACTATTTTATTATGAAACGGCAATGTCATGCATTAATGATTTTTTTTTTTTTTACTTCCGTGTACGGAATAAAGGAAAATAAGCAATCGCAAAAAACTTTCTGTATTATGATTTTGACGAAAATGTCCTTTTTCTAATCGACTTCTGTACATGCACATCCATATATGTATGTGTGTAAGAGAGCACGTAAGTATGTATTCTCCTGAAATTTAGAAGAATTAGATGCAGAGTCTTGAAATTTTGTGTTTAGGACTGTTATAACATCTAGTTGTGCACCTTCTTTTTTCATTGCGATCGACTGGGTATATCTAAAAGGGTCACCCAAAAAGACTTTCAATAAATTGTGTCTATAAATAGTTATCGCTTACACAGCATTTATGACTTGCACTGTACTTATCTATTTCAAAAGGGTTTCTTTCTACTATATCCCAAATCTTCAGGTAATTTTGTTGAATTATTGATGTTGTTGAAAATAAATATTTTAGGAGTTCTGTATGAAAAGTTGAAGTATTCCATCTGTCATTCAAATGAATAAAGTGAGCTAAAATCCAACTATACAGTTATCTGATCCCTGACTCACTAATTCCGCAACAATCTCCGTCTGTCTTTTTTTTTTCATGGATTATGGGAGATTAGGCACTTCTGCTTTTACAGCATTTTGTACCAACCTCAAATCCAGATTAGTTCGATAGAAGCAATACCGTTCAAACGAGTTTATTCCTACCACAAACTCCCGAAGAGTTCATTTTTACCTCAATCGGGAGTCAATAGATGCCAGCACTACCGATCGTTAGCAGGGCTTCTTAATTTTTGAAGCAAATACCAAGCAGAAGACCCCAAGGCTTAGTTTTGCCATCCCCAGAGGAAACGTTTTTGTCTGGGAACATGGAGGTTATTGCGACCACTACGTATGTAACGCGCCCCAGTCGCCATTAGCGAGCACGGCTGTCTTTGGTTTGTCCCAGGATCGAACCCACAGTTTACGACGCCTCTCCCAACTGGGATGGTTAGTCCCAGGATCGAACTCACAACCTTTGAGCTACGAGTTTGATGCCTCTCCCAACCAGGCTACCGCTACCCTTCTGTAACAAATCCGAGTAGCCACTCCAAGATAAAACTATTACCACCATTGTTCCAAAATAATTAAAAAGTTAAGCACAAAAAACATAATACCATCTACACCGTTTGTACGATCCGATTGAAGTGTTTCATAATTATGCGTAAAAACATAGAAAACAATTTTACGCTACTTTAAAAATCTGAAAATCTACCCTTTCCCTAATTTCTAAGCGATTTTAATTATTTTCAGCTCCATTTTATTTACGAAAGTAAGAAAGGTAATACTGAAGTCATAAGATGGTGTGTTTACACACGAAACGAAACGTTCGAATGTGAAAAAGTTTCCGCGCGTTTTAAGAAGTGGATGAAATCCGATTTTGGTACATAATAAAAAATGAAGTTATTTATTTTAAATGGTCAAGTTTAAACATATAGTGTAGACATATTTTCATCATTTTTTTCCTAGCTCCCGTTGTAATTCCTTCCTCAACGGGCTTCATATCTTCTAGTTGTATAAAATTTAACCCTTTGAGGCAAAACCCTTCCCAATGCTGAAAAAAGGGCAACCGTTGCCATCGCTCGATTTAACTAACAGCAAGATGGCGGATGATCGAAACGTTCATCGCGTGCCACAGATCTAGAGACCCTTTTTTGACACAGCTGGCTGTGCCGCACAGCCAGAGTCTCTAGGGGTCTCTAGATCTAGAAAAAGGGTCTCTAGATCTGTGGCACGCGATGAACGTTTCGATCGTTCGCCATCTTGCTGGTAGTTAAGTCGAGCGATGGCAACGGCTGCCCTTTTTTCAGCATTGAGCAATCCATCCAGCTGTTCTCGCATTCTTCCATTTTTCAGCAGATGTCAGTGCTGTTAAAAATAATCGTGACAATTATTTTACTGGAAATGACGTGCTAAAAAGTAAAGGATTCTCGTGGAGCTATGTCACCCGCAACTATTTTTATAGAAATCAAATCTATTCTTCGTGACTGGCAACAGTCAAAACGTCAGAATTTGGTGTTCCCAGAGCGGGAACACTGCGCGTTAAAGGGTTAACGGAAGAAGAAGGAAATCATTAGTGTCCTCATTAGACTTTTTTAATTTCATATGTCTAATTTATTCAGTACATTTCAAAAAGATTTGTTACGGGAGCTACAATTTCCTAATGAATTACAAATTCATAATGTTTTGCTCTCTGTCATATGCAAACAGAATAGAAAATCAGTATTTAGGTGTTATTAAAAACATGCGACATGAAAAAACTATTTGATTAAAATTCCAGTTGCAGAATACGTTGCAGTGGGCAGTATTTAAATCATACATTTATATATATAAAACTACTTTCAGATCAATCTGTATTCAGACAGAATGAGACTTTGAAATATTTATGCATTGGATATATAATATGCAAGGGAAAATAATTTTAATTTAAAACGAAACATGAAAAATTTACAAAGCATGACATAAAAGAAAGATAATTACTTGATTTACGCTCGACTGTATTTCTGGAATTTTTAAATGAAATATGAAAGATGTTAATTACATAACTATAGAATTGTTAATTAAGTTACTTTTTCGACGGTAAGATTTTAATTACAGATTTTTCTAGAATAAAATACGTTATGAAATATTTATGAAGGAAGGTTTTCTATTAGCTTTTCCAAATAAAAAGAGTGTAATTTCTAAAGAGATAAAAAATTGTACAATATTATAATCCCTTAAGATGATGCCACAGTTTTCTACCTCTAGAGATGAATATCAAGTGAGTGTCACATTGAACAATATTATGTACTGTTCTTAATGTATTAGTTGGAACACGAAGCTTAAAATATGCATAATAAAGGAGGCAATACATTTTTTCAGCTTCTAAAAAAGAACCAACTTTTGTTTACTTGAAAATTATTAATTAGTTGAAGTTACTGACATTATACTCAAATTACATGACAAACAATTATGCAAATGACATAAATGGAAGTCACATCACGAAAACAAAAGCCAAAAATGAAAAAAAACGTAATTGTAATTTTTTATATCGATGTTCTTTATAAAGTTCAAAGTAATAGTAATTTATGCTAATTTCATTAAGATACTAACAAGATTTCATGCAGGTTGGCCAGTTACAGCACTGCTAATTTCATTATCGCTGAACTGATTAAGGCATTATTTATGCCTTAATAAAGTCAACACTAATAATTTAGTGAAAGTGTAAGCGTTTTTGAACTTTATTATTTTATAAATGTCATTTTAAAAATTATGTATATCTGCTTCGTAGAAAATTGAAGCTAATAGGGTTGTAGAAATGCCGTTAATAGGGTTTCAGCAAAATTTTAAAAACAAGATAGATTTTCTCTAAAGGGGAATTTATTCAATTTTTATACACACATTTAAAATACTTTTATCGAAACAATCATGAAAACTAATGCTCTTTTATAGATATATGTCGTTCGATCTTATTTCGTTTTATGCTATTTTACAAATATTTTAACTGTAAAAGTGACTCCAATTTTTTATCTTATAAAGAGTTTAAGTAACATTTATGGAAAGAGAAAAAGAGTAGGGTAATCGGGGGTAAAGGTCCACATGGGGCAAAGATCCGAGTGCGTTTAATTACTATTATTATTTAGAAATCTAAATTGGCCACACTGATTTTTTCACAAGTTCCCTAGATGGCACTGGTTTTGAAAACAAAGAATCACGGATGTGCGACTGTCAGTTTTCATACTATGGGGTAAATTACTTTTATGCTTATTTTGATGTAGCGTTTAAAAATTTTTGAACTTATGTTTTGCTCACGATTTTACATATTTATGTTTTAAGGTTCTTTTTCTTTACCAACCTAACCTAAAAATGATCTCATTACTTTATGTTTCAAGTGATGCGACTATTTGACCCAAACCGCAGGAAGGCAATTTTCATATCTTATTAAATATTTGATGGGGCAAGAATCCGCATGTACGATGGGGTAAAGATTCGAATGCGGACCTTTTCCCCTAAAGTTTTGGGGGTTTTAATAATGATTTGTTGCCTAATAATGGTTTTGTTTGTTTGATATTCAGGACAGGAGACAGTTCAGGAGACTTGTTTGATATTCGCATTTTCGGAAAAATCTATTGTCCGACATGCCAGGTCCCGCAAATTTTCAGCCAGGCATGTATTTTATTTTTTTAAATTTATGATTATTATTATTTTGTCACTGATTCTGTTTGTGATTGCAACATTTACATTCACATCAGTTCGTCTTAGCAATATAAGTTTTTCTACGGTCCTTTAAGATTTGAGTTCCTTTTACTTCTGTAAAAGCTAACGATCTTCCCCATATTTTGTAAGCTTTTCTAATTAAATTTAACTGAAAGTGATTTTTTTGTCTATCTATTTTTTTTTAAACTAAGTTTAGAATATATAATTTAGAGATTGTTATCATATTAAATCAAAATTTTCAAACCAGTATTGAAGGTGCTGATAGTAGTCAACCTCACAACCTGACAAATAACAATCTTTCAGCAAAGACAATTTTGCAAGTGGGTTTCATTCTGAGTTTTGTGCCATGTCCACAACCGCGAATCTTTACCCAATTAGATGGGACAAAGATCCGAAAATACCAAAATCTCTAAAAGTCACTCCCAGTTTTAATGTATTGCATTTTAGATAAATGTGATCATTTAAGATGGCAGGTAAAGGTCTAAGCTATAGTCTAATAAAAAGTTTTGGTTCAGAACTTATTGCAATTTTACAGAAACGAGTTGTAATTCAAAGTTACGGACCTTTGCCCTCACCTAACCTATTATTAATTAAAATTTTGGTAAAAATTAATTGTTAGTGGCTTCAATACTTTAACTTTATTTCCGTACTCGTATTCCAAAAGGATTATACTGTTTTAACCAAGAACATTAACAATTCAAATTTTAATTACCAAAAGCTCCCTAACTATCACGGTTGTAGCGGAAAAGTTGAACTCAAATAAGATTTAAAATATTAATTTCAAATAGAAATTACAGATGTCATTTAATGTAAAATTCTCGAAATAACGCTAGATTTAAACGTTCGTAACTAAAATTATATAACAGATTAAATTATTTTCTATTTTTTTGTTAAATGGGGTTTAGTGTACGAATACAGCTAGCTGTGGGGCGAAATTCTAGGATTTCAACTTCAGTTCATTGAAATAATATTTGAAAATTAACAATAGACAATCACAATTAAATTCAACATCATCCTGATTAACAATATGTTAAACAATTCAAACAAATAGTTTCTTGATCAGTAAAAAATGGATACGTTAGAAAATGTATGTAATAAGTCCTTTAATTAAATACGTATATGATTTAGAACTTCGATTAATATTTCAATTAATTCTTGCAGCATGTGATTTTCTAAGAAACATTAGACATGATAGTACAAGCAAATATGTAACGCACGTATTGTATGAACACTACATTACATTTTTAATTATAATCTTTTTGATAAGTGTACATTGATTAAACTTAATCTATTACACACTGGGATCTTGGTTACATAATATTAATTTATATATCATTAGTTCTCTTCATATTATTATATAGAGTTGAGTCAGTAAATGATAAGAACAAATTTCTCGCTGATTCTTGCGAGTGGAATGATACACAAGGACCTATTGTGTTTAGGAAATTAGAAGATAAATTAGTTCCGCTATTAAATAAGTAATTGCTTTATACGATTTGCAACAGTCTGCAAAAAAGTAAATAATTGCATTACATTACAATCAATAAAGTATATTTATTAGTGTTATGTGTCATTATTTAACGTATGGATGTTGCCAGGTACATTGTGGGTTACAAATCTCAATTTCCGCTCTTGTAAATTACATTTCGAACGTTCGAACGATGTTTTGTACTGGCATATATCTTTCTATGTTCAACATTGTTGTAGATATCTTTACATGAGTTTGTCTCTAATTTTTGTAAAATACTTTAATTTGACATTCGGAGTAAAAAACACTATAAAAATACATTTTTTCCTTTGGTGGACATTAACGTAATGTCATCCCAAACTGTAACGACTTTATATTTACTACTACTGTGTGATGTAATAGAGTTATACAACAAATAATTTGTATAACTATAACAACCAAACTGTAACGTCACGTCAAACTGTGAAAAACCACATAAAATTGTAAAAGCCTCTATATTTTATCGATATTACTTCATTTTTTTTTCACAATTAAACCTCTCATTCAGCAGATAAAATACTTTCTTGCTGAAGCGAAAAAAAAAGTGACTATAAACAACAATCATTATTTTGAGTTCTCATATGCAAGTCAAGTGCCCGCCAATAGAAAAAAAATCACATTTGTTTATTATTTTTAAAAAACATTATCTAAATACACGAAATTTTACGTAGGATTTATTTCGAGTCATTTAGAAGACATAAAAAAAATCTTTGAATCATTAAATTACCATTTCTATGATGGATAGTTAACTTTTCCAAAAAACATGCAGGCCATTACACAGCTTTCCCACCCGAAAACTAAAGAAAATTCTGCGCAAAACAGCTGGTATTACTTCTGTTACGTTTATAAAAGCATTTTAAGGAGTTATCTATGGGTTCAACCATCTGATTTAAGCAGGATATTTTAGATAACTGTATATTAACGTTACGCTATTCTATTTGTTTTAAAATACAACAGATTTTTTTTTACGGGCAGCGCGCTTTGTTTATTTTCCCAGTAGATGGATAATACAAAGTAACTTGATGTTTGATGTTGTTTGAATTTATATATACTTTTTTACAGTA
Organism: Cheiracanthium punctorium; assembly: GCA_038373885.1. Lineage (NCBI taxonomy): Eukaryota > Metazoa > Arthropoda > Arachnida > Araneae > Cheiracanthiidae > Cheiracanthium > Cheiracanthium punctorium. The sequence continues at coordinate 374,071 of JAWZYV010012594.1, read as the reverse complement.
TTACTCTTCTCATTTAGTGGGATTTTTAAAAGACTTGCGGGAGAGAATTTATCGAGATGCATCCCTATTTTTAGGCCTTCAACTCTTATACTTAAGTGCTAGATTATTTTCTTTATTTCAAAGTATTAGTCTTTATGTACAAGTACACTTTACATCATAATTTTTGGACAAACACAACCAATATATATATATATGTTTATCAAAACGTGTGTGATTTAAAATTGTACTTTGAAATACTGAAATGAATTTGAACTCGTGACCAAACTGATCGCATAGCGACCGGCAGCGATAGCATCAATCTTACAATCGAATACAATAATATTGCCAAATTATCGGCAGTAATCTCAAAGTGGAATTTTTTTATGATTTTAGTACTTTCCTTACCTGCTACATTTTCGGTAAGTAAAAATAACTTTCGTATTAATAGAACAAAATCCCGCTATCGCCAGACCTTCCTCCTAATATGAAAGCTGAAAGTTTCTTTTGCACATGTTCCCGACAGAGGTACGAACGATCAGCGACTATGAAGTTTGGATCATCCTGACTTTGGCCGGTAACAGACAGAAAAGGTGTATAAAATTGCAACCCAATTTCGTCAAGTATAAAGGGTAACCTTTTAAAAAATATTTTCTTCCTTATAATATTAGAAATCAGGTCATCCATTGCCAAACATTTAACATCGCGACATCTCCCCATCAGACACCCTTAAACTTTAGGTAAATTTAATTCTTTTTACGTCACATCACAAAAGCTGAATGTTATATATATTACTTGGGTAACTATTAAAAGATGTTTCTTTGGTAGCCTGACAGTTTCGACAGATTTAACACCTTGCCAGACAAGTTGAAGTTCAGTCGTACGTGCAAGCTCTAAAGCAATATACATCAAAAGCGAATGACAAGCTCCAGGAGCCTGATCTGCCATTTTGGGCTCTGATCGGTGTTTCATGTCACTTGGAACTTCTGGAGTTCTGATTGCTGTTCTTCTTTACATGATTTTGCTGAGCATTATTTGAGAAGAGATTTGGGGTGTAAACCAGAAGTAGAGTTCACGCCAAAAGATCGCGATAATGCACCATTTCTAGATACCTTATCGTTTAGGTCTGTACTGTAGAGAAACGTTTGAGATCTTGACGCATGCGTTTAGCATTTACAGTTGCGTAATGATGTTGCATTCTAGTAGGGTCGGATAATTTCACGTTGCGGACAGCGTTGAATTGTCATTTCTGATGAGGTTTGAAATTACGTCAGTTAGTGTGGTTTATTTATTTGAAAAATACCATTGACTTAAAGCTTTTCAAAAAAAGTATAATTTTTGAATGACTTTAATATTTCTTTCATTCTTTTTTCTCTTTTGAAAAAATGTCTACATTAGTATGATCACATCTTAACATGTGTTTGGGAAAAAATTTTAACAAATTTCTCTAAAACTGTATTAGAAATTGCAAAAAAAAGAGTTGCGCTTTTTTTTTCGAATTGCAAAATTCAAAATTTTCTGCATCGTTTCTTGCTCCAATCGTCCGCCTTATATTCTTGTAGTAATTATAAAGAAATATTCCTTGAAACCAAGCGATTTCAGACGTTTAGGCATTATCTTAACCTTTAATTGCATGAATTTTAAATACATTCGATCATGTGATATTCACGAGTGTAAGCTTAATTTCCTGTGTCAGTTTCGTGAATAACTAATTAATATTTCGAAAAATGAGCAGTTTGAAAGAAATATTTCATATTTTTATTATTCACAACATGAATCATTCAGTACTATCAAAAACTATATTTTATATGTAAGTTCGACATAAGAAGTTTGGCCCGTACTCTAATCCGGCAGTGTACGTACTTTAAACACTCGATGTAGATATGCATCGCTATCCAATTAAGGATCAAAGATCTCGCTAAACTGAGCACTCTTTCTGCTATTAATCAGGGTCGTAGACAGGAACTAGGTAGGACTTTGAATCTATCTCGGAGGGCTGACCAAATATTAGTGCATATTAATAGTCGGGGATGAGTTGAGATTTTTCAATGTGTACATCTTTTAATAGAATGACTGCTTCGCAAATAATCTTCAGAAATTTTTTCATTGAGATCTATTGAAAAATATTTAAAGATTACTTTGAAAGAATAAGCTTGAATGAACTTGAAGGAAGAGTGGCAGTTTTGTGTTTTGCTCTATTTTGGAAAAATCCTGGACCGGAACAAAAGAACAGCACAATAATTAACCGCATAGACATATGGCAAATGTGATGAGAAAATAGTCCAAAACAATGGATTTTTTTAGTGATTTAAAATTTAACAATAATTTAAAAAGACGCTCGTTCCTTAATTTTCGTATTTGTCGGTACATTTGCAGAAAACTTTGAAAACCTTAGGAGTGTCAGGCAGGTTTTGATCCCCGCAGCCCCTCTCTGAATACGACCTAGCTTTTAAATCACAATACAGGTCCGAAGATTGCAAACAATTCTGTAAATACTATATAGAGGAAACACAAGTAAACTGTCGCCAAACTAATCATCAAGGAAAAAAGCACCAACCATAAACACGAAAATCATGACCCTATAATATAGCGATTATATTGCTGTTATAGGACCTCGCGAGCCACATTCGTAGTCTTCTAAAGCCTGGAATTCACATGGGCGGAAAGCTGAATTTTCAAATGCTGAAAGCAGGAGAACAGGATTCCTGTAGGGATTATTTTCTCTCAGGGCTTGACCGTTGCCACCGAACGGCTTGACTCCACTCTAGCTTAATACGCCTTAGCGGATACTACGATGCAGGCGCCATCTACCGTCTCCATTTTAAATTGTTTGTTATCCGTACACTTGATGATTGAAAAAGCATGAAAAAAATACAAGAATAACGAATAATATCTTGTTAAAATGAGCTTTCACTTTATGACTAGGATGACTTTCATTAGAACACATAAAATTGAAAAGCGTAAACGTACATTCTAAGTTTATTTTCCCAGTAAGAGAGAAATATATGAAATTTTCACAGCATTAATTGAAATGAAGTTCCTCGAACTGTAGATGGAGAGTACTATTTTAAATACAAAAACTTTGGTTTGTAAGAAAATCTCATTTTTTTTCTTATTTTACTTTTTTTATTGAATACAAATTTAAAGCACATTAAGAATAGTACACCCTCCAAAAAAAGTATTCGAGCAAGAGAGAAATTTCCTATTTTAGATTTGCGAATAATAATTGCGTTTTTGAAAAACTCACAACTTGATAGAAATATAGAAAGTCATATTTATACATAGCCTAATTCATATTCTTTGATAAATAATTTTTAATATACGAAACCAACTTAGGAAATTTCTCTCTTGCTCGAATACTTTTTTTTTGTAGAGTGTACATTCCAATCTCTGAGGTACAAGCACTTCAGCATCGAATCGTGACGCCATCGTGACTTTTTCGGTTGGACCGCCGCTCTGGATGTAGGCGAATTCCTATTAGCTGGCACAGGGCGGAAAACTCGTGTAGAAACAGAAAAGTTCAACATTTTCAACTCCTTTTCCGCCCTTGATTTTTCTTGACAGAAATTTAAAAAAAGTTCGTCAATTTAATGTTTCAGTTTTCTGCTTTTCCTGGCGTATTCCGTCCATGTGGATTCCAGGCTTAAGGGCGATGGAAAGAAAATGACGTGGTAAAAAAATACACAGGGTACAGAATGGTAATCTCCGACGGTAGGTACGACTTACGCATGTCGGTAGGCTTACGTTGCGGAATCGCCGACGTACGTTAAAAATTTGAAAACAAAGAGGCTGATTACTTGTTATATACACTCATGAATCCTTTTTTACTGTTTTGAAAATCCTTATAGAATTCCTATCATTTTTAGGATCCTTAACCCGTAAGCAGGCGCTGTGGTGAATCTCACCCCAGCGATATTTTTTCTTCGTAAATTGGGAGAAATTTTTTAAGAACAAGTTTGCCCAGTCTTCTACCTTTCAAGGTCAAGGTCCAATTGGGGTGGGTGAAGGAATTTCGCTTCTTTGTTTCTGGAAGGGAAGAAAATTGCACTTTGGGATTAAATTTTCCCGCGCGACTAACAACGTTTCATCAAGTTGTTAACGTAAACTAAGTATAAACTAATTGTAAATTAACTATAAATTGACGTTACACTACTGGCATGTATTGACAAAAGGCTATTAAATGAAATTAATATCATATTAATAAAGTAATTATTGTTTTTAGGTATAAAGCATATCATATGAAATTTTCTTCTCAGAAAGCATACTATTTAAAGGAACTACTAGAAAATCTCTTAATAAATATGAAAAGCATGATTTCTTCCCATGAAATGTAATAGAACTGATGTATTTTACGTTATAAGTCCACAAGTTCGTTTTTCAAACGGTTTTAGTCAAAAATATAAAGAAGACAAAATGTGCTTAAGTTATAAAAGTAGGCGCGCCTGTTTACGGGTTAAATAGCAATCCCATTATAAATAAATAAAACCTAGCGTTTTCGTAAAAAAAAAAAAAAACGCAAAAAACAAATGTTTTGCAATATATCAGAAAACGTCTTACACTTCATACCAAAAACAACGTCTGCAATTTCAATAACGTTAACACTCACACGCACACACAGAGAAAAAAAAGAACCTCTAAAAGCGAATATGGTAAAATTCGCGGACCATTATTCACCCAGGGACGACTGTTAAAAATTGCTTTTGCATGCATTGAAAGTTCTTCCCTTAACAAAATTGGATTTTATTCAAACTCCTCCTCCTTGCAAGGATTGGCAAAACCGGGTAAGGGGAAAAAAAATACCATCATTAATTATCGTAGAAGTCACGCGGATAAGAGTAATACGTTGAAAACTTATTCTAAAATTCAAAATATGTGAGGTTGATGAATTATTCAGGCGCTGGCGTCTTTCTTCGGTCTTTGTCAACTAGTGCAAATTGATCTCGTACCTCTGAAGCTCTGTTCGTCGTTTATTCGCTAACCGCGTCATATTTCAGAGGAAAATTTCGGATACTGTAGGCAGTTTCCGTTCAGTGATAGATGGAAAATTCAGTAGGCGGGAGGTTGCTTTTTTTTTTCAAATTTAATTTTAGCCTCCGGTTGACAAAAAGCCAAACTGCACGTAATTTATATCCTAATTTGAGAAATATTCTGTTTCAACGTTTTATCCCCCCCCCCGCCCAATAGACTACTTCGTTCTGAAAGTAGAAATGGGATGGATGTAAAATAGAATTTTTTTATACATTAGTGTTTTTGTAATTCATATAAACGTTATATTAATACTCACGATGCAAGTGGAAGGTTTTAATGTGATAGAAGTATTTTACAAATGTTAGCTATAAATCTTACATATTTGATACAGAAAATATTTTCTTTTATCAGTCTGTAAGGGAAATCAACTAACGCAAATTTCATCCTTTTCGTTTTGAGTGATTTCCATCTTTTCATATAATAGAAAGTCTTTTTGTTAATGCAAATATCGTTAGTTATCCACTCAATCACAGAAGTGTATTCACACTAAAGCATATACAGGTTAATTTTAATTTCAATAAATAAAATTTCCGGTTCTGTGAATTTTTACGTTCTTTAAATGCAAGTATATGTTTCAGAAAAGAAAATACATTAAAGAAAAGAGTAATTTCAGTGTTAATAGGTCTGTACGAATCATATTAAGAAAGCATAAAATTTTATAAATTTACTCGTTGTGAATAAAAAAAAATAAGACATTTTAAGATCGGCTTTCTGGCTAGAACTTTAAATATATCATTTCCTATACATACTCTACATAACATACACATGTACCTACAAAGTATACATAACATATATATATATATATATATATATATATATATATACATATATATATATATATATATATATATATATATATATATATATATATATATATATATATATATATATATTGGGGTGGGGGCAACATTTGGAAGCCCTTTATAACGGGTCTTTAATGCGTAATGGAAAATCAAGATCTGATGTCTCATCATGCTGTTTTCTCCGTAAGACATCATCTAGTATGTCACAAGATAGGTAGCGCTGTATACCTGGAGTCATACAACCCATAACGGACTTACGGAGATTGATTTGTAATTATTTGTGACTAACATTACACCATTACAAAGTGAAATTTTGGTAATATTTCTTTGCCAGTAAAGCCGAGAGCTTTAGCCATTAAAATACTTTAACGACAGATGAAGCTGTTTCATCAGTAATGCATACAGCATGTTTCCGTCCTGGTTTTCAGCTAAACATATGATACTGGAACTTAATTTTTTCTTTTCTCATTAATCACAATAAATAACTCACTTATTACTTTTTAGACTGAATCTTCAAAATATTGAATCCCACAATTATCTGCATTGCCACATTCGTTTTTCAAAAATGCGTTTTTAATAAACGCCCGTTCAATATCTAATTCATTCTTTTTTTATTTTTCTGTGACCGTAATTCAAGATATTTAATGAATTAATAAAACTTTGCAGCAGACGGATACTTTGTGCATATAAAATACTATTTGATCCACATAATTTAAATAGTTATTATTATGCAGGAAAACAACATGAGTGTCATAAAGAACAAAGAACTGCATAGCATCATTAAAAAAAAGGAAAAATTGATAATGAAACTTTTTCTTGTCATAAGCATGAGTCAGAGCATGCATTTGAATACAAACTGACTCAGAAAACACGTATGTCTTAAAACAAAAGTAGAGCTAAACGCAAGTATCTGAAAGAAACTGAATTATGTTTTATGTTAAAGAACAATTTAAGTAAATTTGAATCAAATCAAATCTAGTTTGCGTTCTAATACCAAAAGGGTAAACGCTAGAAAAACATTTTCAGTGAAAGAAACATCACTTTGAAGATAACAAGTGTTTTAAAGTTTTCAACAGAAATTAATACAACCTACTAAATAAAGGTTACTTTCTTAATTTATCCCTTAATTAATCCCTTTTAAAGGTTACTTCCTTAAATAATAATAGAAAATTTAGATTTTTGAAAAGTAGTCCCGAGAATCGTAATAAAGCAGCTTTATTTTATACAAAAAGTCATCTCTTAAATGTTTTTCTCATAAACTGCAGTAGAAAAATGCACTCATAAATAAGATATTTTCTTCATTAAAAATAATCTTAATAACTAAATCATAAAAAATTAACCAATTATACAAATTTCTAACTTTTTTTCTAAAAAAAAGAGTCATTTAAGTCATTTAAGTTAATGAAGAAAGTTTTTCTGTTATCTATACTTTTACTGCATTTTAAATTTAAATTTAATACGTAGTAAAATAGTGGCATTTATTATAAAAATATTTCTAAAATGACAATTTTTATGTATTTCAAACTTCAAAAATTATATAAGTCATGTATTTTTTTCAAATGGAGTGTTGACATAAAAAAGAGCTTTGTGAAACGCAGAATATTCTATATAATAGTACCGATAAATGCAGGAAATGCTAAAGATGTTGCATTTTCTGTAAACTTTTAGAGCATAGACAAACTTTTAGAACATAGAGAAAAATACTCATATGTCCAATGCGCCAATTTCCTCAATGTTCAAACGTTATCTCTCGGGGTGCCAATCCATTTTCTAGGTCTTTCACCTGGAAACGGTTAAAAATTAAAAGAGCCTGAGCTAAAATGGACTTTCTTCCAGCGGGACTCACTAAAATAGAAACCACTTCCCTACGCCCTTTGCCGTACTTTTTGGAGAATCTGGCCATAGAAAAGAAGTAGTTACAGAGAGCTACTGTAACCCTAACTGAAACAAGCATATAAGTGCGTGACTTATGAAAATGGTGCTGAGAAAACGTTTCAATATTTCCCTCGTCTTTTGTTTTGCTTTCTAACACACTTAAGTGTTTTATTTTGTGAAATTGATATCTACGAACATCCAAATCCTTTAATTTTCTTTCTCTGCGACGCTGGTATCTTAGATTCATTTTTTTTCGGGAAAATATAATAGGATGCTCTCTCCACCATTTCCTCCTCTGTGGATCTGGGCCACTCAGCGATTGCCAGAGGGCATGTGTAACGACAACAACAACAATCAATTATCTAAATAGACAAGTGATTGTATCATTTCTTAAAAAAGAACTGCTAAAAATATCTTCATGCATAATACTCGGCGTTTTTTAAGTAAAATTTTAACTTGTTTATAACATAATAAAAAAATTGCTAATCTCGTATTAATACAATACTTCTAAAACAGATTAAGATAAAATATTTTACCTTGCGATGTTTATTTTTTTTCATCATTAAAAATAGTTTTGTAAAGAAAATGTGAAAAAATAATAATGAAGTACGATGAAAACTAATCTCTGTGTGTGTAACAACACTACCATTAATATTGGACGAAACTATTAATTTCCCATCTCATATAAAAAAAAACAGAAGAATTAAATTTTATTACAATTGCATTGTTACTCAAAATAATTATCGGATTTCCTACATCTAAGTCTGCAATCGCTTTTCTATTCATAGTAAAATTTTGCAATTATGTACACAATTTTCTGATAAGAAATATATTTATCTATGCAGTTTCCGATTAATTCATTCAAGCATATAAATGTGCTCCAGAAAATTCGAATTTCGAATACTAATCTCCTTTTCCTTTTTTTCTTTTTCTTTCATTCTATTTTTTTTTCTTTTGAAATAAAAAATAAGGTTTTGGCACAAAATTTAAATAATTATTTATCTCTTTCGAATCTTTATCGATAAGTTTGTGAAAAAATAATAATTGTTTCTAGTGTTTCAGGAAAGTTTTATAAATGGAAGAACTATAATTTTTTTTCTCTTTTTTATGCTATTCTTATTAACTTTTAAGGGTAAAAAAAACCTTCTTTAACTTCTTTTCAATTCAAAATCTATGAACTTATTTTTAAAAAAATCTATTGATTCAGAAGAGTTGGAAAATGAAAAGACGTTATTTAGATAATCCTTTTATTATTTAAGTATTTCAGTACATTCTTTTAAGCAATGTTAAACTTTTGATATTTATTGATTGAATATTATTAATATTTGCGCATTCATATTAATTCCATCTACTGAATAATTTGAAGTGATGGAGGGTAAATATTAAATATTTTGTAGAGATATACACAAACATAATTTAAAGAGTATTACCTGAATATTATTTCAATGCACAAATTACATTCACGTATTGCCTAAAAGTTATTAGTCAGGAATATACAATACAATGGTGTGGGTTTTAAAAATGTTATTCAAAGCATAAACAGTTCATAATGCACAATAAAGTTTTTCAGCAGGTTAAAAATTTAATTTCCTCATCTCAACACGGCTTTATTCCTAAACGGTCTACGCTTACTAATTTATTTTGTTTAAATAGCAATATTATTTCTTCGTTTGAAAACGGATATCAACTTGATGTCATTTATACCGATTTTTCCAAGGCTTTTGACTCTATTGACTTTGGAATTCTTCTTAAGAAATTAATTGGCTTGGGTTTTCACATTAATCTTACTGACTGGATTTTTACTTCCTTGTACGTAGTATAAGGAAGTAATGTGATCCCGAAAAATTTTGGGGGCCAAATTTCGACATAAAAACCGATTTTGACTACCTCTAAATTTAATTAAAAATTTTTTTTCGTTGCATCTCATCGTAGGCTAGCATGCACGATCATATTAACGCGTCTGCAACTCATTTTGACCAGTGGCGAGTCTACTGTGGCCAGTTTTTCCATGCCGTCTGTACGTACGTACGTATGTATGTAACTCGCATATCTCAAAAACTATTGATCGTAGAATGTTGAGATTTGATATTTACGATTGTTCTATGATCTAGTTGTGCACCCCCCCTTTTGGTGGCAATCGAATGGATAGTTTATGTACAGGACCGCCCAAAAGATTCGAAATACATTACGCTCTATGGGCCGAAATTCATTAAACTCGCCTAACTCAAAAGCTATTAGGCGTAGAATGTCGAAACTTCATATTTTGGATAGTTGTAACATCTAGTTGTGCACCTCCCCTTTTGGTTCCATTCGACTGGATAGTTTATCTACAGGACTGCCCAAAACATTCGAAATACATTACACTCAATGGGCCGAAATTCATTAAACTCGCAAATCTCAAAAACTGTTAGGCGTTGAATGTTGAAACTTTATATTTAGGATTGTTGTAACATCTAGTTGTGCACCTCCCCTTTCGGTTCCATTCGACTGAATAGTTTATCTACAGGACCGCCCAAAAGATTCGAAATACATTACGCTCTATGGGCCGAAATTCATCAAAGTGTTTTTTAGAGGTATTGGGCTATTTCAAACGACTCAGAAGTGATATATGCTGTAAAGAGTTAGAAAATGAATTTCTCCATTAAAAAAAGTGTCTTTATCATTTATAGTTCTGCTACAGGAACACTCAAAAGATTTCCAATACATTACGGTCAATAGCAATTTTAGGGGCATTCATCCATTTCAAGCACAATACCGTCCTACCACATAAGTTAGGTAATGGTCCGACCACGGTCACGTGCCTCCCTCAAGAACTATGCCAAAAGTCGCCAAGCTTGGCGACTTTTGGTGTACGTGTGTGCATATTTAACTCTCAAATCTCAAAAACTATTATGAAATTTCATATATAAGAATGTTGTAACATCTAGTTGTGCATCTCGATTCTTGGTTCCAATCTACTGGAGAGTTTATTTACAGGACCACCAAAAAGAATTTCAGTATCTTAATGTCTATGGACATCTTTAATATAATACAACTCTAGACAGTCATTGTTTGGTACATGCCCAAAATCTCGCCGTCTGTCATCGTTCTTGGCGAGTTTTGGCGAAATATCGCCAAATTTTGCGATAGTCAGTCATTGTTTGGTTCATGCTTAAAATCTCGCCAAATGTCGTGGACATTGACGAGTTTCGCCGAAATATCGCCAAATTTGGCGCCAAAAATTATTTCCTATTTTGTATAACTCTAAAACTTTAGCCCGTAGATTTTTTAACTTTGTATTTAGAACTATTGTAATATCTAACTGTTTTCAATATCTTTTTTGACAGCAATCGACTGAAAATTTATTTACATGGTGAGCCAAATGACTTTGAATACATTGAGGTGTATAGATGCATTCAATTCATTGAAAGTCTGTGGTCAATGACTACTTTGGCTATCCCCAAAATCTCGCTGACTATCTCAAGTTTGTCGGCTTTTGGTGAAATATCGCCAAACAAAGTGTCCGAAGGAAATCTTTCAAATTGAACTCAGCTTGGCGATATCGAAATATTTCGCTAGAAATCGCTAAACCTTACTATTATTGATATTTTATCTCTTTCAAACAAATAAATTTAGAGGAAGTGCGTCGAAAATATTTTTGATCTAATGGACGTGCAAGGAAGTCATGTGTTGGACACATCAGATTTTTTCTTACTTGTGTAATAGACAGCTTTGTGTGTATTTTAATGGTGCTGTTTCTGAGAATTTTACCTGTACTTCTGGTGTTCCCCAAGGTTCTAATTTGGGACCCTTACTTTTTATTTTGTTTATTAATGATTTGTGTTCAGTTTTGAAATTTTCTAAGTATCTTTTATTTGCTGATGATCTGAAATTATTTAAAGAGATACGGTCTGTTACTGATGCTTGTCTTTTACAGAGCGATCTTAATAGTTTATATGAATGGTGCGCTGACAACAAATTACTTCTTAATATTATGAAATGTAGTATTCTTAGTTATTCTCGTAAATCTCAAACTTTAATTTATTCATATCATATTAATAATCTTCCCTTATTTCGTTCGGATTCCATAACTGATTTGGGCGTTGTTTTTGACAGGAAACTTGAATTTTCAATCCATATCAATAGCATTATCTCTAAAGCTTACAAAAAGCTTGGTTTTCTTAAGTGCAAAACTAAAGAATTTTCTAACCTTCATGCATTAAAAATCTTATACTTTAGTTTGATACGCTCTAATCTTGAATATTGTAGTCTTATTTGGGATCCGTATTATAAAAATAAAATAAAAATTCTTGAGCGGGTGCAGACTCAGTTTACTCGTTATTTATATTACAAAAGTAATCCTATTTACATTCCGAATATTTCTTCATCTTACATGAGAAGTATTTTTGGTCTTCCTAGTTTAAGTTCTCGTCGTGATCTATTTTGTTTATTATTTTTTTATAAAGTTGTCAATAATATGGTAGACTGCAGTGATATTTTTCAAAGTATTTGTGTAAATGTACCGAACAGGTCTCTTCGTAATAGCCATTTATTTGTGGATCCAATTATAAAAAATAATTACATTTACTTTTCGTTATATAAATTTTATAAAATTTATAATAAGTTTTCTTTGGATTTGGATATTTTTAACATGTCTTTTAAAGTCTTTAGAGTTAAGTGTTTTGAACTTTTGCAGTCATGACTGGTATTTATTTTATCTCTGTATTTTATCTTTTTTAATTTTGTCTTATGTAATTTGTCCTTTTATGCATCACTGTAAATGGATTTCAATCTGTAGTGTGCATTTCTTTTATGAAATAAATAAAATAAATAAAATAAATAAATAAAAACAAAAAAGAAAACTGATTTGGAATTCTGGAATAGCTTGCATATTTGCCACCAATGTCATCTTTCCAATGAAATCTGATGTGAGTTCCGTTTTGCATCTAAAACTTTTTGTTCTCCTATTAGGTTTTTCATTAATTTCCCTATTGTTGCGGAATTACTCTGCTACTCCTCGGGTTCGTCGTTCTAAAGTCCAGTGGTGTAAAAAGTTCAAGTAAAAAGTCACTTGTCAGGATGGAACACAAACTTTATTTCTTCTAGAACTTCGTAGAACAATCAGCTGCACACAATTCACAAGCACAATCTAGCAGTAACGTGCTTTTAACAATCCGCTTGGATCAGAAGCTCTCAAAAATGCTGTATTTCTCACACAAAATAAGTCACTTTTACAGGCAAAAATTCCGTGGAAATATTCAAGGGATATAGTACACTATCCCTTAAGACACAGCAATGAAGAATTTACACACAGCACTTTAAAAACAGCTTCACAAAGCAAGCTGAAACACAACTTCTAAAGCACTATCAGTTCACACAAAACAAGCGTACTCAGAGCTCTTCACACATTGAATGTTCAACTCGTAACTGACTTCGGGGCGATGTGCGCTTCTATAAATAGCCGACGCAGGAGGTACAAGAGGTTTCCAGAAAAGTCAATTTCTCGAGGGTTCTACATAAAGCGTGAATTTTGATTACGTCATAGAAGAGAAATGTTAGGTTATTATGCGTTTTTAATGCAGGAAAAACAACTTCCAGGCCCCATTGGGAAAATCGCGCCAAATGACCAAAAAGTCGCCAAGCTTGGCGACTTTTGGCGAAATATCGCCAAATTTGGCGCCAAAAATAAGTCCTCAAAAGTGAAGAGATCTAAGCTCTAGGACTAATATTTCTCGAGATTTCTAGAAGCCCATAGAAAAACATATGGGAAAGCGAAACCTCCGTATCTCCGGTTCTAATTGGCCGATTTTGATGCAACAAAAAGCAAAATTTATCTATTTGAAGCGTAGAATACGAATTTTAAACCATTCTAAGCCCCAGAGCAGCGGGTTGCCCCGAAAATTCGTAACATTGCCCCCTTCCCAAGGACTGCACGTCCCGGGCAGCACAATCCCTAGTTAGGAGGTCACACAGGTACCTACACTGTATAACACTTAACAAGATCTTAACAACATAATTCAAGCAAGTAATCAATAGCTCAATAAGCAAATACACATTAATAAATAAATAATCATCATAATAAATAATTACACTGTAATAAGTAATCAATGTAATAACAAATACACATTAATAAAATCCAATATATTACAAATATGTACACTAAACATGGCGTAAGTGGTGAGAGAAAGAGAGTTGAAGAAAGAGGAAGAGAAGAGAAAGACAGGAAAGGAATGAGAGGTGTAATAACAGAGGAATTACGCCACAGTGAGCATAGTCTGAGCTAATTACAACCGCGGTAGATGGCTAGCCGATCGTAATGTAAAATTCTTGGCTTCGAGTTTGGTGACTTACGAATCCGTACGATGACGTCATTCAGCCGGTTTAGGACTGTGTAAGGACCGTCCCACGGCGATTGCAGCTTGGGAGACAGGCCTTTCCGTCGAGTAGGATTCCATAGCCAAACCTTGTCACCTGCGTTGAACTCGTGTCCCGTAGCCTTCGTGTCGTAGCGAGTCTTCATCTTTTAAGTGTTCAGGTTGATCCGCTCCCGAGCAAAATGATGCACGTCTTCAAACCGTGCCCGGAGATTTTCCACGTACTCCTCTGGCGATGAAGGCGCATCTGGAGGGCGGCCGAACACTAGATCGGCGGGAAGACGAAGATCTCTGCCGAACAGCATCTGGGAAGGTGTGAAGCCGGTAGTCTCATGGACGGCGCTCCTATAGGCCAGCAGGAAGAGGGGGAGTTTCTTGTCCCAGTCCTCTTGATTCCTAGATACCAGAAGCGAGAGGTTGTTTAAAATTGTGCGATTGAACCTCTCCACCATGCCGTCGGATTGTGGGTGTAAAGGCGTAGTCTGGGTTTTGTCCATTCCGAGAAGTTGGCATAGTCCTTTAAAGACTGCAGAGGTAAAGTTCGTTCCTTGGTCGGAATGAAGTTGCAGAGGGGTTCCATATCTGGAAATCCATTCTTGCACCAGTACCTCTGCTACGGTCGTAGCTTCTTGATCGGGAATAGGAAACGCTTCGGGCCATGTAGAGAAGTAGTCAATGACAACTAGGATGTATTTGTTGCCATCCGAAGTTCGCGGAAGAGGTCCCAGGATGTCGAGGGCAATCCTCTCAAAAGGCGCTCCTACATTATAACGATGTAGTCTTCCACGTCTTCGTTTCTTCGGGCCTTTACGGGCGGCACAGGCGTCACAAGCTTGACACCACTTTTCGACGTCACCTCGAGCCCTAACCCAGTAGAAGCGCTCGCGAACTTTCTGCAGGGTCTTCATTACGCCAAAATGGCCTCCAGTTAAGCCATTATGAAGTTCTTCTAGAACCTTCGGAATCCTCGAACGAGGGAGTACTAACTGCCATCGGAGGATCTTGCCGTCGTCCGACTCCCATACATTTACGATACAGGACTCCATTCCTCAGGCGAAGCGAATCCCATAAAGCCCAGTACTGTTTTGTTGCCGGACTGCAAGATGATATTTCTTGCCAGCTGGGCTTATTGCCGGACTTTTCCATAAACTCCACAATAGGTTTGATGTCGCTGTCTGCTAATTGGTCCGCCCGAACATTTTCGTCACTCCAGGGATCTTGAGATGATGCCGATGATGTAACTTGGCGGACAACGGGATGTTTCAGATGGTAATTTTTCTCTGCCCTGGAGCAATAGCGACAACTGTCTATGCAGGGCCTTCTCGACAAAGCATCTGCATTTCCATGAGAATCCCTGCATTCTGCCTTTCCGATGACGTATCTCGATGTCATATTCTTGTAATCGCTGTATCCACCTCGCTATTTGGCCCTCCGGATTCTTGAAATTTAGAAGCCAGGTTAAAGAGGCATGGTCCGTTCGGAGCAGGAACTTTCGGCCGTACAGGCAATGATGGAAGTGCTCCACGGCCTTAATGATAGCAAGGAGTTCCTTTCTCGTAACACAATAGTTACGTTCTGCCTTTGAAAGGCATTTGCTCCAGTAAGCAATGACGTGTTCTTGGCCATCTATCTCCTGGGACAAAACTGCTCCGACACTCTCCTTACTTGCGTCTGTGTCCAGGATAAATGGCTTGTCAGGGTGAGGATACGACAAGATCGGCGAAGATGTTAAAGCCGTCTTCAGTTCGTTGAATGCGTCCTCACATTCCTCAGTCCATAGAAATTTCTGTCCAGTCTCTGTCAATTTGTGAAGAGGTCTTGCAATTTGAGAAAAGCCCTTCACGAATTTTCGATAGTAAGTACACAGACCGAGAAAACTTCTTAAGTCGTGGATATTCTCGGGACGACTCCAGTTCTGGACTGCGGACGTCTTTTCGGGATCGGTTCGGACTCCGTGGGCGTATATTATGTGCCCGAGGTAACGTACTTCCCGACGAAACAAATTGCACTTCGATGGACTCAGTTTCAAGTTCGCCTCCTTTAATTTCTGCAGCACCTTTCGGATCTTCTCTAGATGCTCTTCGAAAGTCATTCCGACGATGATGATATCGTCCAAATAAACGAGACATGCTTCGTAGGAAAGTCCTCTCAACACTGTCTCCATTAGTCGCTCGAATGTAGCAGGTGCGTTGCAGAGTCCAAAAGGCATAACTTTGAACTGCCATAATCCTTGTCCCGTAGTGAACGCAGTCTTTTCACGGTCGTCGGGATGAATTTCCACTTGCCAGTAACCACTTTTCAGATCCAGAGTGGAAAACCATTCGTTTCCCGATAAAGTGTCCAATGTGTCGTCTATCCTGGGAAGAGGGTAGCTGTCTTTCTTGGTAATGTCATTCAGACGTCTATAGTCAACGCAGAACCGGGTGGAACCATCTTTCTTTCGGACCAAAACAATCGGCGAGGCCCACGGACTAGTCGATGGCTCGATGACGTCATCACGCTGCATCTCCTCTAAAAGTCTGCTCACCTCTTCTTGCTTAGCAAACGGCAGCCGCCTAGGATGTTGCTTGATGGGAGAATGGCTGCCTGTATCTATCCTATGTTGAGTTAAACTCGTACGGCCAACGTCACCCGAAGTTCGGGAGAAGAGGTCTTCAAATTCAGCTATTACTTTCTCTGCAGCGCTTCTCTGTTCTGCCGTTAACTCCACGTCTTGTAATAATTCCTTCGTCAGGCACTCGGAAGATTTAGCTGTCGTTTGGTTGATGTTCTTATTAATGCAGGTAACAGGAGTGCATGTCGCCAACACTTCATTTTTCTTTATCACCTTCGACTTGTCTCCATCACATTTACTACGCTAACAGGAATTTCTGTTCTCGACAAGTCCACAAGTGTTGCTCCTACAAGTACTCCTCTGACGGAATCACTATTGTTTGGGTGTTCGATTAATCCAAAGCGGAATTTATTGTTTTCTTTTACTGTTCCAGAAATTATTGAATCAGTTCTTGGAGGTAGAGTGATATCAGTCTGGGCTATTATTTGCTGAACAGGTAAAATAGTTTCATTTTTAATATCGAACGCAGCTATTTCTTCTGAGTCTGAACGAAGCTCATTATTCTTAAAGTCCAAGTTAAATTTGTGCGATTTTAAAAAGTCGAGTCCGAGAATAAAAGAGTCTGTAATATTGGCGACATATACCACATGGTCGTATCTGGCATTTCCAAACGTGATTTCTACTTGCGCTTTTCCGCCCACTTCGATATTGTCACCTGTCACAGTCTGGAGGGTCAGCGAGGGCGGAGTCCAGATAATCTTCAAATTTAATTTTTTGGCCAGATCCGTCCTTATGATGGTTACGTTCGCTCCAGTATCAATCACCATGTGGCATGGGGAACCATTAACATATCCCAGTACGAAGAGTCCATTACTGCCACCATTCACTGATGAAATCTGCAAGACTTTTAGGTGGGGCTTTTGACTATATGGCAACCTCCGCCCCGCGAGATGGCCACCTCCTAGTTTCCCTCTTTCATGTTCTTAGATTTCTCTTGCTGGTCATAAGACTTTCGACCACAATGCTTTTGTACATGGCCTTCGACGCCACACTTCCAGTATTTCACTTTCTTTCGGCCATCTCTCGTTCTATCGGATCTTAATTTTCGCTCTATGAGATCTTCAATTCTCTTCAACCTGTTCTCGACGCCTTCTGTGTCTTTGTCAGCTTCCTCTTGGACCGTGACTGCTCTAACAGCATGCCGATCTTTTCTCACGGCCCGCTGGGCTGCCTCTAGCTTCATTGCGAACACCAGAGCAGACTTCAAATCCTGATAATCTTCCAACATAAGTGACTTTTGGGTTTCTGGATCACGGATGGCTTCAATAAAATGACGCACCGCCATTTCTTCTCGGACATTATCAAGGTGGTCCATGTAAGCTAGATGACAAAGCCTATCTATGTCCGAAGCCAGCTCTTGAAGGGTCTCGCCAGATCTCTGCATCCTTGACTTAAGTTGGATTCTACTATATTCTTTCTGGCACTTCTCACCGAATTTCATCTCCAAGGCACTGGCAAGGGCGTCAAAATCTCCTATCTTCGTCGCTCCGATAGTTTGCAATACATTAATTGCATCTCCGCTAAGGGAAGCGGCCAGTTGATTAGCTTTCTCGGACTCGCTCCAACCATTGGCTCTGGCGACGATCGAAAATTGGGTCTTGTAAGCTTCCCAGGGAGTCTTTCCGTCATAGGCAGTAAGTTTCACTGCTGGGCGGTGTGAAGATAACCTGATGTTTTCGGGTAACTTTCCCAGCTTTACGAGAGAGTCCAATTTCTCTTCAATTTTAGCTTCACATTCTTCACGCATTCTGCAAATATTCTGCTGTAATTCCTTAACATTCCCTTCAATTCTTTGTTCATATTTCGTCTGAGTTTCTTCTAAGAGAGAAACTCTTTTCTCCATTTCTTCTTGGCCCTGCTTAATTTCTTCTAAATTTTCTTGGGTTTTCTCTATCTTCTGCTCCAACTTTTCTTGATTTTTCTCTATTTTCTGCAACCCAGTTTTCATCTCTTCTTGTCCGGCTTCAATTTTCTTTTCTAAATCCGCCTTCATCTGTTCTTGTCCGGCTTTCATTTCTTGCATCATATTCATGAGCTTTTGAAGTTGTTCTTCCATTTTTTGTCTAGTCAAAACCATAAACTGGAAAATTAAAGTCCTTCTTTAGAACCCCGATTCTGACACCAAATGTTGCGGAATTACTCTGCTACTCCTGGGGTTCGTCGTTCTAAAGTCCAGTGGTGTAAAAAGTTCAAGTAAAAAGTCACTTGTCAGGATGGAACACAAACTTTATTTCTTCTAGAACTTCGTAGAACAATCAGCTGCACACAATTCACAAGCACAATCTAGCAGTAACGTGCTTTTAACAATCCGCTTGGATCAGAAGCTCTCACAAATGCTGTATTTCTCACACAAAATAAGTCACTTTTACAGGCAAAAATTCCGTGGAAATATTCAAGGGATATAGTACACTATCCCTTAAGACACAGCAATGAAGAATTTACACACAGCACTTTAAAAACAGCTTCACAAAGCAAGCTAAAACACAGCTTCTATAGCACTATCAGTTCACACAAAACAAGCGTACTCAGAGCTCTTCACACATTGAATGTTCAACTCGCAACTGACTTCGGGGCGATGCGCGCTTCTATAAATAGCCGACGCAGGAGGTACAAGAGGTTTCCAGAAAAGTCAATTTCTCGAGGGTTCTACATAAAGCGTGAATTTTGATTACGTCATAGAAGAGAAATGTTAGGTTATTATGCGTTTTTAATGCAGGAAAAACAACTTCCAGGCCCCATTGGGAAAATCGCGCCAAATGACCAAAAAGTCGCCAAGCTTGGCGACTTTTGGCGAAATATCGCCAAATTTGGCGCCAAAAATAAGTCCTCAAAAGTGAAGAGATCTAAGCTCTAGGACTAATATTTCTCGAGATTTCTAGAAGCCCATAGAAAAACATATGGGAAAGCGAAACCTCCGTATCTCCGGTTCTAATTGGCCGATTTTGATGCAACAAAAAGCAAAATTTATCTATTTGAAGCGTAGAATACGAATTTTAAACCATTCTAAGCCCCAGAGCAGCGGGTTGCCCCGAAAATTCGTAACACTATGGATAATTTTTTAAGGTTTAATTTTCTTTATGTGGAAATGTTTCTAAGTTTCATTATGAAATGTCGCAAAAATAGAGGGTAAATATTTAATTAATGCTTCAAATGATTCCATTGATTAGGTTACACACGTTGTTATCGGATAATATTTACCTTTATGAAGCTCGCTGCAAATTCAAGCATTACTGTCAGTGGAATATTGATTAATTTATACTAACAATGACATCTTTAATCAAGAAAAGAGAAAATCAAAAAGTCGTATTTAATGTTTAATATATTGAAAACAGTTCCACGCAATTTATATATTTTTTATCTATACTGCGCATTATACTTCACGAGAAATACAAGCTTTTGGTAGTTTGAATTGGCAAATGAATTCTCGCGTGCAGCTGCAAATACTTTCACATTACATCCGAAAAAAAAAGCCTCAGAAATTCCACACGCAGCCAATACCTATGGTGAAGGACTGGAAGTATTTTTTTGAATTTAAATTTGAGTAAAACAGCAGTTAATGTGCCTATTTAGCAACGAGACTTTTGCGAATTCAATCTCCAAACATCATGCAAGACCACCGAGTGCATATTGTAAATATTAGCACTAAATGGGTATCTAAAGGTATTTCTGTAGCCAATATATAGACAGTATTCAGAAATTTGCATTCAGCAGGTTATTTTTCTTAAGAATGGACCAGAATGGTGTTCGGGCCGATCTTACGATTCTCGTACTGAGCAATCCTATTATTCAATAGTTATTCAAGAAATGTACTGATTAGAATTAATTTGTAATAGAAAGAAATTTTAAATAAACAGTCGAAGGTCTAAGTTTTGCATCGAAAGAAAATTAAAATTACTTTATTAAAAATCTAGTTGAGTGCTCGTTCTTCGCAGGGTAGGAAACGAAAATGTTTCTTCGAATTGATTCCAGTGACGTGTTATCTAAAAAAAGAAAAAAAATATTTGATTCTTGGCAACTCAAGTTTGCATCATGAGTCCTAAGCTGAGATCAATGGAATATCATGACACATTAACTAAGTAATATCACTGTCATTCGCGATCAGAAAAGAAAAATCTTGGCGGTTTGCAGAGGAAACTTCTCGTTTTCAAAGTGTTTCATGTCATCATCATACTGTTTTTTAGGTTTAAGTTACAGCATTATTACCTCCGACATTACATGATGTGGACCAAAGTTCTATTTCATAAATAAAAATCATAGGTGTAAATGGCACTAGAAATATGTAACATTCTTTATAACACGTGACATTCGAACAAGGAGGATGACAGTTTTTGCCATGGAAAATCGTTTCCTGCGATGGCTTCTGCAAAACCAAATGTGCCTTTATTTTATTCTTATAAATTTAAATTAAAATTTAATCAGATAGTGCAGATTCAGTTAAAAGGAACCATAGAAAATAAACTGACTAACTATTGATCACTTACCATTTAAAACTCAGTTTGAATTTATTTATTATTTATCAAATGCAGTTTTCATATTGACCAAGACGACGCAACGCAAAATGTAATAGGTAAAAAACGGAATTTCTACACAACAGCTAATTGAATTTAAAATGCTATTTCATTCTAAAATTCGTAGAAAAATATCCACATTTAAATTTTTACTTCGTTTAAAGTTAAAAAGCGAGTTGAATGTACATTTTATAATATGACAAAATTATAAAACATCCCGACGGATAGACTTTAAGGTGCGGCAATTTAAAAATTATAGTTCGAAAATTTCCTGCAAATGTCTAATTTCAAAATATCAAAAATCAGCAAGTAGTGATAAAAATTCAGACCATACTGTTTTTGAAAGAAATTTTACTGTCCGATGATAGAGCGGCTGTTTGCTTGTGGTATTATTTCCACTCCCATTGCTGAATATCTGTGAAAAGCGCTAAAAAATCATAAAATACCGAATAAAAGGCAGTTCAAAGCAGATGTTTCCGTAAAAAACTTTAAATGTAACTTTCCCGAAAGAAAATATGTATTCGAATACTACATATATTTTTTCTTTATAAAACTTTTAAATATAACTTCCTATTCATTTGAGAATAGACAATTGAAAATTTAATATATTTTAGATACATTTAAACTTATTTTTTTAAATAAAACTTAAAATTTATTGTAAATTTAAGAACGTCTTTTAAGTGACATTATCCAAGAGGAGAATCAAACGCATTTCTTCTGAAAATGAACCATACTTTTTTTTCAAAAAAATAAACTATAAGAAATAGAAAATGTGGATTTTGAGCAATTTAGCGTGTTTAATATGCTAACTTCAATTTAAACAAGTTCTTTTGTCAATTCTATTATGTTGATTGATCATGCGCATGAGAATACGCATTTATCAGCCCTTTCTTACTTTTTTTTTCAATGAGATTTAGAACATAAGTAAAATGCACTTTAAACAAAGTTAAGTTAATTGACATTCATTACTGTTTGTTTCAAATATCCCAAAATTAAATCACTGAAATATTTATGTTTTAGTGCATTTCATACACATAATGAAAGTACTTACTTTTAGCACAAATCATAATAGAACGCAACTCATTTATTTAAAATCTCATTTATTTTAGACAAGGCATTTTTTGGAGCATAGAAATAAGTATAAAAAATATTCTTGCAACATTTTTAAAATTAGAAATAGAAAACTGAAAATTTTGGATATTTTCTTTTTATGAAAGCCGACTTATAACCAGTATTAATTTTATGGGACATAATAGATAAGATTTTTTTTTTAAATTTTAGATTGAGAATGCATGAAAAAGCTCTTGTCTGCAAAAAACTAAGAGTTTCTGGGTTTGATAGCTATTCTGAATTTTTTTTTTAGTTTGTGAAACCAAGTGACGCATTAAAAACTTCGTACAAAATGCAAAATATACTGCACAAGTTGTTCGAGTTCGACTTTGAGCTTCTTTAAAATGAAAATGATTTATCTCATTCTTGTACTGAAGCAATACTTTTCAGTACAACATATATAACGGTCTTCAACTTTTAATAGTACAGCGAAATCCTTCAGAATCTCATAAAATGAACCTTTTTTCTTGAGAAACTACATAAATCACAATTTTATTTCGGTCAAAATACTATACTAGGTTTTTTAAAAAATGTATTTGGCGTTTATATTTTCGGGCTAGGGAAGAAATATAAGTTA
Organism: Cheiracanthium punctorium; assembly: GCA_038373885.1. NCBI lineage: Eukaryota > Metazoa > Arthropoda > Arachnida > Araneae > Cheiracanthiidae > Cheiracanthium > Cheiracanthium punctorium. Next base: position 351,227 of record JAWZYV010012594.1, on the reverse strand, counting down.
TATCATAGTCACTATACAAATGCTCATCAGACAGAGATATCATTAAATGTGAATCATTCTTATTTGCAAAAGATTTTTTAAAAGAACTGTAAATGGCGCTTCTAATATTTTTGATGGTGAGAAATCTTTCATAAATATCACCAAAACACGTTAATTTTTCGTTAATTAAACGTGCAGAAAATGATTTTAAATAATGATAGATGGCAGACGATCGAAACGTTCAACGCGTGCCGCAGATCTAGAGACCCTTTTTTGATGCAGCTGGCTGTGCGGCACAGCCCTCTAGAACTGTGGCACGCGATGAACGTTTAGATCGTCCGCCATCTTGCTGGTACGTAAGTCGGGCGATGGCAATGGCTGCCCTTTTTTCAGCATTGGGAAAGGGTTACGCCTCAAAGGGTAAAATAATCCTTTTTTTATCGTATCATGGTAAAGACTCAAACCTCCGCAATAAACTCAGGATAGATAACTCAATGAACTCAATAAACTCAAATAGTTTCTCAGAGACTATTACTTAGCATTCATATTCAAGACTGTGGTTAAATGACGTACTTTTGAAAATTTAAATTGTTTGTAATGATATCCTAAATATTGTTTTTTACTAACTTAATTAGATTGCTCTCCATACAGGCATTTTATTTAAAAATCCTATCCCACATTTCGTGAAATATGAGCAAATTTGCTGCAGTTAGAGAGCAGCAAACCGAAATTACAAACAATGGTTCAATTTCAAAGATTGGAAAATCAGGATAACTAATAGTTAAAAACTATTTGAGAGTGAATACAGCCAGTCTTTCAAATGAAACATACCTGTTGAGACACGAAAGTTTATTGATCTTTTACTAGATAGCGCATCATATGTAAAATATTTTTACGCTCTGAAACTGTTTTTTGTATTTTGAAGTACACTTCAGAATTGTTTTACCAATACACGGTTCTAAGCGGTGCATGAAATACTCACTGCAAAGCACCCAATATATTGAAGAACCTATTCATGTTGAATAGATTTTCTGGTAGAAAATGAGAATGAACTATCTCATTTTCTATCTACGCATTATTTTTAACTACATAATAAGTATAACGGGCTTTCCATTTTATTGTACAAAGAATTACTGCTGCGAAATCCCATCTAAATCAGTTTTTTCTTAGAGAATACATAAATGAGCATTTTACTTCACTTTAAAGATATTTCAAAATAGTTTTTAAACATTTTTCTTCTCAGTACTTTTTTTTTACAAAAAAGGAATTTAAAAATAATTCTCTAAATTTTTGCAATTACTTTTTTCAATTAATTGTTGTTTGTATTAAAATAAATGTTATTAGATGTTTTGGAAACAATAATTTTTGCCTTAGAATACATCACAATTTCAGATCTTAGCGAGTAATCGGGTTAGTACTTTGAAATAATATTTAAATAACGAGTTTGTGTTTTTAACCGTTTACGAGGATTTTTTTCCCAATAGACGGGCACGGACCACAAGACTTTGCCACTACTAAGTCCCGAACTACTAGCCATTCTGTCATGGGTTCACCCAGTGGGCGGCCAGGAGTTATCCCCTTTGAAGGGACGGACAATTTTACACCTAAGCCCAACCCGGTAATCGAACCCGGGCCCAAGGCGTGATAGATTAGTTCTTGCCGCTACACCACCTGGGCGGCAGTGTTCACAAAAAGTGGTTAATGATATCCCAGAATTGTTGGCAGCTATTGTTTATCTTTTTTTACTTTTTATCGAAAAAAAAAGTGACTGGTAGATTCTAAAGTGTGGCCAACAAAGATTTCCAATAATAATCTAAATGTTAACGGTGAAATGCACTTTAACATATTTTTTCTGTGTATACTAACTAAATGAAAAAAATATAATTTATCAGAGGAATGGAATTTCGGTTTGGCTACACTGTCAAATATCATTTACAAATAAAAAAGAAGATATTCACTTACGGTTTATTATGTTTCATCAAGAAATTATCAAAAATTTTTTAAGTGATTTAATGATTGCAAGACTTTAATGTGTGCAACACATCGAGTATATACTTGTCTATAACATATTTCTTGCCACGTTCTCTGAAATATTGTAAGATAAACACTCTGAATGGTGCACTATTCACACTGAATCTTGAAGGTACAAACTGTTTTAGATGAAAAGTTCCTGTATTGTAGAGAATAGGAGGTCAATTACCCTGTTCAACTAGATATCGACACATAGCACCCTTGGATCACTTCTTAATAGGGATTATGTGAAAAACGTTGTTTTCCAATTCGCAACACTAATGAACTAAAATATCTAATTACATCAACCATCCAGTGTGTTGATTCTACAGTGATGTATAGAAAGTGGCTTTAAATCTCCTCTACACTCGATGTGTTGCACGCGACTAAAGGTGCACACAATCGTGCAATAAAACTGATTTCTTTTATGGAAAACAAAAAGTTTTAAGTGAATGTCTTTTTTATCGTTTATTTATAATTAAATACTGAAAATGTGTTTATCCATATTTTTCGGACGCCGTACTCATGTAGCCGAATAGATTTCAGATACGTGATTAACGTTCTATAACTATTTAAAGAAAACCAATCTGTTAGTTTGATGCTTCCTAAAAATAGCAAGATGTTACTTATATATTTGAAAATTGCAGACCACAAACTAAAAGGTATGTCTTTTTTTCTTCAGTTATCATTTTATTTCATAAAGTTTCTTATTTTATTTTTGGTCTTAAATTTTTCACAAAATGATAGAAAATTTATAATAAAATAACACAGGAAAATCCATTTACTTATCACGAAAAGCAGTTCATTAAATTTAACTTTCAGTAATTAATTTTAAGCAACTGCATAACTCATCCAACCAGTGGGTGATTGCATCCGCCGTCTATTATCGTACTATGAAATCATTAAAAACTATTTCAATTATATTTACCCGAAAGATTATTTTCCATATAGACTGACATAAAACTCCCCATAATAGCATTGTTAAATAATTGACCCTTTTATTTTCTTTTATAATTAGTGGTTATATGATCATAAACTGAACAACCAAGAACCATTTTCACAACGCATACTCGTAAATGTAATTTGCATCGTATACATATAAAAGGAAAAAGTTAATGTAACAAAGTTGAAAAAATAGTTTTGCATGCATGAAGAAAACAAGAAATAAAAAAGAAAAGAAGAAAAGAATTTTATCATTTACGGTCACTTAATTGAAAGTCTAATTTTTAGTACCTACATAAATAAAATATATTATACGCATCCACAAGATGTCTGATATTTCAAAAAGTTTTATTCTTTTTATTTTAATCTAAATCATAAAGACGCTGACACTTATGGTTGACTATAGAGTTACTTAAAAGGAAGGTACTCTAATAATGAATAAAAAAGTAAACCTAACTTTTAGCATCAACATGTATTTTCGCGCAAAGCCTTGTTCGTAAGCAATAGTAATCCTTAAAGGACTTCAGCAAAAGTACTTTGAAAGGTAAAATTTTATTTTTGTGGATAAATAAATTAATAAAAATTTATATATATGCACTCAAATTTAGATAATTTAATCTTCGAAACTTTCCATGGAAATATTACTTTGCTCTTAAGTAGTGGATTTTAAATAACATAATGTTTTTTGGCAAAGATTGTAATACACAAATATAATTCCCTCCCAATTGGCAGTATGTTTAGAATGCTTTAAATTAAAAACGCGGTTGTGGATTTCATTTTATATTAGAGAGTAAATTGATGAATTAATGGCTCCTAATGCATCTGTAATAACTTTAACGCATAGTTATCATTTTAAAATGTCAGTTTTGTTCCACCAACCTGTCACAGAAGAAAAAATAAATAAATGCCAGTACAAGGTAATAATAATTTAGCATTTTATCGAGATTTTTTTAAATACATTAAGTTACAGTGCGATTTAGTTTCTGTTTTTGCTCTATTTTATAATTAAAGTATTTATATTAGTTTTTTTTCAATAAAATTATTTATATTAATTTTGACGTTAAGACAGGATTTTTATAAACTATGGATACGTTGAAATCCTTAACTTTAAAAAAGTTCTGTAAAACCTGTCCTAATTGTAACTGTTAATTTAAAATCCTCCGCGTAATTAAAATACCACGACATTTCAATTATTTTCTTTAAAAGAGTGGATATTTAGCATACGTTGGACTTGTACGCTTGCTAGTGAAGTTAACAAGGGAAATTTTTATTTCAAAGCACATCAGGTTGGCGTTTATCATTTAAATATAATTTACATTAATTTAAGAAGGTTTTCACACTTGCTCTGTTGCGGTCAGATTTAATTTTATGTAGGCTGCAATTTATATTTTCTATGAAAGTATTTCCGAGATATAGTTTGACAATATTCAGTTTATTATTCAGTTTATAGCCAAGAATTTTAAATTTAGAAAACAGAAAAATTATGGTTAAGACAGACTAATTATGACTAATTATGGCTTAAGAAAGACTACCATGCATATGATATGAATATTATTTATGAACATTTTATGTTAGTTTGTGCAGATATGTATCATTCTAGTAGATCAGTAACGTAATGGATTGGTAAAAGGAAAATTCCTTAGTGACTTTATTAGCGATTACTGTTGTCTTAGGAGTTAAATGTTTACTCTAATATATTTTTAAACAGAAGAATAAGTGAAAGATAGAAGGAGCCTAACTATGACTGTAGGGAAGGTGCAACAGATTTTACCAGGCCAAAAAAATCTTAATTCGTCGATGTTTGTCAGTCACAAAAACCGAATACCTTAGTTATCTTAATATGGAATTCGAAAGCGGGTTGTTCCTTTTAGCCGTTAAAAATTAATCATTGTTCACACCTATTGTTCGAACCAGTTACAAAATCTGCTCGTCTGTTTTACTTCTGCATAAATAAGTATCTATTGATCATTACAGCTTTCGATTCTTTTGAGACTGGCCCGCCTCCTAGTCATGTTACCTTTAGATAGAAATAAGGATTTTTCCTTCCAGTGTTTTTTTAACACTACATTGCTGTTTCGTTCACTCAAGTATTTTTTGTCGACATGGTTTGTGTATATCAACCCGTTTTCATTTCATTTCTTAATACAGTTGCAAGATAGCGGGGGGGGGGAAGGGGAAAATGAAACGTTGGAAGTCGCCAAGTTTGCAATTTTTGATCATTTATCATAAAGTTTGCGGCAAACCCCACAGTTTATTACAAAGGAGAAGTGTAGTTAAAATATTCCTGGGGAATATTGTAAAACGATTTTGGTATGCCATTTCAATGTATATTTCAATTCCAAATCAATGTTTTATGGAACAAGGAAGAAAAATACGACACACTAATGGATTATGATGCATTTTTTTCAACAGTATCTGTAAAGGTGAATTATGGTTAGAAATTGCCTGAAAAGATTGTTAAACAATTTAAGTAGGCGATTTTGAAACAGATTTCACTTCTGAAAAGTGTTTTATGGAACAAGAAACTCAAATACGTCAAATTTATGGATTTTGATTCACATTCGAAGCAGTATTTACAAAGGTGAAGTATAGTTCGAATTTGCTTGGTGTAGATTATAAAGCAGTTTTAATAAGCGATTTGAGTACACATTTCAATGACAAAAATAAGTGTTTTATGGAACAAGGAAGATAAATACGACATACTCGTGAAAACTGATATAATTTCCAACTTAATAAGGAAGAAAAATGGGGACGGCGCATGGATTATGATACAATTGCGCATTTGAATATAAAAGCGTTTCAGATTTTTTTCTCTGATACTATTTTCTGTTGTGTCAAGTTACGGGCATAAAATCCAATTTTTTCTTGCGTATACTTTCAAGCAAATATCTGATAATCATAATTTAAATTAAACGTTTTCTTATTTTCATAGATTATCTCCTAAATGACAAAAAAATCAAGCTATCCCTCGACCTCATCAAGAGAAATGAGATGCATTTTATGGGCTCTAAAGCATAATGACCAATTTTATGAGGTCGTAAAAATCGGTCATCTCTAAAAGCAGTCCGCACTGATGTTGGTCAAAGAGCGTCAAACTGAGAGAAGCGGACTTGTATCTTCTATGTAAAAATAGAAAACATAATATCTAGATCTAACCCGGTTTTGTATTAAGCAAATTAGAAGTTAAGGTTTTTTCGGATTTAATATTATTGCATTGAGAGAGGGAAAGGCGAATGGAAATTTGATCTCTGCTCCATAAATCTCTTGTAACTTTTACAATATGCTACAAGAAAGGTTTGGATTGTATCTTTAGTGTTTTACGGAACAAAAAACACGAATTGATCATTTTTAGAAACGTATATTTTTACTGCGCGGAAAAGTACGTTTTGTTGAATTGAACAATATTTATTTTATTCAACAAAAATGAAGCTAGCACTGTATTAGCTGATTAACTTATCTGGTTACACAAAATATTGCTTTGAATCGATAAAAAAATTTTGAATAAAAATATCAAAGGCGTTTTTCTTTTCTTTATGAATTAATCTGTTATCTATAAAATAAAATATCTATAAAATAAAAATAATAGTAGATTAATTAATCTACTATCGATTAAGTAATCTATTATTATTTTGTTTAATTAGTATTATTTTGTTTTATTGAAAATAACTATTTTGCAGATTTGTCTCATTTGTTTAGTTTTTATTTTAAATATTTACTTTTATTTTAATACTTTTTTTAATCTTATCTAAATTTGTTAAACAAAAAACAAAGTCACATTTAAAATATATAAATCAATAACTTCACCGCTAGAAATTATCTGATTAGTTGCTTTGATTTAAATTGTTAAGTATCATAGATAAATATTTAAATAATATTCTAAAGCCCATATATATTAATTTTGAGAATAAAACACTGTGAGCTTTTTTTCTTTGTTTACAATTTTAATCATGGATGGATGCTATAAAGTATTAAACAAACATGATGGTACGAAACAAACATCGGAGACTGCATTAATAGCTACAATCCCTATTATAGGGTTGACTATCAGCCTACACTAACCTTACATTGATTTTAATTAAGTTAATCGGTCAAAATAGTACCAACGAAATTAATTCATCAAAAACATTCTTTTAATGTACTTCATGTGTAAAATACGATGCTCTTTTGCGATCTTATTCCTTTCAATGTTAAAAAAATTCCTTTCAATGTTAAAAAATTCAATCTCTTAACTTCATTTCGCCTTCGGTTACGCTCAGCAATGAAACAAAATATACATTCAGTGTTTGTAGTCTAACCATTTAATTAAAAGTTGAATATTCGAAAACAAAGAGCACTGTACGCACGTAATATGACATTAGTTTTAGTTTTGATTGCAGATTTAAAAACATTTCTCTAGGAATAAAAGTTAATCATTTAAAAAACTTTTCAAAGAGTTGTAAGTCATTGCACGAGAAACTAAAATTTTGTATTTTGACAGGACACTCAGAGCTACACGTAAGAAAAAATATGCTTCATATAAGAATAATAAGAGTATCAAAACTAAAACTAATGTCATATTACGTGCGTACAGTGCTCTTTCTTTTCGAATACTCAACTTTTATTTAAATGGTTAGACTACAAACACTGAGTGTATATTTTGTTTCATTGCTGAGCGTAACCGAAGGCGAAATGAAGTTAAAGAGATTGAATTTTGCGACTAAGGATGAACGCGGGAAGAAACATAAATCTGTCTTAACTCTTCTGCAAATCTCACGGATGACTCGAATTCATCCATTTTTTCGACATTTGTTCCGGACAGTTCTCGACAACAGCTCCGGAACTGTTTGTTCTGTCTGGACCAAATTTGGCACACTGACAGTGGCAATGGCGTAGATGGTACTGAAATGAGATGATGCTGATCGGTCTTGCCGTCAAGTAATTATCATGGAAAAACATTTTCATTACAAATTTAACATTAACATATAGGTTTGCATTGTTGAGGACTCACGCGCAAATTTCCTCCAGTCATTCCATGAAAAGAATCTGGATTCATCTAAAAGAATGTGTATCAAGTAACGTATCTTCTCTCATAAATTCCTGAATTTGGTCCGTCGTTGAGTCACCCCTAGTTTCACAATAAACGAGCATAATCAAAGCAGCTTTGTAGTATAATTAAGTAAATATCCTTTCATTTTTCTAGAAATGAATCTGAATTATTTATTGAAAATTAAACACACGAAAGCAAAAAGATAACTATGATACCAATTACAAAAAAAAATGTATGCACAGTAGAATCCGACAGCCCCACCTACTCTTATAAAATAAAATAAATAAATAAATGAAAATAATAAATAAAATAAAAAATCCAAGACATAGTTTAAATATTAATTTTTACAAAGGAAAAACTAAATGCGCATAAAAACATGCTTAGAATTATACCTTTATAGAACATAAAACAACAGGAATATAAAGAATTGAACTTTCGGAAATTATTTTATTATTCTGTTTATTTATTATGAAAATTTTAAATATTAATATGATAAAAATCGATGGAAACAAAAATTCGGATGATTGAAGACGAAAATTTAGGGCCACTGGTCATTTATTAACTAGCAGTTGCGTATGAGTAATAAGCAAATTATTTGGCACAAAAACTAATAATAAATAAAAAACATTTTTTAAACTATAAGCCGATAGCTCTTCTTTCATATTTTTGTTTCCCTATTGCTTTTTTTTTTCCTTGATAAAGCATCTAAATTAGATTTCCTGCTTTACGGTTAAAACAATACAGCAATACCTATTTCTTCCAACCTGATTATAAATTAAGTCCTTAACCACCAAATAATATCCGTATATCCCCATGACCTCATCAAAAGAAATGAGACGCATTTTATGACCTCTAAAACATATTACAGCGATTTTTATGCGGTCGTTAAAACAAAGCCGCTTCTAAAAGGAGATCGCAAATACGTTAGACCAATGTTGACGAACTGAGCTCAGAGTCGAGTTGCTATTTCCATGTAACAGTTTATGTACGAAGACAAAATGAAGTAATCTGGTGTGGCATTTTGAATGAAGCAAATTAGAAAATAAGGTGTGCTGGAGATTTACTATTATTACATTAGGACTAGTAACATAAAACTTCAGTTTCGTCTTTGTTTAATAAATGTGGCAACGAAGTCTCTAAATTCGTGAGGTACTCTGAGGAGAATACGATTCCTACTATTAAAAAAAATTACCTGAATTTATTTTATTTCTGCTTTTAAAAGTATAACAACGTCTAAAAATTTTTAAAGCTATACTTGTACATGAATTAAGACTGATAATTGTTTAAAATGATATGATGACAAGAAAGAGACATAATACATAATATAGCTATCTACTATGCATTAGATATATCTTTGAAATGGAAGAACTTACAAAATAATAAATACAATGTAAAAAAAATAATAGTCACAAAGACTTTTATGTTAGAAAAGGGTGTACGTTTATAATGACTCATTTCAAAATATATAAATTTCGAGCTTTCCCCTGAAACGATTTTGAATACGCGCCTTATAAAAGCTTCGTTCTTATAAAAAGTTCATTTTCTTTCAAAATATCAAACAAAAGAATATAGCTATTAAAAATATCGTTACTATTTGTTTAAAATTGAGTTTAAAATGATTTAATGTTATTGCAATAGATATAATTTAACATATGTTAAAAGTATAAAAGTTGCAGAAAAGCCATTAGTATTTTATTTTAAAAATGTAATTGAATGTTTAGACACACGGCAACCGTCAAATAAAAGTTATACACTGGTATGTATTATTGATAAAACTGCTTAAAACTGATAAACAGACAAAAAATAATAAAATAATTACTTCTAGAAGTTAGACTGCCCTATTGAAGTCTTTTAATTTCAAGCCCATATACACGTTTTCTTTATTTTGAGGCTCTAAATATGAACAAAAGGTTACCAAATAAACGACTGCACTCTTAGGCAGAGTTACTTTAACTAGAACGGTATTTTACGTTAGCGAAAAATATTTATCTCTCCTTATCCAGCCTGTACGGGAAAATCACATCAAAAAGATGTTGATGAAAAAATTCCTCATCACTTCTGAGGTCATTTATTGATCTGACAATATGAACAGAAAGGATCCGACTTATCGCAAGAAGTGAACAGGGGGAACGTTACGAAATGGGACTTTTAATCACCGCGATTTTCTTTTATGTCAGATTAATAGAAATCACGCCCCGTGAAGAGAATTTGTTTTAGTATATTGAATAAATGCTGGCATTCAAGAGAAATACTTTGGATGTTTTTCTGAGTCCAAGTACTGCATTAGAGTGATTGGGTTGAGTTTCATCTGGAAGAATGAAAAACTATTTACAAATACATAGAAGTAAATTATTTCCACATGTTTCGTTTAAGTTTCTCTTTTATAAGGAATTTAAGAATAGTTTTTCAATTAAATGCTGGAATATTTCTGATCCGTTTTTTAGAATCTGGAAGGCAAAGACCGTTGTGGAGAAAATTACAATGGGAGCTAGAAAAAAAAATTGACTAAAATTTGTCTAAACTCAATATTTATTGAGAGTAGACATATGTTATATTCTACACTTAAATGTTATATTGTACACTTGAATGTTATATTCTACACTTAATCGTTGTCCTCTTAAAATAAATAACTTCATATTCAATTTTTAGTATTTACTGAAATCGGAAAGGTATTTTCTTTTAAAAACATGCGAAAACTTTTCTTTTAAAAACATGCGAAAGATTTCGTCCCGCTGGGAACATCTCCTTTTACATCAATGTTTCATGCAGAGGGAAAAAGTTAAACTAGTTAATCTAGAAAAAATATATTAAACGAACTGGAATCGCAACTTTTCCTTCAAAGTCTGATAACTGTGTTTTCAGTATGACGTCATTATCACTTGCAACACCTAATTTTGTCGCACAAATAAGTAACTTTTTTTTTACTCTCGGAAATAAAATAGAGCTGAAAATAGAGAAAAATCGCTTGAAAATCAGGGAACGGATATATTTTCAGATTTTTAAAGTGGCGAAGATTGTTCTCTATATTTTTACAAAAATTATGAAAAATTTCAAGCGGATCGTGCAAACGGTGTAGATTTTATTACGTTTTTAGACAATAACTTTTTTAATCTGTTTGGATTAATGACAGTAAAAGTTATATATTCGAGAAGTTCAATCGGAATTTCTTCAGAGTCACTAAGTCAGGGATCAGCCTAACTATATAGTACCATATTAAATGAGTATGAACATGTGAAATGCGCGTGCATGTATACATGTTATGAATGTATTTCAGAAAGAAGGAAGTGTGTATGTGGTAGTGATTAAAAAGTACAGTCGAACATTATTAAGATGCAAACGCTAAGCAATTCGCGAAAGTTCTCTTTTCAGCAGTTTCCCATTTACGTCTTGCTTTTGATGTTTTATCGGTTAACACGAATTTCCGTTTAATACGAAGATATTTTCTGCTAACTTTCGATTTTGTTTCGAAGAGGATCGACACTGTATTTACTAGAACATTCAGTTCAATTGTTCATTGATTAAACTGAGAAACTATAAAAAAAAAATAATCATAATGTTTACAATTTTTCCAGTATTAAAGGAATGCTATATATATTTGCACATAAATTTGAGATTTTTTATTAGTTTTGCTTCGCAGAGAAAGATGACTTAGATGAAACAGTTAAATAATGCTAATATTTTGCATAATTATAAAAGTAGTTCATATGCTCTAGGTACCACAAATAATTAGTGGCCAGCTACCTAAAATCCTTGCTTTATACGCTTTTTATTTATCCTGGTTTTTTAGTTTAGAGAATTTAAAAAATCGTGAGTTTTGTTAATTTCTCTTTTTTGTAAAATTGTGCATTTTTCTTACCATGGTGAATGTTGCTTCACAAATAGCGAAAGTTGCGATTGTATCTTATGATCTAAAAATGTGATGTCAAGCTGTGTTTTCTCATTAAGAATAAACAAATTAATGACTATATGCACATTAATAAAGAGCTGATATTCACTAAAATTTCAAAAAAAAAATTGTCTATAACATCAATCTGACAGTTTCTTTTTTATAATTTTTCCTTGCACTTGATCTGTCTTTGAAGTTGCGGTGCAGGCTCAATACAAGATTTTCAAGTTTTCAAACAGACTGCTGCGTAGCAATCGAAAAGCAAATCTAAAATTATAAGGACAGTTAAGTTTTTTTGTTTTAAAGAATTAATTTGAAATTAGGTTGTCCTAAAATTTATGCAAGATTTGAATTAAATAGAAAATAAATTAATTTAGTGCTGGCAACCAAAAAATGGAAACAGTTTGACAGTTGATGAATTGGGCTAAGTGAAAATGCACAGCTATAGAAAAGAACAACGCGTTTTTATTGTTGAACAACATTTCAAAAACAATGAAAGTTTGATTCATGATGATTTTAATGGTGAATGATGAAAACGATCATGTGATTTATCGCCAATATTAGATTTCTTCCTATGGGGTTATGGGACGGGCTATGTCAACAAGCTCACATCCAACAGTGCATTAAAGGAAGACGTGCGGTAGACTCAACACTGCATCAACGAAATTAAGCCAAATTTATTCGAAATGGTTCTGGAAAATTTGGACGACTGAATTGTGTACATGTGCAATCAAAGCCGTGGAGGTCATTTGTCCATAATGTGTTATTCCATACATAATTCTATCCTATATACTACTATATGTTTGAATAAAAAAATACAATTAAAAAAAAACATTAATTTTTTATTTAATTCAAATCGTGCCTAAATTTTTACACACTATTTATAGTCGACTTAGGGGACATCCCAATTTACTAAAAATTCAGTAGTTTTCGTGTTAGTTATGAATTTTGAAAATCGTTTCGTGAAACGTTTGGCTCCTTGGATGGACTTCAAATCTAAGAAAAAATTGGAACTACTATCGAACAACCTTATAAAAGTCAGTTAAGAGTTTTGAAATTGAAGAATTAAACGGAAGGACTCTGTTTTAGGGTATATAATAGAGCTTGAGGAAAGCCCAATTTGTTGAAGTACGAATAGTTTTTGAGATATTTAAAAATTTTGAACAATTAGCCCTTTCACTCAGACAACGTTTGCCTAGTACAGAGGGAGGTTGATTCCTACTTTAGGATCCCATTCCACCAAGCTAACGATTAATCCCTGAATGTTGTAACCTTGGCGACTTTATGCGAATATATGGCAATCCTTGTGAAAGCCGCCATTTTGATCCCCAGTGCTATGATTTAACTAAGATATGATTGCAGCAAAAATAAATTCAAGGTTTTAGATTTTAAAAAGTTCGTTTTTAGATTTCAAACGGTTCTTTTACTCTTGAGAGTTACGATTTTTTACAATATGAATGCGGTTAAAAAAAATCTAGCGTTTAGATTTTTAGAAAAATCGTCTTAGAAAATTCGTTCTAAAATCCAAACATATCAAAAAGGAATAGACCAAATAATTAAATAGCGAAATAACTGGAAAATAGTTTACTTAAAAAAGTGCTGTTCAACAGGCCATGTAAGTAAAATATCCTTTATATATGTATATATATATTTCAAAATTCTTTCAAATTTGTTTATTTTGTATACTTAACGTTAATTTTTATGCCTTTTCCCGTATTATCTATGGGAACGTTGCAGCTCCAGATGGGGAAAAGTGCCAAAATGGCATTTTTATAAATCGCGCCAAGTGGGGTCCTCAAGTAGGAATCAACCCAGAGGGAAATCGTACTGGACTGCTATATAGCAGTCTCATAATATAAAGTTGTACGATAAAATATCTTAATCATAATAAAAATATTTTTAGTAAATTTCTTGTTTATAATGCTCAACGGGTCTGGAAAATATGATTGAATATATTTTTTTTTTCATTAAAAAAGTTATTAAGTTTGTCAGAGATAAAAAATTGTGATAGTACCTTTTTGCACGTGTTACACACAAATCATTTCCCATAAGCAAAATTTTACATATAAAGCCAGCGGAATGTGTGTTTTTCTGCTGCAAAATATGGAAAAAATATGCTATTTTACTGCAATTTTATCAAGGGGAAATCCATCGTATTTATACAAATTCAAATTTATTCAACCTCTAGAATTTACTTCTTCATACCTGGAATGGAATTCAAATAAAGCAGATGCAATTTGTGGGAAAAGTTTACTCAAAATAGATTTTTTCAAGTTTTATTCTCATTCTTATGTGAGAACTATTTTCTTAAGGGGAATTGGAAGGATTTTGACAGACACACAATGAGTAAAAATATTTTAAAAGCGAAAATCTGAATATTATTAATGCGATAAATAAACTTTGATGATTTTTTTTTTTACCAGCATTCTTTCTGAAATATAATCTTGATTTCCTTTGTCTAAAAGTAAGATTTAAGCTACACGTTAAATTAATTGAAATTAATTGCTCGTTGGGAAATATTTTATTTATATAATAAGTTCAAAAGAAGTTATACACACTATTTTGTTATTAAAAAAGTCCGATTGTCTAAATTTACGTTGGTCTATTTTATTTTAATTCTTGAGGATGCAGGTATAAAGTTGAAAATAGCTTCAATACATAAATTAACTTTGAAGATTTTCTATCAACATTCGTTTTTAAATTTATTTCAAGATTTGATCAGTATATAAATTAACTTTGAAGATTTTTTTATCAATATTCTTTCTAAAATTTAATCTTTATTTCCTTTGTTAAAAATGTATGAATATGAAGTATGTAAAGGCTCAGTAAGATTTAAGCTACATTTTAAATTAATTGAAATTAATTGCTAATTGAGGATTATTTTGTTTATATAATAAGTTTAAAAGACGTTATACAGATTATTTTGTTATTAAAAAAGTCAGATTGTCTAAATTTACGTTAGTCTATTTTATTTTAATTTTTGAGGATGCAGGTAGAAAGTTGAAAAATAGCTTCAATATATATGATATGGAATATTAAAGATATTATTGCTTAATAAACATCATATACAGGGTGTACGAAAAAGGTGGCAGCATGCTTTGATTCTTTATCTATTACAGAAAAGTGGGCAATGTAAATTGAAAAAATGATGAGAATGAAATAGAAAAAAAAAGAGATTTCATCTTGTTAATTTTTGAAAAAGTTATACTTTTTCAATTTGTATACAACTCTATCAGAAAAAATTCCCAGTTAATAAAATTTGCACCATGCACTAATCAGGCGACGCACAAAATTTGAGAATTATACCATAAAAAGTGTCGGAAATATGAAGATAAATGTATGCTGATAAACCACTTTTCAATGTCTCTCGAAGGAAAAAAATCATGTCGGATGATCGCGTTTCAGGGGTTGTACAAACATTATGAAAGAAACAATGTTTTGCGTTCTCGCAATAATTGTTTCATGCATGGCCCCTGATCATCTTTTCTTTAATATATATATGATACGTTTCATGATCGAAAGACAGAAAATTTGTTCATCGCCTTGTTAGTGTATGGGGTACATTTTACTAACTGCACTTTTTTTCTACAGGGATCGTTTACAAATTCAGAAATTGTTACTTTTTGAAAATTAACGAAAGACCAATTTTTTCTTAATAAAATCTTTTTTGCTACCTTATTTTGTTTTTTCGTTTTTTTCCCCTTTACATAGGCTACTTATTTCTAATTCATAGATAAAGAATTTAATCGTTTACCTCCTTTTCGGGAAGCCCTGTATATTTCAGAGTTATGGATCAATTTTCTGCAATGTAATAAAAAAAATAATGATATTTTTCCCAACTTTTGGGTAGACTGGAAGGAAGTTATTAATAGAATCCCTAAGGCTAAAACGTACAAGTAATGCGTCTAAACCATGTGATGGTGTTTTATTACTTGCGTTGTATCAGAATTCTAGATTCGTTAAGAAATACTATACACATTGAAGATTCGTTAAGAAATGTACACATACTTTTTTTATTCATAAAAAATGGAATCTTTTGTATATACAAACACATTTTTCTTTCCTAATCTTAAATACATATAAAGCAATTTTGATGATTACTAATCAAGACAAAACAGTACTTAAACAGTACTCAAAAGTTTTTTTGTAAAGAAAGAGCTAATTTTACGTAGATACAATATCGCATCAAATTCGGATTGAGCAGTATTTTATATTTCATACATTATTCAAGCTTTTTGTTTTACACAGTTATTATGTTTCATAAATTATCTCAAACACCATAAAAACTTTTTAATATGATTTCCATAAGTAATTAGATAAAAGCATGGTAAGGAAACACTTTTATACAGTTTAATGCAATCTTTTTTAAAAAATCTTTTCGTGGAAGAATAAAGCTCTTATTTCATGCAAATTAATGTTAATTTTGGGCACATGTGCAACAAAAAATTTTAGTTTATATACATTTTTACTCTAGATAGTTTATATGAACAGCATATTTTTTTCTTAAGCAGTATTGAATGTAAATATTTTAAAATGAGCAAAAAAATTATAAAATTTTCATAAAAAGGAACAACTATAAATATTTTTGTTTCAGTGAAAGAATTAATTAATTGCTGGTAAATACATTGGTAATGCATGCGACGTACATTTCGGTGCGTACGTATGCATGCATACATAATATATCTGTACCCCCATATGATATATTTGTACGAATGTACACAGAAGAGCCAATACAATTTCACCACCTACTCAAGAATGCGTTGCACCTTCTTTGGCCTTCAAAACAGCTGCAATTTGCGTGGGCATAGATGCATCGAGTTCTTGGTAGACACTGCATACAAATTGTACTAAATATTTAAGCAGCGGCCACCCAAAGTCCAGATATTGGAACATGGTGGTGTTTGAGCTCTGAGCTGCCGGGGAGAGGGGAGCAGCTGTTCTCCTGGAAGACGGCTTAACCTGACACGACCATCAACGTGATGAAGGAGAGACCATGATTAATCCTAGCAGGCAACTCTCGTCTACATCTCCGTGGTCCATTCTCGATGTTCCCGTGCCCACTGTAGTCGTAGTAGACAATGACGCTTGGTAAGCAGACACACGAGTGGGACGTCTGCTCCGTAGTCCCATATCCAACAGTAGCCGCTGAATTGTGTAATCCGAAACACTTGTACTTGAACCTGCATTGTATTGGGATGTCAGCTGAGCCACTGTCTGCCGAGGATTTTGCTGTACTAGGCGAGATAGTCTCCGGCGTCCTTTTCCTGTGATGATGTGGGGACCCCTAACATCTTGGCGTCTATTGCTGGTTTCACCGCCATTCACTTTTTATAAATAGTAACAACGACAAAACGTGAACAACCGACCAGTCGTGCAGTTTTCGAGATACTCGTTCCGAGTCTCCGGGTCATTACAATCTGCCCTCTATCAAATTTGCTTAGATCGACAGCTTTTCTCATCACTCAAAAACGTTAAGCAACATTTAACTATCATTCCCACTTAATTACGAGCTCTCCGTACCATCCAGACGAGTTCATTGAAAAATGCGTGGCTGGTCATAATGTAATGGCTCTTTGGTGTATGTTCTTCATATTATAAAATTTAAAACTTTAAAACGATAATTTTAAATTTCACGTTTGAAACATTTTTTTTTTCTAAAACTCAGTATCAAAACATTTTTGCTTGAATTTGTAAACTCAAAACATCCTATATCTAAAGCATTCATCATTATGTTCTTGCAAAGTTTCGACAACAATTACAAATAATATTCGATTATTATTTCAAGAGAGATTTCGAATAATTTTCATCTTTCCAATTTTAACTGGAAAAAAATTTCTTAAGATAATTCGACAAATTGTATGTTTAAGTTGTATTGTATACACTTTTCTAAAAACTGCATTGTTTTTTTAATTAGTTCAGATTTTCCTTTCCCTGTTCTAAATTTAATGCTTTGTCCTTCGCCAAAGAGGCCATGCATGTTTTGTCTAGCTACTTGGCCGCCGTTATAATTATTATAATTTTTAAATAAACTACTTTAATCTTCATTTGGATTTTATTTATTTTTTGGAGTGCAACGAGGCCTGGTTATTCTCTACGCAATTTAGAAAAATATGCGATCGCTAATATTTATCAATGTTTACTTAAGGCCCCCATTTACCTTCGCCACATGCATCACATTCTTAAATTATACAAAAGAATTTTAGACGATGCAGATTTAAAATTACTTGAAAATTTCTTATAGATTCCTTCTGACTGAAAAAAATAATTTTAAAATATTACATTGAAATTTGTATGCTATTTACTATAAAAGGAACAATCTATGCCAGGAAAATTGATTTTTCAAAAGTAAAAATAACATGTTTCTTCAAGACGTGGCTATTTAGATCATATATACATATTCCAGCGAGAAAAAAAAATATCATCGATTTAAACAGCGTAGCATTCACTATGAAATGAAAATAATTTGATTAATCGATATTTATGATTTATAATAGTCATTATGTTAATAATTTAAATCATAAATCAAGCTATAATCAAAAAATAAAATTAAATAAATAAATATAATAATAATAATAATATTATTATTAATAAAAATGCTACAACAAACGCACTATAATAAGAATGCTATAGCAATGTATCAACAGGCACATTTTAATGCTGAATTGTTAAAAGAAATAAAAACTCAGTTTTAACCCAGCACCCTTAATCTCAATTAACATATTTTCAGAGGTTTCACCAAAGGCTGAGGTTATCAATATATAAATTTAAATGAGATTATTGCAAATACCTAACGTTAATGATTTAGGTATAGCACTATTAGAAACTATTATCACTGGCCTTAAATTGATGTTTTACGAATGGTTAAAAAATTATGGATGTAGAGTCCTTTATTCCTTTTTCACATATGAAAAATTTAATTTTAAAGCATTTTCTAGACAAATAATGTTTTCCCAATCTTTATTTAAGTCAACACCCAATGGTTTCAATTACAAGAAAAAAAATGCACAAGTGGACTGACTATTATTCAAATGTCACAATTCACGGAGTGAAAAATAAATATTACTCATTTTTAAATTTAAAAATCAAAAACTCTTAATTTAGACCACAAGCAAACATTGATCATGCCTCAGAAAATTAAAATTACAAACGACAGAATTTTATAATATCGCAGACTTTTTGAGGCAAATATTTATTTAAAAAATAGATTTACCTTTTAATGCTATCAAAATTTCGAGCAAATCCCTATTTTCCTTACTTGAAAAAACAGGCTAATTGACTGTCCCTGAATTAAATTACAATCCTCTTGATTCTCAGACTTTATGAGTGATGGTGTAAATACAAAAATTAATGCAATTTCCTTATTTGACGATCCTCTGAAATACTGGTTAAGAAAAATATTTTTAAAATGACTGCTTGTCAGTGAAAATTATGAATTCATTGTCAAATGATTTCAGGAAAAGACTAATTAAAACTTAACAAGTGACACATGTAGAATATTTTTTCAATATAATGAGGTCTCAAAGGAGGAAAGTGTGTAGCCAAACTGAGTTTATTTTACGAAAATCGTTAAAATCTGTTTGAAAATATTTACAAAATTAGAGACATTGATTTCTTTTCTTATTACAAAAGTTAAATATATGGATGGTAATCAAGTACATGGCTCATGTGTTTTAGAATATTTTATAATAATAAAAAATCGATATTTAAAAGAGAGTTAGGTAAAACTTTTTAGTAATAAATGAAAATTTACAATACAGAAGTACGTAGAGACACTAAATACAAATTTGATGAAGGTTTCTCCTCCTTATTTCCCGGTTTACAATTACATGCATAGTGTTTTATAACCTGATAAATTAGACTATAACTGTCATATTTACTTTGCACAGCGACTGTTTCAAAATGCACTAGCTCCTTAGTACTTTATTTTAGGTCATGCATTCTTTGATGAAAGTTGTTTGTATTGGTGTGTAGTATCACCTATTAAAGTATTTAATAAATTTCTTCTGAGTCATGTTATGTATATATATATATATATAAATGTTTGGGTGTGATTATGTAAATATATAAAAATGCATTAAACTATGTAGAATAATGTAATATAAGAGACTATTACAGCAGAGTACTAATTGTTTTTTGCTTTTTGGTTAAATTCAGACTTCTTACAACTATTTTTACTTGCATCAACCACACTGCTATAGTACAGTTACACTTCTTTTCGTTTCATCTGTCTTCTCATCATTCCATTAATGATAGAAAAAATTAAGCTATCCCATAACCTCATCTCTGAGAATAAGATACATTTTATGAACTCTAAAGCACAACAGTGATTTTTATGGGCTCATAAAAATGATCAGAGGTTAAAAGAAGTCGGCATAGATATAGGGCCAGTATTGACGAATTGAGAAAACACAACCGGCTGTTTTATAGTGCCTGTTTATGTAAAGGGGCGAAATAAAACAATGCAATTCGGCATTTCATGTAAATAAAACTGGATGCCTTTGCGCTCTAGAGATTTAATAGAGTTACGTTGGAATAGGAACGTGAAATGACAGTAAAAAATGAATATAATAAACTTGTTAATGAAGTCTTTAGATTTGCCAGATATTCTTGTCAGGATTGTCAAATGTGCCTGCAAAAAGGAATGCTTCTTTGTATAAATATTGTGCTAATCTTAAAATAATTATTATGAATTGTATTGCAATATTTCTATAGAATCCAATTTTTTTTAATATTCTGGTTTTTAATTATATGCTTTAAATGTTGTTTTATAGATAAAAAAAATTATACGCGATACTTATTTTCATTTATATAAATAACTTTTGATTATAACCACGAATTATAGGCAAAACACTTGATCAAAATTCATGGGTAAAAGGTGATTTATGTTTTGGAAAATTTATTTCTAAAACATCGAGGAGAAAGTGTGCAAAGTAAAAAGCTGTATTAAAGGTACCATTGATTAAGTAGAAACTTGGATTTCTTTGTTATATGGACCAAAATTGTTCTTATGGCTTTGTTGAACAAGGGTGTGCGTTTAGTTGAAAAACATGATTATGCGCTGTGCAACTACATTTAATACAGAGTGTACGACGATACCTGCTTTAATTTCCTGTTTTATTTTGGTGAAAATATATTCTGGGCGTTTGTACTCCTTTGGCACTTGTTAATCCTCAATACTTTAAGAGATATGTCCTATGTAAAGGAAATGTAAAGTTTATCTTAAAATCCTTGAATATTCACTACTAATACTACTAATAAAAAAATTTCATAGTACACACATGGACAAAAATGTCTTGTTGACTTCAACAAGATTTTGTTAATTGACGAAATTTGTTTGACACAATTTCAGCCGAATAGATTTGTTGGTTTTTAACATTGTTTTTAACAAAATATTTTGTTGAATTAATGAAAATATTTCTTTGAAATCGAGCCAAGAAAACTTTGTTGAATCAACAAATCTTTTTTTTCAGTGTAGGTTCTTTACATTTATTTGTTTTGTAATTTACGACTTAGAAATCACAGAATTAACGTCCATCTCCTCAGGACAAATGCAATGTATGTTGTATAAACAGATTTCAAGTGCTGTGCGATTTACATGTTCTGAAAAAAAAAATCATTGCACAAAACATGACTTTTCATACCCATTATTTTTTTATGATTTCCTGTATTTTGCATTTTTAGAGTACAATGACGCTGCTGTGTGTCATAGTACGAAATTTACGTTCCTTTGTCAGATGACACGTAACGCATGCAGGATAGTTTCACAAAAATAAAACTTTAAATTATAAGCCAAAAGAATGAGGCGCAACTACATATTTTATCTTCAAAGGTATCAAATATTCATTTGAGAGAAAATAAAAATCCGTATTTGAATACACTCTTACGCACTTATCTTCCTCTTGCCCTTATCCTGCTGCTGTTGTAACTAAAAGTGAATGTAAATAAGTGTGTAGAAAACATTTTTTGTTAATATTTTCAAATGTTGTTTCGCTAACCATGAAACTGTTTTGCCTGTTATTTAAAATTAGAAATAACAAAATTAATCCCAGTATATTTTGTGAAATTTAAATACTGTTTATTAAAGGAAACATTCGTTTATATCAACATTTGTAATTTTTTTTAACTTAGAACTAGTTTTTATCAGTTAAAATTTTCGGTTGAGAGCCTCATTTTTATAATCTAAAAACAAGTTTATAAACACACTAATCAATTACCTAAAAAAAAAAAATACTTCTGTAGCTAAAATATGAAGGTCGTAAATGCGAAACTCACAGATATTGCTTTGACAAACGAAATACAACTTTCTTATTTTTTTTATATATCGGATAGCATTACCTTGCTGATTACTAACAACATAATTTTTATTCTATGATGAATTGAGAATGTTTATATTATTTCTCATATTGTTGATTTGGCTTAAAACCACATATTTTAACAGGGGTATAACAAATTCTTCATCATAAATTCCCTTTAACACATTGTTTCAGTAACAATATGATGTAAGCATTACCTTTAAACAGAATTTATTGTTTCCAATAGGACCCAGCTATTCGCTAACGTAAGACTTTTTCTCAACGGGTCTCAACGAAAGACCGAAATAAGTCCTAAAAGGGAAAGCAACAGTTGGCACAAAAAGTAATTCTTCACTAACGATTATTTTCAAAAGTTGGTGAAATAATTAACACTGGGTTTAGTGATAAGTTAAACCCTCTATTTGAAAATTTACATCCCCATCAGCTAGAACATGCTGTAAAATGAAAACAACTTCTCATTTTTCTTCCGAGACGCTCAAAATTTATATTCATTTCCAAAACTCTTGAGATCTTTAGCTACTATATAGATGCTGTTAATCTAAATTTTGCTTCTGGAATTTCTTTGAATATAAGAAAACCCTAATTAGGAGATTTCGAAGGATATATTTCGTAAAATGCTGCTTCAAATACATAACTTTGAAATGCTGCATAAAACTTCGCCATCCTTAGGTATGATTTGATATATTAAACATTTTAATCGAAATATATCATAAAAATATGTTAAATTGGATTGCATTAGTAATTTATTGAAGGTTGAAACAATATGGGCGTGCTATTTAGATGACAAAAAAGGGTATTTTTCCCTTTTTCTACTAACTAATCTATGGCATGACCCTCTACACTAAAATGTTTCAAAATCAATATTTTGCAATATTTAATGAATTGCAATATTTAAAGGGCGGTTCTTAGGTGTCATGCGACAATAAAAAGCTTTAGTAAACTTTTAAGAAATACTTATTTAATGTTTGTTTAAAACAAAAAAATAAGGGTTTAAAACAAAATAAGGGTGGGTGGTTGTATCTCTTTGGCAGTATCTTCTACATTCGGCAAGAAAATGCCAGACCTTCCTATTTTCTTGTGGAAATGATACTATCATTTGAACATCAGAGGGGGGAAATGTGTTTTTTAAACCATTGCCTAATGTTTTTCTAGTAGCATCGCTCGTAGTAAAATGTCGAAAGTCATTAAGGTTGGCCACTTTTGACAATTACCAAAAAAATTAAGTTCCCAAAACTGAATACATCTCGGGGATATTTTCTACAGTTTGCAAAACATTACCAAACCCATCTATTTTACAACGAAAATAATTTTCTCTTATGGTGAAGTAATTTGAAGTCGGTTATATTTTTTAATTCTCCTTCTTTCCTTTTAATCGTTTTTTCACAAACCGTTCATTAATCTATCGCAAAGTATTATGTATAACTTTCATGAATCGTTTATTCCAGCAGCGATCCAAATGCATTAACCCGCTGTGCGTACCATCTTTCAAGGGACGTTGTGCGTACCCCCGGTCATTTTGACCGAGATGCATTTTTTTCCCAATTGTTTTGCTTTTTTTCACCAGAAATAGTTTGCTAATCATAATAAATGATAGAAGGTATGCAAAAATAATGAACGGGGAGGGGGATCAGGCAGGCACCCAGGTGTAAATGACCGGGGTACGCGCAGCGGGTTAAAATGGAATTTATATACTGTTGCTAACTGATGAGTAACGAACTTATGATTGTCTTCAAAAATTTCGAACATGAACGAAGAAGCATCTCACATCTAAGAGGACTTTTGCAAATGTACACCATAATCTTCAGTGAATGTATTACGATTAACATGATTAACATGATACTTTCACGCTTAGGAAGGTAGAATAAGCATAGATAGGATAAATTAATGCACATCTATTCTACATTCTGCACCAATTCAAGTTATATCGAAATCTTTGACAGACAATTCACAAGAATAACAACCGATAACTAAATTATAAGGATAAAGTCATAAATAATATAGGCTTTACAAAATAAAATTTTAAATAAAAACATGTTTTAAACAAAGGAAAAGAAAGAGTTTGTTTAGCAATCTGAAAGAAAATTAAGTAAACAGTGCAATAAAAAATGAACATGCAGAATTTAATATTTATTAAATGATTTCATAAAATTTACTTATAAAGAAATGTATATACGATCAGTTTTTCTTAGAAGGCAGTTTTCAAATTAAATTTTATTCTGTTGAGCGTCTTTCTTTTTTTTTAAATTTATGCGTTTAGCTTTACTGCTTAGTATTCATTTATTTTTAATTTCGTAATCAATTTATACAGAAAACTATAAAACAAAAAAACATTTTAGTCGACTACGATAAAAGAGGAATATATTAAAATTAATGTCAGTTCTTTTTCTTTATCAGCGCACAATACATCCTTTATGAAAATAAAGATCATATTCGATCTTAATAATAAATTCTACAAAAAGATCTTTAAAATGTATGGTTGTTAACGTATTTTCTTTCAATACTGAACTAGTAAATAGGATATTAAAATTCCGTAATAACACATAAAGTTAAAGGAAAAATTGAATAGCATTTAAAATACATGAAAAAGTTTATAGAACTACTATAATGTCTAGACACTGAATTCATTATATATTACGTCACATCTCTTCTGCATTTCCATCAATTACTTTTAAATGTTTCTATGGTCTTATTTAGAATAAAAAGAATCATGTAAATCTAATAGATATGCAAATTAGCCAACAGGAAAATTTAGCTTTACATATAGCACGGGAATTTTTTTTTTTTTTTTTCTGAGTAGTGATTGAGAGGTAGCAAAATGTTCTAGAGCTTAATTGATTTTTGAGAAAAGAATGGAGCTTAAATTACTATTATTGCCATTAAGTATCCTAGTGTTTATTATTTGAAAATTTTAATTAATTTACTAGAAATCAAAATTGATAAACAGACCGTATGTGCCATTAAATAATCTAAAGACAATGAAATGTGAAAATTATGAGCTGATAAAAACAAAATTTTGCAAAAATAAAGTACTCGTGATATCTAAGATATGGAACATTTTACAATAATGTAAATTTCCATATCTTAACCAATAAATTTAATTATTAATTTAATTAAATTAATTAATTATTAATTTAATTAAATTAATTAATTTAATTAAATTATCTTAACCAATAATAAATTTCCATATCTTAACCAATTTTTATATCTTCTAACATAAAATGTTACCACTAGGCAAACTCCATAGAAAACAAATTTCAAAAAGGTTTTTATTATTTTTAATTTTTTTAAGAATTTGGCATACGTATTTGATTTGAGCTTCATAATATGTATAAAATTCCTTTTTATAATTGTTTTACAGGCTTTTTCAAATTTCCCATATACGGGAAGGTTTCCTAAAATAATCTTATCGGGTAAAACGATTCACAAACCATCCACATACGTTTTCTTCCTTACAGGTAGTGCTATCTATCAGGTAACAAATAAACTAATGAGGACAAGTGAAGAAGAAGCAATAGCGGTATTAAATCTTTTTATTTCGCCGATAAAAACAATTTACAATTATTTTTAAACAAAGGATCATTTTGCCCTTTGGTTGTTAAAATGATCTTTTGGATGCCCGATCTAGTGTTGGCGGAAAACATTATTGAGAAGTGTTTATAATGCAAAATATAGTGTAAAACATACTAGCAAAATGCCAAAGTTTTATTTAAACATATATGTTATTTATACAAGTTTTCCCCTTAAGCATTTTAGGCCACCTTCCCCTACTTACATATGAGTCATACCATGAAGATTCGTCATCCATTCGTCGGACAGAGAGGTCGACATCATACTTTATGCTGGAATTTTTTTTAAATAGATCTTGATTGAAATTTTCTTTTTTTTTTACTTTTTGACAAATTCCAATCCCTTAATCTGAAGGAATTTACTATAAAAGAGTGACCTTTTCGTCTGATGACACTACCATAACACTTACCCGCATTTATAATTTCCTCCCGCTGACGCTGTCAATCGCCACTGCTGTTTTTATTTTGCGTCCAACGCCTGCGATTGACAGACATTTCTCGCTTGTTTTTCATATGGATGGTGATAGACCGAAGACTTTGCTACGAAAGTATTTAAGGGCACCGATTGGGAGTGGAAAATCTTATCACCAGCAGAGGTTTCACAAATATCGAACCATTCATGAAGGAATTATCTCTCGAAAGACAACAGAGTCACATTAAATTCGATATTTCAGCACTTAATTTTTCTTGATATTGACAGCTTTCAACAAAGCATAATAAAAGTTAAAATCGTTCCTGTTTTAAGCATACATCACAATTCTTTTAAACATCCGGAGGTCTTGTAAAGATCGAACTTTTATTTTAGTGACATTTCTATGGTTTTCTAGACATTTTTTGACTCGCGCTAGGAAAATATTCACCATCTCTGCTCTAGAAGCAGTTGTTAGTAAACTATTCAAAATTCTTCATACATGGTGTAAAAACATAAACCTGAAGAATGTACGATACAGTGCATAAAAGGAAAAAAGTTATTAAATCTGTCTTTTTCCAAATATTTTCAAGGGAAAAAATGTTTCTTTAAATGCTAAGAGCTCATTACGAGACCTCTGAGACCTCATTAAGGCAGGAAAATATTTCACGAATTTCATTTTCGGAAGTTTTAATTGCAAAATTTTGCGGAATAAATTTGAAAATGTGCTATCTCACATTTTGAGACTGCAAGCTGTATTTTACAAAAACAAATATTTTCTAACTTTTGAAATGAATTTGGAGTGTGAAATCCATTTTATTTTGGAATCTTTTCTGATGTTTAAAACTTTGAAGTCAGTTAAACGAACGGATAAATACTCTGAACTACGATTGACTAACTTTAAACTGCAGTAATGAAAATGCTCACCAATTACTGGTAGTACATTTTTTACAGCTACTATGAATATATCTATTTATTTATTTATTTATTTTTGATACTTTAGGTGTATGGTGTTGGCTAGAAACAACGTGTGTTTTTTTTCTCTTTTTTTCGTCATATTGGCCGGGTCTTCTGCCAACTATTGGTTAGGTATTCTGCGGAGATCTAACCAATAACTAATAGGTCATATTGGTTGTTTCATTATGGGAGTACCTATTAGGCGGGTCTCAACTGCTCTCTGTATATAATCTCCGAATTTGGAACGAATTCTAGATGAGATACCTAGTGTAGAGGGGGTGAAGATTATACACCTTCTTACGTCGTGCACTAAAAGTGCTTACTTTAAAATAAGTCGTGAAACAGCAGCTCAACAACTAACATATTTATTGATCAATAATAAAAATGAATAAGCTTTAAAGATTACAAATAACATAATAAAATGATTAGTCACGACTTATATAACATAGTGCTGCTACTAGCAGTTTCAATCACAATTGTGTGTTTATATACTTGCTAACCATCTACTCCGGAGAGACCGGTGAAGGTCAATTTCCATCTTCAGAATTCGCGGGACTTTCCGCTCTGGGTGTGTTCGCAAACTGACTTGCTGGTTGTCAGCTCACAAACTGTTTGTTCGTAAACGGACGAAATAAACGCCACACTAGCACCTGGACCTACATGTTCAGAAGGCCGTTTAAATATTGAGGACATTGGAGTCATGACAAAGTTGACGTGCCCCAGATAACACCTCCTAGATAAAGAAAGCCTAACGACTACTACGCCAATAATCAGGACGAAACGCAAATTTTATTGATTCTAGAACTTCGTCGAATAATTTTCTATACACAGTTCGCAGGCATTAACAGCCAGCAACTTGCTTTATAAGAATCAGCTTATCACAGAAACTTTCTCCGATGCTCTATTTCTCACAAAATAAAATACTTCCATAAGCTAAACTTCAGTGGAAATTCTCGAAACATTTATTTCTCAGCATAAAACAATAAAGTATTCACTAAAAGCTTTCAAAAACAAGCTTCTCAAAACAAGCAATTGCTTTCAAAAGCACATACATCGAAGATCCTTATGCTCTCCAATAAAATAACGTCTGCTCGTGACGGTTGACAGCAGCAAACTGAAACAGAACTGCAGGGTTCTGTCGCTTCTTATATAACCTGGCTGAAATTTCTATCAATTTCTTGAGACCTTATTCCGGAAAAATCCCAATCAATCACGAATTTTGATTGCGCGAATGAAATGTAAATGAGTAATACTCTAGGCTATCGCGTAACACTAATGCGGGAAACAAACATTACAGGCCCCATTGGTAAAATCGCGCCAAATTTCCGGAATCTCACCAATATTGGCGACTTTTTGGTGAAATATCACCAAATTTGGCAGCAAAAATAAGTCCACTAAAATTAAGTCAATTAAGTTCTAACACCAATATTTCTCGAAATTTCTAGAAAACCCTATGTTAAGCAATTGAACTCTCAAAACTTCAGATCTCGCGTTCTAGTTAACCGTTTTTGATGCAACAAAATGCAAAATGTAATAATTTGATGCGTAGACTACAAAGTTTTGACTATATTTAACCTTCGAAGGGCAGAACAACCCAGAAATTTGTAATACTATGCGTTTTGTTGTAATGATTTAGGTATTGGTGTAATGTATATGTAGTATACCTTTGGGGCAGAACCGTCGAATTCTCTCCCCTCCCTACAAACAATCATATGGTTGCCACTGTTTGTCAGCCTCCCAATCGTTGACCAAACTCGGCGTTTTGCTGTCAGTGTGCTAATGGGAAATGATTTTAACCAATTGGGACACTGTCGCAATTATATAGGGACAATGTATATCTCAGAAATTTTTACAGTGCTGAAAAACTAACAAATGAAACGAGATTTGGAAAAAAAAGAATATAATACCACAAGCTGGTTTTATGCAAAATAATAAATGTTATTACTGTGACAAATTTAAGACTTTCAGGAAAGAATTAAACACAGAGCAAAAAATTGCATTTTTAATGATTTTTTTTGAATGCTTCATAAAACTTAATATTTGCTGTCTTCCTATATCTGGAATTTTGCTTTTTGGAAGAATTCAAATGAAATATTATACCTTACTAAAGCATAGAACTTTTTTCTCGAGTAATTAAAGTACTTTTTAATATGAAAACATTTTTCTTCATACTTGTTTGGCATTTCTAAATAATAAAGTTTTGCAGTAAATGAGTAAAAGCTATATATATATATATATATATGTATGTATGTATATATACATAGATAGCTTATAATTTTCAGATGTAATTTCAACGTATTTTTTAAATTATTCGATGATAAAAATAAAACGAATTGCTCTCAAAATCATTGAAGATTCGTCTTCATTGGATAATTTATTTCCCGCTCAAAATGTTAAACAAGAAAGTCTGAAAGATGCTATACTGTTAGTTGAACTAATTTTATTTAAATTTACCGTATTTTTTTTTTCAAAAGCTAAATACACAAAATTATTAAACGAAAATTTCTACTACTTTTCATACAGCTTTATAAAAATGTTTTATAAAAAGCTAATAGTATGTATGTAATTTCCCTTATTTTATTGATAAATTTCATGAGACGTATGATTTTTCATGTAAAAAGACTTCTTGGGTTTACAGAGGGACATGCTGATTGGGGTACAGTGACATACTGCTCCACTGTATGTAAACATGCGTCTTGTTAAGGGACTGAAAGAACAATGATACAACTGCCATTTCTAGTAGACTCCAGTCTCTTTTCATGATAAAATGATCTTTTGAAAGCATTTTGTTATCCTTTACTGTTTAATTTGATGTTGATTTATTACTTTCAAATCATTATTCAGCAAAGTATTTTGAAACACTTAAAGGTATTTCATCAGTATAACTATATTTAAGTCTTGTCATTCGGAAACTGCTTTCATACCTTATGTATTGATATATGTATCTCTCTCAACCTGTATTTTGTAGTATTAAAAATGGTGTGTTGTCATAATATAGTTGATTTTGTATGTGCCTTATTTACTATCCCACTGTGCCCCAATCCCTGTGTCATTGTGCCGCACAAAAAAGTATAATGGAACAACTTGAGCACTTTTGAAAAATTGACATTTTTTTAAGAATAAAATAAAGATGCATTCTCAAACATAAAACGGCGATGTATGTTTAAGTTCTGTATTTAAATTTTAGTGTCAATTAAAAGGAAGAAAATTATTATAAAATAGGTGAAAATTGTCTCACTGTGCCCTCTTTGTCTCATTTGTGAATTATGACAGCCATTGAGCTTTTTTGGTGGCATAAATATTGTGCCAAGATCGCAGTTATACCTTAGGAATGCAACATCTATGGGAAAGCAAATATTTTCTAGATATTTTACCACCACCACTTTAGCCTTATATATCGGTATCCTGTAATTCACAGCCCTGTAATTCACAAGTACCTACCCAGATTGAGTAGATTTCTACTTTTTGAGTACATTTTAAGTGAAGTTTTGAAGTCCTGTAGAAAATATAGTGGATTGCATTGTTTAATACTTTTTTTTTCTACTGAAAAATGCAATCTATTACTTTTTCTACTGAACCTGAAAATCTGGTCACACAATCTGGTCACACTGCTCCCAAACCTTAAAGAGATGTTAAAAATGTTGGGCCTAAGTTCAGAAACCATGCATACAATATGCATAACTCGAGCAATGACATTAATGCTCGTTTTACTCTCTTTGAAGTAAACAATAATAAAAACTTCAGAAGAAGACTTGCAAAACTTTGAAAATTTGAACTAAAATATCAAATTCAAATCCAAAAAAAAAAAAAAAAATCTTGACATTTTCATACTTTTAAGATGGCTTCAAAACCCTGAACTTATAAGTTTTAACTTTTTAAAGTTAGAGAATCTTGCGGTCTTCCGTTTGTCCCAAAACTTTTTTGATGCTTCAGTGAATATGTCATATTCTTTCACAAATGATTGATGCATCAGGTGTCAAAAACTTTTTCCCTTACAAAGATCTTTGAAATCAATTTGATAAAAACTGCTAACTGCTTTCGAAAGTCAAGATTGTTCCCTTGCAAAATCAAAAGTCAAGTATTTTTCCTTCAAAAAATGTTTAATAGTTGATGTATGTATATATATATATATATATATATATATGTGCAGGGTACCCCTAAGCACTGATCTAGGCTTTTATTCTTTAAATATTGATGATATACAATAAACTGCAAAGTCACGTAAAACAGGTATAAAATTTTTATGGCATCGATTAAAGTTTTCGGTACATTAAATCTAAATAAATAAAAAATATAAACTTTTATACTATCCTCTTCTAAAAAAATTATGAACACCAAAATGTGTCTCATCCATTAATTAAATGATGTGAAAACTTTTAGCCTCTCTTCATAAAAATGATTAGAGATATGAAAATAAATGTATGTTGACTTAACTCCCTTTTCAATGCCTTTCGAGAACAAAAAAAAAAAAACAAAAACACATCAGAGGACCTCATTTCAGTGGCTATACACAAATTATTTAAGAAAACAATGATTGCCTGAATACATAACATTTTAACTATTATTATTGGTATTGTAGTATATTCCTTTACCAACTTAGTCTCAACATATCTCTGAGCCTTTTTAATGATGAAAGGCTGAAATATTGTGCATCACCTAATTCATGTATGGACGCATTTTACTTAGTGGAGATTTCATTTTTTTTTCTACGAGGGCATTATAAAAATTTAAATTTTGTATTTACTTAATCTACTAAAATTCAACACTCTATTTTGCTTAACTTTGTGTTTTATTGTATAGGTATATGATCAGTATTTCAGGAATAGAAATCTAGATCAGTTTCTTTTAGACATAATATATATATATAATAAGAAACAGAGACAAGTATATGTTACAACGATTTCCGTATTCATAAAAATTACAACTTATCTTAAAATATTACTGTTTAGTCATCTATATGATGTATTCTGTGATGATTCATTATTATTAAATAGGTGTATACATGGGTGGGATATATACTGTTTTAAAGTAATCTCCCATCTTTTTCATGTCCTTATTACAAGATAATCCTAGTATGTACTGCTTGAAAAAAATTTAAAGTTCCTTATATTTTAACAATTTCCTCTCCGCCTAATATTAAATTGGTATCAAAGAAACTAATGAGAATTTTCAATGATTTATTTTTTCTTTTGACACGTACTTTAGTAAACACACTATATTAAAACTATGACACAGACATTAAAGCTATGACTAATTGGCATTAAATCAATGGTACACTATAAAAGGAAAATCGCTAACACTGCTGTGTTGAAAGAAAAACTGAGCATTTTTATCACCATCAAAACATAGCATTATAATGCGAAACTCTTGTTCAAGTTATCGTCTTAAAATTCTTATGAACACTTTAAATAAAAGAATACATGCATTTAAAATTTATCTTTAAAAGTATATTTATCATTGTATAAAATATTGATATAATATCTCTAAGTGGGCGTAAGTCCAAAAGGAACTAGAAAAGAAATTTTATGTAACAAATGTTCCAGAAATTCGTTCCAACGGTATCATAAAGAAAGAAAGGAAAAAAAACAAAGCTTGCGCAGTTTAGCACCACAAACAGTCGGAAAACAGCTAATGGCAACAGCAATAGCTCAAACCAAAAGCTCTCAACTCGTGAGGCATATTCAGTTGCAAAACATCAATATCAACTCGACTGACTGAGGTCCCTTTCTTTTTATAGATTTCTTGACAGGATGTGACTAACAAAGAGATTTCCGGATAGTTCCGAGTAACTTCATTCTTATTCAAGATCAACAAAAAATTCCGGAATATTCGAGAAACATTATTTTATCGCCAAATTAACGAAATTTTTAACAACTCACAAAACACTCGTCAAATTTGTCGCCAAGGTAAAGAGACATAGGTTTGCTAGATTCGCAACAATGCCTGTAAATTTTGCCTTTTTCACCAGACAATATGCTAACAGCGGGAAGAAATGGAATGGTGCATTTTTCATTCATAAAGTTTTGTAAAGTTAAATAATAAAAAAGGAAATAGTATTTCTTGTTTTGAACTACATTTTTGTATCAATAAATAGTAATCATGTGTTAAATTTCGATAAACAAAAACTCTTGAAAATGTTGAGATACATAACATTTTAATACGATGTACATAAACTAACACAAGGTTGAAAATTTTTTGAAAAGTTGCAATAAGTAAAATAGTTTATGTGTTGACATATTTTCGCATTTCGTTCGTCTGCGCGTATAATGGTTTTTACATTAAGTAAGTTAGCATGCCACCGAGGTGGTGTAGTGGCTCAAGAGACATTCTATCACGCCTTGGGTCCAGGTTCGAATCCCACCTTGGGCATGGATCTTAACTTATCCGTCCCTTCATAGGGGATAATTCTGGCCGCCCATTGGGTGCCCCCATAATAGAATTCCCAGTGTTTCGGGTCGTAGTAGTGGCGAATGCTGGAAAAGCAAGTGCCCGCCCATTAAAAAAAATTAGCATGTTCCGTTAACTTTCTCTGTAATATATTAGTATATTAGCCTAAAAGTTACTTATATATCACATGAATTGTCAATCCTATTGAATAAAGTTATTAGATTTTTCTTCTTTGAAAATGTCTGAGTTCAATATAGTCACACTGAAAAATGACGCCATTGTTAGAATAATTATGTCATTTTCTATGACAAAGAATAATTAAGGCACTATGCTAATGCACACACGCGCTACTTAAATGGTACATTTTTAAAATTAATTTTCATTTAAATGTTAATGAATATTTACGATCAATAATTAGCTTTTAATGAGTGACATTTATTAGTAATGAACCTATTAAATATGTATTAAGAGCGATAAGACTGTAGATCAGTATAAATTTCTCGTGCTTAGCGTCGGTGATGACATATTAATCATTTTTAACTAGTGTCAAAAGTTACTTGCTCGCTGTGATATTGCAGTTAATAAAGACAAGCGCCCTTAAGAGAGATGACGGATTAGTTTTTAATACTACTTGCAACACTTGCATACTTAAAATTCATAATGACTTTCCTGCTTGGAAAAATTCTTATTCTCATTTCAACGGAAACGTTACAATGAGTGTTTGAGTTTTATAATTTGCTTAAATAATATTTCCGATATTAACGAATTTTATTTGATTATCTGTTTATTAATTATGCTTTATTTGCTTAGGCTTAACTATTCGGAAGCATATATTACTCACGGTGAATCTTATTCGTAGTTTATGACTACGTAGTATATGATACGTAGGAATTAAGCGTTGTTTTCTAATGTACGTAAACAGGGAATTATTATACAGGGTTATGAAGAAAGGATCGTTCGATGTCAAAATTTAATAAGGTAAATTCCATTTTAGAGCTATCTACATTTAAACGTTTTCCCGCCTATAGTATCATTTTCTGTTGTTTCTGTTGTTGATGCCCCATTACAACCGTAAGCGGCGGTGCCAGAACCCCATCGCCTCCCTTCGCAACCCCCGAAGGGAGGGGCGCCTTCCATTTTTAGGGTCCCAGTTGGAGGAAGTACGATTTAGCCAGCGGTTTTGAACCCATTTCAGAGGAGGGAACATCCCTGAAATCGGCACCCCCAGAGGTATCGTTTAACAACTTGGAGAACATTGGAGCCACGACAGATTTTACATGCACCAGCTCCCATTAGCGTACACGGTCCCACAGTAGTCGAGCCGAGAGGAAATTCATTTGTCGTTTTCTAATGTGTGTCATTTTCTGTAGGTCAAAAATGCTTTCCTGCAATTGCAATGTTAAAAAAAATCCCTCGAATAAAGTTACATTTCCTGCATTTATTGTTCTTTTTGACTATAATAGAAATGTCAATGGGAAAACGCAATAATTTTCTCAGCAATTGAAAAGATCTAAGTTGTAAAAATGGTGAGAGCGTTTTTTCAAAAATTGAAAATCAAGAAATGAATTTATAAAGCTATATTGAAAATTAAATTTGTGTTGAAAAACTGAAAACAAAACAAAGTAAAATAACTTATTTAAAAAAAACAATTTTGTAATCTAACGTGTAAATTATTTTAGAGCAATAAGTAAAAGGTATGTAGCATAAATTACATTTTAATTCATTACCAGCATTCTGTTTTTTTTTTTCAACCCCGATTTAGAGTTTTCGTACATGTAACGTAATTTCTTTACGGTCCCTTGAGTGACTGAGAGACTTTAAACCGGGGTTTCACTGTATTTTCTATGATTACATATAGAAAATTGGAGTTGCGCTGGCTCTTATTAACATTTCGCCAAATTAGATTTTTCAGGACATCATTAGAAAAGCAATTGTCAATATTTTCGCCAAAACGTATTTTCTTTCGCCAAACTACTTTTATTTTCGCAATTTGCGACGTTGGCGATCGACAGCACGACCCCTGGAAAAATATTACTAATGTAACATTCCAAAAAATTAATCTTTACTTTTTTCTTTTCTTTTACATTCTTTCTTTCTTTTTTTTTCCCTTTACCCAGTATTCCATGTGACTTCCACTAGTCACCATTATGAATGATATCATTGCAAGGTTACAATTTCTTGCCACACGTTGTAGTGCTTCACTATTATTTCTAAGCATCACAAATTCCCTGATAAGTTTGGGCAGATTTACATTCGGGCAGATGCAGTTAAGGTGGTATAAAAACAAGATCTTTGATATAAATGCAAAAGAGGAAGTCACACGGGGTAAAATCAGATGAACTAGAAGATGTGTTTTAGGTGTACAACCTACGAAAAGATTATGACGACGTTCGTTCTTTCGATGTAAGTGTACATGAACAGTATGTGAGTATACATGCATACGTATAGCTTAAGAATATGATCTCAAAATGTTTACTCTCCACTCATTTACTGCTTTCAAGCTCGGCCCATGCAATAGGTAAAAATTACGGTCGACTTAACATTTCACATGGCACATAGCTTTCCATGTACACTCATTATAATTGCGCTTAAATAGGAAACATTCTCCGTATTTGCTTAACAAAATGTTTCTTTTAATATACAAACTAGTAAAGTTAATTATTTCTGTTGAATAGTTCCTTATTAAAAGCATGTAAATCAATATAAGATCTCTTTATAATATAATATATATTATGGCAAACACAACATAATTAAAATACGATAAAAAATTTCACGAATAAGAGATTCTATATATTTCAGAGATTACACAAATCACCTCATTTATTAGTGTGGTACTTTAAGCCTAAACACGAACTAATCTAATTACCGCAAACTGTAAGCAAGGCGATTAAGTGATAAACTCGTTTCCATACGTACAAGTCTCTCGAGCATTTTTAACGAAATATATATATATACGTAAATTCAGCAAAATTTAATTCTTTAATTATTAACTCTCACATTTTCTAAGCTTCATTTCCATTTACTAAAACCCAATACAACGCAGAGTAATTGGAGTGTGTTCTAATATTTCACACTCGTTATGATTCTGTCCCTTTAATTACACGCATAACAAATTCTCAGAAGCGGGGGAACGTAATCTAAGAAACATGCCTCGGTAATTATTTAAATTCGATGAGATATTATGTAATTACACGTTCACTCATTTCGACAGAGCGTAGATGTCATTATTTAGTTCTTCCTCGCTCGCAGTCTTGAGATGTCGAATAGCCTATAAATAGCACCCTAATAGTGCATCAACTTTTGTTTATTTCAAAATTGAAATTGCTAGAATTCAAAATACGCGATTGGATTGTTATTTTGAATGTAATTTTAAAGAGCTAAGGTATGCACAGTTTATTGTAAATTAATTAAGGTTAGCTGATGTATACCAGAGTGGTTAGTATCAAACTTCGCCTATAAACAGGTTCTACAGATAAAACGGAAGAACGGATTGTAAATGAATTTGGTATACAGACCAGCGTTTCTCAACCTGTGGGGCGCGACCCCCAAAGGGGACGCAGAGCGTTTGCAAGGGGGTCGCGAGAAAAACCAAAGAGCAATTAGTGATACATGTTTTTAAAAAATCCTCTTATTTATTCTCATTTTTACTCAAAAATATATCCATTTTCACTTAAAATGTTCATTCAAACTTTACTGATAACATTAGTTTGTAGAAAATTGGATCAAATGTTCATTGTTAAAGATTAAAAAACTGAATGTATTCTGAAAAATGTGAGGGAGGGGGGCTCGCCACCGTAAGCTAGCCTTTGTTGGGGGCGCGATGTTAAAGGATTGAGAACCGCTGATATAGACTATACATGAGATCTGCTCAAAGACTTTCGAAATGAAATTTATTCAAAATATGTCTACTAGGCGGCGCTTTGCATGGAAAATCACCAAATTTAACAACGTTTTCGGAAAGTACAAGCAATTTCGACATTTATTTAATAGTTCTGAGTATTTATTCACTGATTTTGAGTAATTTTTTTTTTCTGAATTGCTGAATTGTCCATACAAAGCGCCATCTAGTGAACATTTTTCAACTTTTTTTAAAAATTTTCCTTGAACGCATCTCGATCAGTTCAAATGCCGAATTTGGTGGCGATTGGCACATCGGCTTTAGCTACAGAAGGCTGTTTATAGGAAAAATTAAAAGGATAACCGCTCTGTAATGCTTAAATTCTATGCTCAAATAGCTCATTATGTGTTTACAAAATCCGCAGTAAAGATACAGATTTTAGTTTGATAGCATTCCTCTCTTCGGCTTATTTCTGCATATCATCTACAAACACAATATATTTTATAGATCTTAATGAGATCTATAAAATATATTGAGTTTAGGGAACACAATCTATTTTATAGATCTCATTTGCACTATAAAACATGTTCATTGAACTATTTAAATCATTAAAAAAGTATCTTACTATAGGAATGCACAAATCGCATAAATACATCAAATTATATTTTATTAGCAGCATATATTAAAATTAAAAAAACTCGTTCTTTTTTTATTATTATCGCTAAAAAATAATATCTCTAGTTCTTATATATCGCTATAAAAATATTGTAGAAAGATTTTTTCTAGCGTACTTCATGTTCTTGTGTATTCTGAAAACATACTTTTACAGCAAATTCTTCTTAAATATTTTTAAAGGACTGTTGTTAAAAAAGACTCCGGCTTCTTTTTTACAAAGAAAAACTTTTTATAAACCACGAGAAAACATTGTGTGCACTGTTTGACATTTAGACATGTAGGTACATAATACTAACTATGTGGGAACCTTAAAGTGAAATTTATAGAAGATGTAAATATTTTACTCTGTGTTAGAATTTTAAATTTTCTGTTGACTCTCTTGTATTTCAAAAAAGCTTAAATTATTGAATATTCTTGGATTCAAATTTATTTTTAAGAGAATGTTATTCAATATATACAGCAATTCGTAATATAGGTGCAAAATTTGTGATATTTAAAGTAAAGAAACACTTTACTATTTTTTTTAATTGTTAAGAATACTAAAATAGGAAAGTATTTATGCTAACTAAATGGTAATGGAAATTGTGAGTTTCAGAGAGATGATTTTACATATTTAAATATAACATACTTCAGTTCCCTAGTAATTATCAACCTTAACTTCATCGTTTCTAATTAACAAACATAACGGAACTAGAATAATTGCAAAAATCAAATAAATAAGCAAATGAATATAAAATGGGGTGAAAGCTAAAATTATTTTTTTCAAATAAAATATTAAAATTCTGGTAGCACTTATGTTAACGATAGGATACAGGGTGTATCCGTAATATAAGGATGGGTGATAATTCTCATGAGAAGTTACAAAAACCTACAACTCAACTTGCGATTACAAATGATGTTTTATGAGCGAAAATAGAAAAGCATGAAAAACTTGGGTGCTGTTGTTTTGCAGAAGTAGCTTGTAGCACGAAGCTTGTTCTCTTCCCAAGTTTCTCATAGAATGGAATACTTATTTATCTTTCGCCTTCTCAGCGATTTAGGAAGAGGCATAATACATAAATACAAACTTAGTTGGTCTTAAGAAATTATTAGTTATTCTTTTATAAATGATCAATAATAAATATTTTTGTCTTTATTGCACTGAATCCATT
The DNA here is from genome assembly GCA_038373885.1 of Cheiracanthium punctorium. NCBI lineage: Eukaryota > Metazoa > Arthropoda > Arachnida > Araneae > Cheiracanthiidae > Cheiracanthium > Cheiracanthium punctorium. The sequence goes on along the minus strand of JAWZYV010012594.1, from coordinate 312,088 downwards.
CATTTACTAAACCTGATTATCATAAAATAAATGGATATGAATTATAATGAAATTTGAATATTTTCAACAAAATAGTAACTTTGGTACCAACAAGCCTTTTTGTACTAAGTTTTTCCTTTTAAGCTTTGTTATCTAAGTACCAATAATTTTGACCAGCTTTGAAAAGAAATTTAACCGCTGATTGTGTCTTAAGACTTTTTGAATCTTATTTTTAATGTGAAATCCTTCTTCAGTTTTAGTGTTTCCGTTTTTAAATATAAAATTTATTGTTTTACAGCTGGTACGTGAAAAAAATAAATAGATGTTAAAAATTTATGAAGTCTATGGAGACTGTTTCTTTTAATCATTAGCCCAAATTATCCATGTAAAAAGTGCCTTTAAGTCAACTTGAATTATTCTGGGGATGAGTTAACAACTCCTGATGATCTATCTTTTACGGTATTTTTCAATCATTTCAATATCTAGAAAAAAGCGAACGTATTAAGCTGTTTTCACTCTGTACAAATATAGACAAATGCGTCTTTACAAAAAAGGTGCTCTTATGAACTTTAACCCAAGGTTTGATACGTCTACTCCCATCCCCGAATAGCCAAAATTATGAAAATTGTCCCCCTTTGTCAAGTGTTTCTCAGTATTGGTTTCCCAGCATTACTATTTAACAAGGCAACAATGGACACGGAAGACAAATTTCCATTTTCCACCCTTTCGATAACAGGAGAGAACTGCTCAGTGTTAAAAATTAAACGAAAATCAAATCTTCTTGTAGATACATGTGCATTAGCGTAGACGAAGAAAGCCTTTTTTTACGAAATTCAAATTGCCTGAGTGATTATATAGTGCAAAATTAGCTAAAGCAAGTTGTCTTCAGCAAAAAATGTTGCCATCTTCAGGTTCCACAAGCCAATATTTTTTTGTATTGACATTTTTTTAAAGTTTTATATGCATTTTTATGAAAATAATAATTATTATTTACGTTTTCATCATTAAACTACTTTAAAAAACGCAGTTATCATATATCAGTGCTAGAAATTGCAGATTTAGAAACAAACGAAGTCTCAGGATCTGATTCAGAATCGGAATGTATTTCTGAAGGTCATGGCAATTACTTTGGGCATGAAGATAAATGTCGTAAAACAACTGACAATGAAATTCCCTCAACCTCAAAGGAAAGGCCAAATGAGAATATCACTGCCAAATCTAGTCGTTGTTTGTGATAGAACAAGAGTATCGCATAGGCCAGCTGCTATCTCTGTGCTGCCTTTGTGCATCGTAATTGGAATTGCATCCAAAATACTTCAAGAAAAGTACTTGGGAGGAGTAAGCTGTGAAGAGAATATCGAATAGTACGATGACAGCTTATTTCTGCAGAAGTATCACAGGCTTTATACGCCGTCTACTTCGATGGAATGAAAGGGCAAAACTACACTGCACTCCAAAAGTTAATGTACAACCTGTTTTTTGTGTATAATATGGGAACGAATGAACATAGAAGCAAAACATTTGGACTAACGGAGCACTAAATAGTTCTTTACGACATAGAAATTTACATCAATTCAACACAAACATGGTGTAAAAGCAAAAGAACGCTTTTGGTAGAAAAGTCAACTTTTGGAGAAAACAGTTTATCAAAGCTTTTTGTGGAAACATGTGGTGGAAACATTACAAAAATGAGTTCTAATAAGGAATGTGTCCACTCCTAACTGCAATGCTCTGGCGGCATCGATTCTCCATGCTGCTAATTAAGTAGTCGGACACCTCAAGAGGGAGCGAAGACCACGCATGGATTAGTCCTTGTTCCAGCTAATGCAACCATCTTGGAGGTGGATTTGAAGCAGCCACTTGTCTGCCAAGTCCCAAAGATGTTCTATCGGATTGAGGTCTGGGGATTGAGCTGATCATTCCATTCGCTCCAAACCTTGACTCTCAAGATAATCCTCAACAAGCACAGCTCGGTGACGTCGGGCATTATCATCCATCAGAATGCAATCATTGCCAATTGCACCGGCATATGGGTGAGGACATGGATCTAGGATCTGATCTAGATATCTCACACCAGTCAGAGTTCTTCCCTGGAATACATGCAGGTCAGTGCGACCACCGAGTGAGAGCCCTGCCCAAACCAATATTCCGTCACCTCGGTAATTGTGTCTTTACAGATTGGATTGACGGTATCTGGTGCTTTGTTCCCTCCAGATCAACGGACGTCCTGAAACGCTCTCCAGTGTGAATCTGGACTCGTCTGTAAAGAGTACAGAAGCCCATCGCTGTCTGGTCCAGGAAAGGTGCTCCCTTGATCAAGATAAGTTGACCCCTCACTATTTTGGCCCTCGTGTGGAGTTTTGAAGAATGATTAAAGTAAAATATTTTATTTATTTTCATAGCTCAAATAGTACATTCTAAATTGGTGCATTGCTAAATTTATCGTTTCTGATTCTGTGCATCAACGTGCTTTCTAAATATTAATCTTCTTGAAAAATTAAGACTATGTAAATATCTATTCAATGCACACGAAAATGACTTACGATGACAGATATGTGCGGTTGCAGGTTAAGGATATGTATTTGAAATGGCAGATATCAGTTTATCGATATATTGAAACTGTGTTTTCCCGACTCTTTTAAGTAATTAGAACTGTTTTTAAGTTCGGAAGTACAGTTATTGTAAACATTAAAATTAAATAAAAGGAATGTGCTTTTTTTACTTTTGTACGGTAACTTTCCTTTCTTTAGCCGCTCATGTAGAACTTGGAAGCAAGGTGATATTTCACTGAGATTTTTTTTTTCAATTTTGCTATCTTTTTTGACAAGCTGCACCATTTGTCGAGCCAGGAAGTATTTAAAAAAGTTTTTTGGGACTTTTTCACTGCACTCTAATGTACATACTGTTGAATGTGTCATTTTTAACAATATAAAAACAATAAATTAGGATAACAGGATACATAATTAAAAGAAAATCGGTGAATAAATATTATTTTCAAATCTAAAATTGGAAAACAATATATTACATATGTGCGTTTAAATAAGCAAATAATTCGAATTTGCATTGCAGACAGAGTGTTGATCTGTTGTTATAAGCACGGAATATTCTGACTCAAAAATATAGTCTACAAACTGAGCTGTTCTGAAACTCCTAAAGGATATTAAACGTTTTCAACGAATTGATTTTTTAATAGAATTTTTTCTTTAATTTGGTATAAGCTGTAAAATGTTATTTTTAATTTAACAGAAAAATGTATGACCGAATTACAAAATTAAAATGTTTTTGATGACTGCAATTATAGGTTTAGCATTCAAAAAGTTTGAAATAAATGTCATAAAACTAAAAATATTGACAAACCAAAAGAATTTTCATGAAATCCCGTATTTTAAAAGAGCATCTAAAGTTTGGGAAATAAGAACTTAAATCTCGTGTAAAATTATTTTGACAATAAAATGCAAAATTATTATTATTAGATTTAACATAAGTATTCCGATCAATAAATTTCATTCATATAAAAGTCTACAATTTATCAGTCTGTACAAAATTATTCCACTTTACTTATTTATCAGGGAAAAAACTGCTTCATTACTATTTTCTCCCTTGAAAAATTAATTACTTTTGTTTCTAAAAGCTCACCATAAGTTCCCAAATTTATGAGCCAAAGCTAATTGATTTAGAAAAGTCATAACATTTCTCGAACAGTTTTATGTTGAAATCTAATTTTTTATTTGAAATTTTCCTGAGTTATCAGCTTTAATTATGTTTATAAATTAAAATTGTCACATTCACGTAGAAACTTCTAGTAACAAATGGCAAAAGAGTCAGGATGAAAATTTTTGATTAAAGTTCCCCCAAAATTCTAAAACTACTTAAGTTTCATTTTTCTTTTACGTAATTGCAGATTCGAGGTGAATTTCGTTTTTTTAAACTTTTCATTTTTCTAGTCTCTAAAACAACAAACAGATTTATTACATCTTTTAAAGTTATTTTTAATTTGAAATTAAAGCATGAAAAATAATCAAAAACTTTGAAAATTACAAGTACATCTTAAATCTATCTTTTACCTCAAAATTATAAATTTATTGTCAAATAATTTCAGAAAAGTTCTAATTAAAACTTTAAAAATGCCAAAAGTGGAAACATGCGTATGATAAAATTCTAAATTGTTGGAAGATGAAATTATTTTGTGTCGGAATTTAACATATTTTTGAAATATGTACAAAATTATAGGAATTTCTACTAGTGAAACAAATTGTTTTCGAGGAATTATGAAACATGAATCTATTTTTATTATTTTCCCAAACATTTCAACTATGTATGAAGGTTTGTCTTATTTAAATTCGATGAGATGAAAATTTTCTGTGAATTAAAATTTTTTAAATCTACTTTCACAGCGATTCTGTTGTGCTGTAGTAGATTACTTGTGTTTCATATATGATAAGCCAAAAAACGTGGAGTCACATATGCACCAGTATTCCATAATAATTAACTTGGGAAATAAATTTATTGTTTATTATCAGGTTTATCATATTTGTCTGTAATGTGAAATTGAAACTGATTTGATAAATGGAAAAAGAATTCCCCCATTTAATTATCACTCCACGTAGTCTAAAATTTATTCTTTATTACACTTTTGGATGATGTTAATATCAGTGTTCTTGTAGTACGCCTGGGCCGATCAGTATTTGTCCCATTTAAAGAGTAAAATTCAGAAAATGTATTATAGTTTATATCAAAGGAGGAAAAAAGTATTCTTTGAATTGAATTGTAGGCTTTTAGTAAAAACTTCCTTATATCAAAGTAACTAAAACATGAGAAAGTAGTCAAATGAAAACGGGACTGACGGAACTTATTAACTAGTAAAGAAACTATTAATTAAAAAGTAATAGCTTTAACTATTAATTTATTTTCCCACTGTGTGTCAATGCCTAAATGAAGAAAATATTTGGGCTTGTTAAGGGAAACTTGACTGATCCCAGACGTGTACCTCAGAGTCCAAACCCAATCGACTGCTGTAAATGCCTTTACCTTTCAAATTTTGAAAATATCGAGATAGCATGGGGACAGATCTGTACTGTATGGAGGATGTTTAAGGAAACAAACCGAAACTTCTTTAAGGTATTCTAAAAAACATCGACATGTGGACAAGCGTTATCCTGCAACAGAATGTTGCCACAAAAATGCGAAACTTTTTTGAAGTAAAACTTCTTTAGGCGCAACTAGGGAGTAACTCAGATTTTTTTTCTGACGGAAGTAACGCTCAGTAAAGGAAGTGACGTATATGCCATATACTCCTGTTGACCATGAAAAAAAAGAACCACAGTAACACCTACCTTTTCGACCGATCTGCTGCTTTCGCCGACTTCATCCTGTAAAAGTACGCGGAACCTGTTAGGGAAAGAAATAGCGAGAAAAAGAGTCAAGTGCCGTATCTTTGAGACATCAATCTTTATTTTATATATCAATAAACGTTGTGAAGGTACATCCAACATAATATTTTACATGTAATCCCAACCTCACAGGAGGTTCTCGCTAATCCTTATTTTTAGATGAATAATATACATGGTTTTGGAAAAGCACAAAGAAACGGACCCTAGCTGCAATCAATCCCAAACAATAGACAGAACCTGCATTTTAGAAACACGGATACAGAATAATAATTCGAAACCTACCTGCAGACGAAATTAACGCTTAAGAGCCGTTGCAAAAGCAAATCGGGCAGGTCAATAGAAAAATGTTCCCATCACCATCTCAGAATTTCATGATTTTCTTTTATTGTGTTGCCTTACCCAAGGAAAGAACAAATCTGAAATATTTTTGATTTACCTCTTTTAGTTTTGGAGTTATGGGGGGTCAAAGTACCCCAGAGGAACAACATCGAATTAATTTAGGGCCATTTTTGACGCTTTATTGTCTCGACTGTGACTCGCTCAGAGGTGCTTCAGAGAATTTCTTCATTTTATCCTATAATATACCTTGTATATTAACATCTCAAATTAAAAATTCATTCGAAATTTCTCAGATCCCCAAATTAGGGCCCCCCCAAAATACCCTCAATTTCATAAAAAATACAGTATTAAGAATGCTTTATATCTTGGCTCTGACGTGATACAGAAAACATTTTTGCACAGTGCAGTTATATATCTTCATATAAAGTGAATCCAATGTTAAAAATGTTTGAAGGCCCCCAGGGCCCCACGGTACGGGGCCCCAAACATGGTCCTTAGCGCTAATTTACACAATTTCGAAGCATTGGTGCAGCTGAAGCCGACTTCCCACAGCAAAACTATTGACATGGAAATGTAGTATCAACATAGTAGTTTGATATTCTGAAAAAACATTTCTTGAAGGTACAACTGTTTCCCAGAAAAATCCCAAAAAGTACCTCCCTATTTGGGACATTACACTGGCACGCATGGGGGCATTTCGGCGTTACTTTTAGAAGTTTAATCGACAGTGGCAATATTGAAAATTAACTTATTCTTCATATATCTCAAAGATATCCACCATGTATCACAAATAGTTATTTTACGGGGGCACTCATTAGAATTATATTACGCTGAATGGGGATCTCTGCAACTAGTGAACCGATTCGAAAATTTTTTTCACTGATAGAAAGCTACACTATTCCTGAGTATTATAAGCTACATTTCAGCATGTAGCATAATTAGTTCTTTTACAGGGACACTCAAAAGAATTCCAGCACATGACGCTATATGGACGTCTCTATAACTACTGAACCGATTCTAAAGATCTTTCCACTGAAAGCTACACTATTCCTGAGTAACATCGCTTAAAATTCATTTACAGGAACACTCAAAATGATTCGTAAACATTGTCGTAACTGTCTCCATTCGCCAATCAAATTTATTCAAATTTTATTAAACTCCATTCAAATTTTTGAACAGTGCAGTTATATATCTTCATATAAATAGTGAATCCATTGTTAAATATTTTTGAAAGCCCCCAGCTTTGCGGCCTCTACCTTCCAGTCATTTTAAGAGGCATCGTAAGAGCTAAACAGGTTAAAAAAAGAAGAAAGTTTCAATTAACATCTAAGAATCTCATGATTTTTTTATTGTTTGTGTGTTGCCTTACCTAAGGAAAGAGCACATCTGAAATATTTTTGATTTAGCTCTTTTAGTTTTGGAGTTATGGGGGGTCAAAGTATCCCAGACGAGTAACGAATTTAGGGCCATTTTTGCCATTTTACTCTCTTGCCTGTTATTTGCTCTGAGATGCTTCAGATAATTTTTTTAAAAATCTGATAATATACCTGCAATAGTAACATCTAAAACTAGAAATTCATTTGAAAATAGGCAGAGCCCCCAAATAAGCCCCCCCCCCAAATATCCCCAATTTCATAAAAAATACAGTTTTAAAGAATGATTTAAATCTTGGCTCTGACGTGATACAGATGAAATAAAAATTGCCCCTCGATAGGGGGCCCCAAACGTGGTCCTTAGCGCTAATTTATGTTATTTCGAAGCATAGGTACAGCCGGCTCTGACTTCGCACATGAGAACTGTTAGCATGGAGTTGTAGTTTTAACATAGTAGTTTCATATTATGAAAGATATATTTTGTTTATTACTTTGTTAAATTTTTCTTGAAAAGGGCGATGCTTTCAAAAAATATACCGCGGGGCCCTGGGGGGGGGGCCTTCAAAAATTTTTAACATTGTATTCACTTTATATGAAGATATATAATTGCACTGTTCAAAAAATTGAATGGAGTTTAATAAAATTTGAATAAATTTAAATGGCGAATGGAAACACTTACTACAATGTTTACGAATTATTTTGAGTGTTCCTGTAAATTATGCTACATGCATGAATTTTAGGCTATGTTACTCAGGAATAGTGTAGCTTTCAGTGAAAAGATCTTTAGAATCGGTTTAGTAGTTACAGAGATGTCCATATAGCGTCATGTGCTGGAATTATTTTGAGTGTCCATGTAAAAGAAATTAGTTATGCTATATGCTGAAATGTAGCTTCTAATACTCAGGAATAGTGTAGCTATCAGTCAAAAAATTTTTCGAATCGGTTCACTAGTTGCCGAGATCCCCATTCAGCGTAATATAATTCTCATGAGTGCCCCTGTCAAATAACTATTTGTGATATATGGAAGATATATTTGAGATATATGAAGAATAAGTTAATTTTCAATATTGCCACTGTCGATTAAACTTCTAAAAGTAACGCCGAAATGCCCCCATGCGTGCCAGTGTAATGTCCAAATAGGGAGGTACTTTTTGGGATTTTTCTTGGAAACAGTTGTACTTTCCAGAAATGTTTTTTCATAATATCAAACTGCTATGTTGATGCTACATTTCCATGTCAATAGTTTTCCTGTGGGAAGTCGGCTTCAGCTGCACCAATGCTTCGAAATTGTGTAAATTAGCGCTAAAAACCATGTTTGGGGCCCCGTACCGTGGGGCCCTGGGAGCCTTCAAAAATTTTTAACAATGGATTCACTTTATATGAAGATATATAACTGCACTGTGCAAAAATTTTTTCTGTATCACGTCAGAGCCAAGATTTAAAGCATTCTTAAAACTGTATTTTTTTATGAAATTGAGGGTATTTGGGGGGGCCCTAATTTGGGGATCTGAGAATTTTCGAATGAATTTTTAATTTGACATGTTAATATACAAGGTATATTATAGGATAAAATGAAGAAATTCTCTGAAGCACCTCTGAGCCAGTCACAGTCGAGACAATAAAGCCGCAAAAATGGCCCTAAATTAATTCGACGTTGTTCCTCTGGGGTACTTTGACCCCCCATAACTCCAAAACTAAAAGAGGTAAATCAAAAATATTTCAGATTTGTTCTTTCCTAGGGTAAGGCAACACGGTAAAAGAAAATCATGAAATTCTGATATGGTGATGGGAACGACCTGCCCGATTTGCCTCTGTAATGCCTCTTAAGAACACAAAAAAAATTTCACTACCTGCATTCGAATCCAACAAACAGAGGAAAACACCGGTTAAAGAACACAGTTAAAGTATAATACTAGACTATGGACATTCCACGCATTCAAACCCAACCTCCAGACGGAACAATGGCATAAGAAAACAGTTAAATAATAATACTACAACATGGACACTTCCTGGATTCTAAGTAATTATCATGAATTACCTTCTTACTGGAGATTTTAATGTTAATTTTCGCTCTCAAGAATCTCAGCCGTTAGTTGATTTTTTAAAAGAAAAATTGGATCTAACTATGAATACTTCTCGACTTCAATCAACAACGCGTTTCGGTACGACGATAGATGCTGTATTTTCAAGAAAATTAGCAAATTTATAGAGTAAAATTTATGTTTCACATTATAATTACTACAAACCTATAATTTCATACATAAAAACTTACGATGACATTCAAGTGCCTATTTCCAAGGAATAATACGAATATAGCTTTTATATAATGTTTGTAAAGTACATGAATAATAAATTTAATTAAATTATAATTTGATATTTAGTTTAAGTATAATCATTTTAGAGATATGTGTCGTAAACGTCAAAGAAGTTTTTCTTCAATCGCGCGTAAAGATTACACGCACACACTTTTTTTTTCTTCGACTGATTCTCAGTTTCGGTTACTCACTTTCAGTCAGGGAATATTCTCGGCATTTGCATATTCCCATGGCGATGCCTCATTTTAAGCCCTAGTTGGTCATCAAAGATACAGAAAATGACAAAGAACCCTGAATCATATTCTAAAAGAATCTAAAATAGGTGGTTGTTGAATTTAGAATTCAAGAACTCTTTAAGATTCGGTGCAATAATGCTATTTCAATAAAACATTGAAATATGCATTATTCAATTTACGACAAAAGTATTCAGATATGGCTGAACTCCTAATAAACAGCTATGGAACTTTGTATACAAAGTACAGCTTCAGATCAGATAAATTTTTCATTGATCTTCTTCCAAGTATACGCGTAAGCGTTCTCATTAACAACGTGAATCCATCTCGATTTTATATGGGATTGATATTAATTTCAACACATGCAATGCAAATTTGCAAATGTTGCGTAAAACATATTGCATATTTAAAATCGCAATATAAAATATTATTAAAATCAGTTAAATTATAGATTACAAGTTTCAAATTAAGATGAAAATAGAACTATATGCTCATTTAGAGAAGCTCACAGGTTCTTCTTCCATTTTTAGCAAAATATTCACCAACTTGAACCAAAAAAAGCATATATGGACTGCATCGATGTTTTCAACATTGTGTTTTTCCTCAATTTTGTTTGTTGCTGTTTTATCTATCGTATTATGCGTGAGATGGTGATTATATTGCTCTTCAAAGCAAATATATGTTTATCTCCTGAAAGATAAGTACAGGCTCATTTTGTCTCTATGTAAGCTTTATATAGACTAAACAATCTTAAACTGTAAGCGAATAATTCATGATTTCCTTAAGACTGTTCTAAATAAATAGGAAATTCAGCACTTACCTTATAAGAGATATGATAAAACTCAGTTTTTTGAAGAATTCTACTCAGAGACGTAATATAACAATTGCTTAAATATCATCATTAATTCTTCTTCACTTGGCCCAACTAATTTATGTGTTACCTAGTAGATAGCGTTACCTGTATCTAAGAAAGCATATGTGGATCGATTTGCCCACTGGGATCATTTTGGTCCACCTTCCCCTAATACGAGACAGAGTCACTTATTTTGTCTTTTATATATTTGATATGTCATTTACGATAAATCTTTTGCTTGTAATATGTGTCAAATGTCACACGCACGCATTTTCGCCTTTTACTCTCGTTTTTAAAAGAAACAAGTAATTTTTGTTTCAAGGAAGTTGTCAGAAAATTTCTTCACCACGATGAAACATGCTATTTATGGGAAAAAATTATTTTATAGTTTATAAGTATCATTTTTTGTTTATGTTTTAGGCCACACAATATTACTAAATGTTCACATTTTTTTTTAAAAGAACTTACTTACTATTGAAAAGTAGTATTGAAAAATATAATTGTACACTTGCTTTGATCTTATGAGAGATGAAGTTGAAATTTAAATATATGTTCCAAGAACTTTGGATATAAATAACCATTATTTTATATTTACAACGTACTAGTCTTAACAGATGATAACAATTAAGTAAATAATTAAAAATTACTATCATAATCGTGAGTTTTAAAATCATATGTGTCCATTTCGATCTATATCCAGAATTGAAGGGTTGTTTAAAACCTCTATGTGCACATAATATTTTGTGAGTTGCAATATAAATTCCTTGAATTCATTAAAGTAATATTAACATGTTTAAAATTTTTTGTGTTCAACCATTCATATCTTCTTTATTAAGTGTTTTTTTTTCTATTTGTATTTTGTTTTCTTTGGATTTGGGAGAGAAAATTTTTTTTTATCCTTCATCTCAGTTGCTCCTATGTACAAGATCATTTTTATTTCCAAATATAATTTTACATCACAATAGTTGACGAATACTACATCAAGGGGATAGCGAGATTCCAACCCTAAATTAAACCACTTGCTTACAGGCTGGCAGAGACAGGTGCTCAGGCGTGTACAGTCGTCAATCTGTGTAGTTTTCCTTTACTTGCAGAAAAAGCTAAATATACACAGTGACACTGAAAAGTTTTAAGGTTAATTGTATATCAACTGCACTTATACCGCTATCTGTAAGAACTATGCTGTGAAAGACATTTTGATCTCGTCCGCAGATCGCATCTGGATGAATTGAGTTGTTAAGGAGAAAATTAACATTTGATGTTTCAATTTTATATATTTTTTTAATAGAATCGTATTTAGAAAAAAGAAGAGAGGGTTTTAGTCTACATTTTTGGAGAAGAAAAACAGAAACGAAAAAAGAAAAGGGCAACTGTGCTAAAATTCCTCCTTCCACCATTCGTCCATAACCTCCAAATTAACCCCCATAACCTCCATATTAATTTTTTGTTTCAAGAACTCAAAGTAAAGTTGAAAGGCCATCGATTTTATAGTAAAAATACAGTGGACGCTTGTTAATTTGAATTGGGTTAATTCGAAGTAATTCAAAGACCCCCAAAAGCTTGTACTGGAATTAATGTTTAAAAAATCTCATTAATTCAAACTAAATTTTTATCACTTTGGTTAATTTGAACTAAAACTTTGACAAGAAATATTCTTTTTTCTCGGTTAACGGAGAAAGTACATGCTGTATCTGTTATAATGTGTCTCAAAGTCAGCTGTATTTATTCTCTATGTAAAAAGTCAGATGTTTGCATTCCTGCTAAACGTTAGTAGTTATTGTTCTACTGTCCATTTATTATTAGTACTTAAAGGGCAAAACTCCCTGTCCTTACTTGCTTCCTAGGATTCATTCGGAACCCTTGGATAATTCGAACTTTTTCCTGAGAACCTTTCAGTTAGAATTAACGAGCATTCACTGTATTTTAATATTAATTCCTTAGTATAAGACAGTATGAAGACGATCCAGGAAAAAGTGACGAGGGAGCTAAGGACCATTCTAGCACAGGACTTTCAACACACTATAGAACTGTTGTAGTTAGCGCAAAATAATTTATAACTTTACAAGATTTATGTGTACAATAATTGATGTATAAAAGTACGACTGTGTTTTATTGATGTTTATGATTTATCACCATGATCTTTATGGAAAATTTTGCTTGTAGCTTTTATTTTTTTGATGTGAATTTCTAATTATTTTTTCGGAAGGAATAAATATTCAAAGTGCACATTCAGGATATTGTGATATAATTGAAAATCCATATTGTTCCTTTTTAACTTGCTATGATATTTCATGCATATATACAAGAATTCCCATGACATGTTCTGTGGGACTGTTACTCCTTATCATTGGAAATTCCATAGAAGGACTTAGTGACGTTGCCAGTTTATTTGTTTATGAATTGTCTATGCAAAATTTGCTAAATGTTCTAAAATTGCATTTATGAGATTACTTTTTTAGTGTTAAAGCACAGGAGATAATTTTATATTCGCTTCTACTGGCTTGCACATTTTAAACGATATTTTATTTACTTAACAGATTTAAGAAAGGAATAATCGAAGTGTTAAATTTTATTAAATATCATCTTACGTTATTAATCTGAAACACCATACATTGACTATATTAAATTAATCTATGTGCTTCCCCCGTGCTTTATTTTCTCAGTTCGTTGACGGGTCGTGTATGGAGTAATTAATTTATTGAATGTAATCAGCAGGAATTTACTGAAAGACGTATTAACTCTGAAACACTAATTTCATTTTTAAAAGTAGAATATATTATAGGAAAATGTGTTCGTGACACTAATTACACAAATAAACTTTATGGTTCAGTAAACAGAGTACAGGAAACTGCTTAAACCATATGCATGTTGGGAAGGAAATTAATATGTATTTGTTACGCATATTATAAACTAATGAAATTATTTATGTTTATAGATAGCGATGTTGCACTTAAATGACTGTCAATATCTATAGGCATGAAATATAGACAATACCCCGTTTTTGAGTGATCCAGTTTGCAACTAAGATTTCCAATCAATTTACCTTTTCCTTGATTACTTTCACAGCTGGCCTAGTATTTCACAAAACAAGCTAATTAACAGAATTGCAATTTTGAAGCATCAGCATTGATGGCAGAAGCATAAATGCGAATTTATTAGCTGTCTACTATTAAATTAAGCACTTCATATGAAGCTTCTCTATAATCAGAATTCATACAGTGACATATTAGATACAGCATAAACTCGATGTGATTTTGTTTGTACTAGATAATGAAATTCTTAGTCGCAATCATTACTACAAGGTGATCAGTTTAAAAGAGTACCCGGCGTATTTTTTATTACCCTTAAATCTGGAAGATCTGGCAACTATTCTAACATCGAAGTAGAATTATTTGAACGATATTTAAGTGTGGTAGATAATTTCAATCACTGTGGGTCTGTTACGATTACATTTAAAAGGTAAAACAGACATGGAGACGCTCAATGTTACTTAATTATGTGATAATTTTATTTTTTAAAAACATAATTTCATTCAATTTTCTTTTACATTATTATTCCTTACAGCAAAGGTTGAAAATGTTCGCTACCATTTTGAATGCAAACATTAACAAGTCGAGCCAAGTTTTTTGACAAACTTCACAACATATTAGGCGTTAATGGCGAGATTTCTTCAGAATGGTTTGTTTTAATTCATCGATGTTTGAAAAAAAAATCCTGGAAGACACTATCTTTAAGATACCCCCCCCCCCACACACACACACAAAAATATAACTATCTGAAGAATATCTAAAAATGGAATGATAATGCAGAAAATTTAAACTAAATTACTTTTCATAAAATAAAATTCTTACAGAATTAAGTAACTATAACGTCGCCGTGATTGCATATTCTTTCAAGAGGAAAAAATAACAAACTAAAAATTGTCAGACGAAATAGTATAGATGAACATTCATAAATTTATTTTAAAAGCATCTTAAACATGTCACCCTTATACACAGATGCAACAATAATAATAAGATTAGTACACAGGATGATTTTTTTAAAAATCGGTATTTATATTCTGTAATTGTACTTAATCAGACAGACAAATTTAAATGCTCTATACTGTAGCTTTCTTTAGACAGAGAAGTAAAAATAATAATAATTATTATTATATATACCTTGTATTTATAGGGGTTAAATCCATGCTCCATTTTGATGTTCTTTAATTCCTTCTGTTTCCCAGGGCACCCGTAAGAAAATATTCCAAAGATGTACACAACCGACAAGCAGTGGAACACGAAAGCGAGAGAAAAAAATTTCGTTCTGAAGTTTTTTTTTTTTTAAACCGAGCACACAAATCGTTGTTGCCAACCGCAAAAGGGAAAAATGTTATGCCAACAGAATGCTTGCGAAAAACACTTGCTTACGTCATTCACTTCAGCATGATTTACTAATTGTTGTTTTTCATTTTAATTTTTTTATTATGCACGAGAAACAAAGAAGTTGGAAGTTGGTGATAAGATGAAAGTCAAGCCAAAATAGAATAAACGAAAAGAGTAAATCCTAAATGAAGTGTTTTCTGCCCACTTGTCACAGCATATCCGCTCTGTATATGCTGTGAGAACGCTTAACTGAAATCATGCCTTAACTATTATATTAGGATACTTATATAGTTAAAATCTAGTAATTAGGAACGCAATATACTTACATTTTTTAAAGAATAAATTTACTTTTTTATCAAGAAAAAATGCTGTGTCTGTATTGCGCAACAGAGTTGGCAGATATAATAAACTAGTTGGCGAACCGGCCAGCATTGCCCCATATACAAGTAAACAGCTACGGCCAAGACGGGAATCGAATCCAGACCGAAGGTGTGATAGAATGATGCTCTAGCCACTAGACTACCTGGTTGGCCGGAAGGCTTATTATTAATACCATGTTCGGCCATCAAGGTGGCAAGGTAAGACATTTGCACCTCCCACCCCCAGATTTATAGCATGCTCTCTCGTGAGGTAAACACGATAGGCAATATCAGAATGAAATTGTTAAAAGTTTGAAATCCGTCCCTCTATAGAAAAATCTTCTGAAGTTTGCCCCCCCCCTCAGTTCATGTAGAAAAATTTCTGTGGGCGCCCATGTTAAATTGTCTTTTTTATAATAGTTACCCCAATTAAAGATCTGAGTGGAGAAACATGTTAAGGAAAAATTTAGTAATTTTTAGATAGTCAACTGTAAAATTAATTGAATGTATATTTTCATCAATTTATTTATTTATTGTTTGTCTACTGAAAACCGCATTATAATTAGTTTGGCACAACAACTGAACGTCCAGCAGTCAATGTAATCTCTAGCATGTTCTTTAGTCTGGAAGTCTATATTTTATCAAACTGTCACTTAACATATTCATCCACTCAGCTGTTCAATTATACCCTGTATTTTCATGTTAATTTCATTCTGAAAAGAGTGTGGGTAAGATGTAACCATGCAATGATAATGTAGCAAGAGACTGCGTATCCTGTATCCTGGGGCCCGTAATCGGATTTGGGGGCCATGATCGCAATAAGATAAAGCCATCGCAAGTGATCATGCCCTAGTGATTACATGCTTAGTGCATGTTTGATAAAATTTATAAATCAAAGAATTAATAATTTTTTGTCATAACCAAATCCTGAGTCCTTTTTAAGGGAACATGGAACATCTCGAAGAGTAAAAAGAGGCAGTTTTTACAAACTTTGGAATTTTATTTAAAAATGTAGATAGAAATGAAATTTTTTGTTCACTTTATATGCAACATACTGTATAGTCTCCATATAAAATAAAAATAATTAATTTGATTCATAAATTAGTGTTTTAGAACTCTTTAATAAAAACTAAAAATTTTAACAGTACTTCAGTTTGATACACTTTTCTAGAAAACTACTTAGTTTATCACCTGAGAATTTGGAATGGTATCAGAAAACATACTATCTGAAAAGAAAAAAAAATGATAATAAGGAGGAATTTTTTTTTTCATTTATGATAAAAGGAAATGAAGTCAAATTTATTTTACTAAAACAACTTTAAAAGTCTTAACAGTTAAACAAAGGGGAAAAAAAATCATTATTTTCAAAAAAAGTCACTGAGATCTCTAATGTTAGTTATTTAAGAAACGAGTAAGTTAAACAATTTTGGAAAATTTCAACTGTTTACCTGAAAAATATTTTTGAAAAGTGTACCAATGCATCCAAAATACACATTTTGAGAAACACGGAAAAAACTAAGGCTTTATTGCAGCCAAACCACGTTTGTTTACATTTTAAAAGCCATATCTTGAGTGTTTATAAATTTCTAAAACGATAAAACTTATATATGTATGAAATCGTCTCAGTCTGCTCAATGTTTTAGGCCTACAATTGAAAATTTGAAAATTTGACCCATTGTATGTTCCATGTGTCCTTAACCCTTTAACGCGCAGTGTTCCCGCACTGGGAACACCAAACTCTGACGTATTGACTGTTGCCATTCACGAGGAACAGATTTGATTTCTATAAAAATAGTTTCGGGTGACATAGCTCCACGAGAATCCTTTACGTCATTTCCCGTAAAAAAACTGTCACGATTATTTTTAACAGCACTGACATCTGCTGAAAAATGGAAGAATGCGAGAACAGCTGGATGGATTGCCCAATGCTGAAAAAAGGGCAGCCGTTGCCATCGCTCGACTTTTATTCGAAATTCGACTTTTATTCGAACTCGATTTTTATTCGAAAATCTCTTAACGTGTTATATGTCATGTAATTAAATTACTTTGAATTTGGCACTGTCTCTTCCCAATAAATCGTTATTCTCGTAGAGAATATTTTTCTAAAAGAATTAAACCTAACACTAAACTGTTTTGAGCTGCATGTTACTCATTGACGTTCAATTACAATTTCGTAACCAACAGTTATTTGTTAAAGTATTTCACGCACGCGGTAAAATGAGTTCATTAACTGATTCGGGATTCTTTGAAACGTCGCAAGGGGAGATAATTCTCAGCATTTCATTGAGATGGTTTTAATTACACAACTCTCGAAACTATTTTCTGCTGCCGAATGTGAATTCCCTTGGGGATTTTTCAATTTAGAATAATTTTTCTGATTGCGGTCCTGAAATTTTCGACAGTAAAATGCTTTCCTCGGGAACCGTCAGTTAATGGTTTACATTTTAAATTATGTTTAATGCGTTCATTCTTTAAAATTATTCAAAATGCTTAATTATTTCAACATACCTAAGCTTTATGATTAATATATGACAAGGTTCAAAAATATCATGTACTTATATATTAGCATCTTCCCATGACTTTCCAAACTGCAAATTGTTTGAGCCATTGTTTCAAGTTTTTCTTTTCCTACCGCAATGGTTGTGCCCCTAGGTTGAATTTCTTGGCTCACTTTTCTAATCAGCCTACAGAAACTTTGATATTTTTTGTTTCTTTTTTATTTGCACGTATTTACAGTCGTAGCATCTGAGGAGAGATTTTAATATTTGGAAATTTCATTTTCTTTTTCAAAATTATTTACGCTTTCGTGAGGTGAATAAAGAGCTTGTGGAGCCATATTTTTAGAATGTTTGGTTAAAAATTCAAAAATAATAATGACTCAATTACATTCACCGTTTCCTGAAATCAACAAAAAATTGTTATCTCTTTAAAAGCCAAACATAAAATCTAATAAATTCTTGAACGTTACCTGATGTTTGTGAAAGTCGTAAAAAGGTTTAATATAAATTTACAGAATATCATGTAGAACGGCAGTTTCTACGAGTGACGCAGCCATCCCCAACCAACCAACCGTAAACCTTCGCGGCACTTATATATTACAGCTAACTTTTCTATTTTCAAAAGTTCTCTTCTGGATATCGAAATCCGCTCTAACGAATTTTTAACAATTAATATATGATTTTAATCGGTGCCAAATTCGATGAGTGACGTCGCCGGTTAAGCTAGGAAAACTCGTTTTTTTTATTTAATCCAGTTCAAAGAGGGAACTATTTAACCCGCGTAAGGAAATACGGAAAATGGTCTTGTTTCAAAGGCGGTAAACAAGGCAGGGAGTAGGAATACAGTGTTGTAGATCCGTGACAAGATTGGTACAAGTTACCTTATATCCTAAGCCAGTTTGGTCGTAGACAGCTAGGGCGATTCGCTTGCGGTTTCTGACCAGAAAACTTAGGTTCTGTACCCGATGTAGCACTTTTGCGAGATGAGCTTTGTGTTACTGTCGTTTTTGTTTTATTTCATTTTAAAAAATAATAACAGATTATTATATACTTTACTTATTTTTTCTGTAATTTATTTTGCTATAATTAATAATTAAAAATAGTTAAGACTTTGAATTAAAAAAATAATTAATTTAAGTATTTTTGGTAAAACACCTTCCTAACCTTTTCTTTAAGTATTTCGTTTCCCTAGTATTTTGATAGCTATTTCTAATTAAATTAAGTCTTTATTTTTCTAATATTTTTAATTCTATTTGGAAAATTCAATATGTAATTAATATTTCAATGAATTTTTTTTTTCTCTTCAGAAAGCTCACATAAATAATTAATAATAATTATTTAGTATTCAAAGGAAAATAAATAGTAGTTTTACATACTAACTAGTTTTAATAATAATTCTTTTACTCTTCATGTATATGTAAAATTTATTGAAATTATTGAATTATAATTTTAAAATCAATATTTTTTCCAAATCTTAGGTTTTTCTCACTTTTATTTTGTATTCCTTTAAATACCAGATTTAAAATTTTGTTCAATACTTTCCGGATAGAAATTTGATTAATTAATCTAAATTTATACATGCACTATATTTTGTATCAGACATTTCATGGCCGGAGATGGCATGTAAAACAAGATGTTGTGCCCACCCGAGCCGAGTTGATAAGATACTGAAGATGGTAGATAACTGAAGTACAAATGTCCAGGGTTCTGGTCTACCGGATGGCTGATAATCTAAAAATTCGGAGTTTTGGACGGTTTTTCTCACGAAGTAACGTAAATACGCTTCAGAAGCACTAAGAAAGTCAACCACGCAAGACCCTTATTCTTAAACTGGTAGTTCATCTAAACGTTCTCTAAAAAAATGAAATTATCAACTGATAAAAAAACAAACAAACATAGTATGAAGTTAGTTTTCTAAAAAGCGACATAAAACCAATTATAAACAATAATTTTTTGAGTAATTTTCTATTTTATTAATGATTATAGTCATTAATTAATTTAATCAACAATTTTGAGATGTATCATTAACTTAGTTAAAAACTTAGTGTATCATAATATAATAGTTAAAAATTTAACAGAGATAGCTTTAAACTGAAAGCAAACATTGCATTAATAGATTACATTGCATTAAAATAATAGAACGAGTAACTAGATTATCATTAATTAAGAACGAGATTATTAAATTAATAATTTTAACGAAACTTAACTTACGGTTATCGTTAAATTGAATGCAAATTAATGAATCACAATGCATTAAAACAATAGAACCAATAGTTATATATTGTTGTTGTTATTCTAGAATTACGACCGATTATAGCTACACGTAGGCTCTAAGCCGAGACGTGAGGTGCCCTCCGTGGGGGTCTTTCTAAGGGGTCCTAACCCGTATTTACGCTGTTTTGGAGGAAACCACGGAAAACTCCGAACGATTAGGTCGGCGGACGCAACCTGGTTTCGAACCAGGCACCTTCCGTCTCCCAGTTCAGAGCGCTATGCGCTCGGGCACTGATGGGGCCCAATAGTTATATAATTATAGTAAAAAAGTTAACTTACGTTTAGCATTAAACTGAATGCAAATTTATGAAATAAAATCAAAGATGGTGGCACTGATACTAATCTGTACTCGACCCAAATTATAAATAGAAAATTACTCAAAAAATTATTGATTATAATCAGTATTATGTCTCTTATTATAAAATTCTAACAAAAATATGTCAATTTTCTGTTACATGTTACAAAAGAACTTGCTGTGACTTTTTTAATCAAATACTCTGATACTGCATGAAAACAGGTTGGTATATTTATTTACATAACTTAGTGTCAAGCAAACTTCCGAAATTCGCCCTTGAAACTAATTTATTATCTTCTGACCATACCCTTACAAAGTAATGATATCCCCATCCAAAAACCCTTAACTGGTTAAAAATTTGTGACGCAGCATTTTACTTTATAGATCTATGAATTTTAAATATGGGTCTTAAAAATAATGATATCAAATTCTGAGTGACGCCCTGCTGGGAATTTTAAAGATTTGTTTTTAAATTCCATTACAGTTACTTTCGTTTTATTTTCTAAAGAAGATTTACGCATTTAAGCAATGCTTTGAATTATGAAATACACTGTCAAATATATCACACTTTCACTGAGTCTATATAATGTATTCAAATGAATTTATTTCAATAATTTAATTTATCTTTTGCGTCACGCTATCCAAAAGGGCAAGCAAAATTTTCATACACATTTCACTTAGTTTGGTTACTATGACACTAACTAAATATTTACGTAAATTTTACTTGCCCTTTTGGATAGCGTGACGCAAAAGATAAATTAAATTATTGAAATAAATTCATTTGAATACATTATATAGACTCCGTGAAAGTGTGATATGTTTGACAGTGTATTTCATAATTAAAAGCATTGCTTAAATGCGTAAATCTTCTTTAGAAAATAAAACGAAAGTAACCGTAATGGAATTTAAAAACAAATCTTTAAAATTCCCAGCAGGGCGTCACTCAAAATTTGATATCATTATTTTTAAGACCCATATTTAAAATTCATAGATCTATAAAGTAAAATGCTGCGTCACAAATTTTTAACCAGTTAAGGGTTTTTTGATGGGGATATCTGTTACAGGTAAATTTTAAATGTGGCATTCTGGATAATTTTTGATCGCAGAAATATATTTACATAAGTAAACAATTCTAACAAATATATTTTATAATTTATTATACTGCGTTATTTTTAGCAATCCATGATTTAAAAAGAAGCTCAAAATAAAACTATTATAAATACAATGAAACTGCTGTGAGCGACCACCTCAATTAAGCGATTCCCTTCTTCAACGACTAATTTTTTAAGGAACTGATGTTTTAACCTATCAACTTACTGTTAAAACGTACTCTGGAAGAGACAACACAACTCTTTGCAAGCGATCGGTCCTGGTTCTCTGATCGAAAATTTTCTTCCATTTTTCCGGAATTAAAGTAAACAAAAAACACATTTGAAACCAATCGCTCGATTTGTGGTAGAGCGGCAGGTACAAGTACACAATCTCTCACTGGTTATCGCGTCTGGTGAGAATTTCCATAGAAATTTCTAACTTTATGTAAATTTCGGTTGGGGGAACGGTGAGGGGGTGCTGGGACATTGAACATAACAGTTATAAATCTTGTAGTTTAGACATGTCCAAGGCCGTAGCTAAAACAGAATCATTGGGTTTTGATCCCCACTCCCAAGAAATTTTAGTGAATGCATTAGTAGTTTTTTTTTCCATAAAATAGTATAGTTTACTATATAAAATACTAAAGTTTAACTTTCCCCACCCTTTTCGACCCACCGAAATTGCTCCCGTGACCCAACAATGGGTCGCGGCCCATAGTTTGGGAACCACTGATCTAGAGCATAAAAGGGGCACCTTTTTTAACGTTCGCAGAGCGGCACCGTGGGGGGGGGGGTACGTCCGACAAACATCCTTCGGTTCAAACCCTATCCTCGTTTGCATGGGCATAAATACGACTCACTTCCGATAGCAGAATGCTACTTTTGGTTTCAAGTATTTCTGGCTGACTAATATTAAAATGTCTGTATCTCAAGTTCTATGAGCTAAATAGAAACAAATTCCTCAAACGTATTTCAAAGACTGAAATACTACCATTTAATACGCATATGGGCAACCGCGGGCCGGATGTGGCCTGCCACGGCTTTTGATCCGGCCCGCGGAACATTTGAAAACTCCGTATAAACCATTCAATATCCCATATAAATCCCCATTATACGGCCCGCCACTTCGCTAAAAGCCGCAAGTTTGGACGCGACTTCGCTAACATCCTAAAGTTTGGCCCACGACTTTTCAAAGATGTCCCATACCTGCTTTAACACTTTAAAGGTCGTCATCCCCTGAAATATCAAACGATGTCAAGGACCGTCTCCCCCATCAATTTTGATATCTATATCATACCCAAGCCGAATCAGATGTTCTTGCGCCAATTTTTTTAAATAAAAATTTAAAGCATGTCTCTTAAGCGTGAAATCTATATCAAGAGCTAGACTTTCTCCAATGATTAGAATCTCCCTATAACGAAGTCTCCTTACAACGAATTTCTCCCTATAACGAAATTTTTCATGGAAACGTAACTTTAAGGCTTAAATAACACTATAAACATTCTCCATATAACGAAGAGCTTTCTTCCCATAGCGAATATTTCAGATTTACCTTTGATTTTTTTTTTTTTTGTTAGTTTGAAGAAAATTTTAATTTTTGAACAGACCACTTAGTGGAAGAGTAACAGATGATAAAAATGGAGGCCAGGAAAGTGAAACTGACTCCGATAATGAATACACTTCACCAGCGCCCGATTATGACCAACAGGGGCACCGGGCATTGATAGATTTGGGGGCCCCCAATCTATGAAATTTGTTAAATTTTTCATAAAATTTTGATATAAAAAAGAATATTTCAGAAAAAACATTTAAAATTGGGGTCCCTTTCAAATCGGGGGCCCTGGGCAAAGTCCCGATTTGCCCATATAATAATAAGGCCCTGCGCTTCACGACCAAAACCGCATCAAACTTTAAAGCTTCAACCTTTCAAAACCATTAAAAAGAGGTTTCCAAATGGAAGAAAATGTGCCTCACTCTATTTTCAGCGAACTCTTAAAATGTGAATATTTTTATGAAAATTTAAAATCACAGAATGCAAAACAATGTAAAATAACGGAATTTTGAAGTAAAATAAACGTAAGTGCATTACATATTTTATTCTCAAAATTCGTGGATTGTCTTTACTTTTGAACATTTCATTTATACAATGAAAAGTAAGAAACCGCAAGTTTAACAAATTTATAATAAATACCAGTTTAGTTTTAATTAAAAGTCATAATTTAATATTTTTAAACTCGAATTAACTAACAAGTTTGTAATATTTGCTGAAATAAATACAAAAATCTCTAATCTCTGTACAACGAAATTTTCTCTATAGAATTTTTTAACTGGAACCGAGCGACTTCGTTATAGGGAGATTCAGTTGTGTGTGTATATATATATATATATATATATATATATATATATGAATGAACTCTCTTTTTCGAGTCCACACAGTGAGAAAATAAATGTTTATAAAACTGGAGTAAAATTATAGCCCACCTCTCGACATTTGTTTTTTGCAATCCTTGCAGATAACGTAATTTAGTGTTGGGCACCAATTCAAAATAATTTAGAAGAATAGACGATTGTCCTGTTAAACTGTCATCTAACGATTCTTCGTCCATAATTTCGACCACACTTGGTGATACGACTACGACATCCATTTAGCGATAGTTAGAATTAAAAAAAAAAAACACAGTTCGGAAAACACTCGCGCAAACAAATGTTCCAATGAAACGACGCCTCTCATCTCATTACCAAAATAAAGATTCTAGAATCGTGTTTGCCTGCGTGGTTTTCTTCTGAAAAGCGAAGTATCGGTTGAAAAGTATCGGTAAAAATGGATGAAAGCAACAGAAACCGATACTTTCCCGATACTTTTAGAATCGAAAGAACCGATACCGATACCTAAAAAAATATGAGGTATCGGCGCCGATACTATCGGTCGATCCCTAGTTAAAGGCAATAAAAAAAATTTAGTGCTACACACTCGATCCACCCCCCCCCCGCGATTTTTTTTCTGGCTACGGCCTTGGACAGGTTTAAGAAACGAGTGATTTTACCGTTGGAGAAGTGCACCCAGACAGCACAGCAAACTTGCATCAAACTTGATTTATCAAGTCAATAAACTGAATTAAGCTTGAAAATTTCAAGCGTGTAATCTTAATGCAAGCTTAAATCAAAAGTTCTGGTCAAGTCCAGCTTGCATTAAGCTTGACATAGTAATTTTTTTTTTTTCTAAATGCACGGGGCGCCCGTCGGCGAACTCGCCCACATACTTTATTTTTCCACGCATTTTCCCCTCTATGCTGAAATTTTAAGTTATTTTAATCTGTATCCGTCAAACGTCCGCGGCTGGGTTCGATCTCGGGAACTATAGGCTGGGAGGTCAGCGTGCTAACCGTTCTGGCAATAAGCCTCGGGCTACTATGACTAAAGTTTGAAGTGACTGTTGTCACGCCATTTTCTGGCCAGATCGATGAGTATGGGCGATGCCGAGAAGTTTCTTTTATTTTTCCATTGGATGAATCAAAATTTAAATAATGTTATGTGTGATTAATAGACTCTACTAATAGGCAAATAAGCATAATATAAACTTAAAAGCAGGACACGTTTTAAAACTTTCAATATCGCAACACTCATGTTGAGCAATAATGCTGGCCAAAATCGAGACAAACGACTGATTTTGAAATCAATTTCGTAGTATAATTGTATTTAATTTTGAAGTATTTCCATATTTGGAAATATAGAATCTTTTTTTTTATTCTATAGTCAAGTACATTTATGACTGATTAATTATTTTGTGGTGGCTGGATGCGCCTCATTCTACCACCCATAAAGTGAAGTATATTAACTAACTAAATTGTGTTAATTATATTAAAATTTGTTTTTAGGGCTAATAATAGTTAAACGAATTACTAATGTAAATTAGACGTAAATAAAACTAAAACTCTCCCCGTGTTACACTTCAGAGGGGCTTATCCCATTCATTCTTTCCCCTTGCGTGTTCTAATGTCCAGGTTTTGTGCGATAATAAAATAAAACACAACTTTTACGAACTTTTCTTTATTTAATACTAGCTGAAGTACCCGTTCTTCGCACGGGAATGAATGCACTTTTTGATATTACGATTTGTGGTGATTACTATTCATTGTAATAAACAGATATAGCAAAGTGGATATCGCGTTATATAGTGTCCAATAATCATGCATACCGAATTGCAAGGCAATCGTTTGTACGGTGCAGAAGGCCATGCGGCGTAGCGCAATCTAGTGGCGAGTTTTAGCAAAACGGATACGGCGAAAATATTTTTCGCATTCAGATATCGATGTATACGAATTTTCATGACTATCGCCTGGACAGACCTGAAGTTCATGTGTTGACGCGACATCTAGTGGCAAGTTATAGGAAAATGGATAGCGCCAAACACTTTCCCGTGTTCAAATATCTATGTATACCTATTTTCATAGTGATTATTTGCACAGTCAAGAAGTGATACACTGCAGGGCCATCTAGTAGTTAATTAAAGTAATGATTTGCTACAGCGCCGTCAAGTGGCGAGTTATAGCAAAATGGATAACGCCAAAATATTCCCATTGTTCAAATAGCTATGCATACTGATTTCCATAGCGACCGTTTGAATGGTCAAGAATTTGGCCTGCTGCAGCGTCATCTAGTGGCGAGTTAAAATAATAATGCATTGCAGTGTCATCTAGTGGTGAGTAACATCAAAAGGAACGCAGTTAGAATATATTCTTCGTGCTCAAATGTGTAAGTATAAAAAATTTTATGCCGAACGGTCGAACGGTATAGAAGTTGATGCTTTGCAGCGCCATTTAGCGGCAAGTTACAGCAAAATGGATAGTGAAAAATATTCTCCGTGTTCTAATATTCGCGTGTACCAAATTTCATCGAAAACGGTTGGACGATATTCGCATAGCAAACGGCTAAACGGAATAGAATTCAATGTTGTGCTGCGGCACCAAGTGGCAAGTTAAGGAAAACGGATAGCATAAAAACCTTCTCCATCATAAAAGACTTAGGTGAATCAAATTTCATCGTGGAACGGTGCTCAACGGTGCTGGAGTTTTTCAACCTCATAAACACATACCAACATTCATTTTTATCTATAACCAGTGTTATTGTATATACCAGTCTCAAATAAAATCCAGTTTCAAATCTAAGCCTCGCCAAAGTGCCAACATACGCCATTTTGCAAGAGTTTTTTCAGGGAATCATTCGAAGCATTGACTTAGCAGCAATCAATATGGGAAATGGTTCGACCGCCAAAGAGTAGCACGCATTTATTTGAAAATTGGAATCCCTTAATACAGCCGATTTTTTTTTAATTATCAACTATAATGTGTTTTATTCATCGTTACTCCGATGTACTAAATGAGAAGATATCAATTTTATGAAATTTGGCGGAATTCCCCCAACTTAAATCAATGTACTCAATTGGCGAGAATTCTGAAGTTAGATCGCTTGAAATCCCTTAATAACTGCATTATTTCTTCACGGATCATTAAAATTTAACGCTGTATTCTAATAAAACCTTTGCACTTGTTTTCAAAAATCTATTTCCTTAAGCTCTCAATAAATTGCGCCAAGCCGAAAACTGTGCAAACCGCTAGAACTCACTTTCTCAAAATCCATATTTCAGCTATTTTATTTTTTCGCCAAACTAAAAAAATTTACACTTTAGCCTCGGAAATCTTCAATTCTTATTGTTTTGCGTGTAAAGCATTACATTCCTGCTCTGATTTCCCATGCACACGATATTATAATTTAAAAAAAAAATAACCTTACGAATATAAACTAACAAAAAAAAAAATCATTATTATTCTTTTATTTTTACTTTGAGAATTTAAAACATTTTATTCGGCAAAAATCGCCACACATGGCAACCACGATCCTTATTTCACACTTTTTTTCACTACAGGGGTTACAATTACGGAAAGATTTTTGCGTGAATAGCATAAAAAATCTCTTAAATTCCGGGAACGGGTGGACTTTCAAAGTTTTAAAGTGGACTATGATTTATTCTATATTATTTTACATATCTGTGCTAAATTTCAGGCCGATAGGTCCATTTTTGTGGATTTGTATACGAATCAAATCCACAAACAAACAAACAAACAAACATAATTTCATTTTTATTTATAAGATGAGCAAATTTGAGTCCATTATAGTCCATTGAGATCCAAAATTAATGTTCCATCAAGTTGAAATGTCAAGCTGTATTCCAGCTTGACATTTCAACTTGACTTCTGCAAGCTTGCTGCAAGAATTGATTTGAACTGTCAAGATTGTATTAATACGTCAAATTCAAAGAAAAGTCAAGCTTGATTTAAGCTTATGTGTTGTCTGGGCATTCGAGAGGAAGTTGGCGGTTGCTTTTGGTTGTCTATACTTAGGTTTGGTTTGGAAAATCTAAAAAGCCAATAGATTTTATTATTGCAAATGAAGAATATCAAGATATATGCTCTTTATTTATATGTAAAAAATAAAATAGAGAAAATACTCTCGGAGAGAAAAAAAATAATCCGAAATTTTTAGATATTTTATTAAAATTAAAATTTTAAAGTATGCTTTTATAATTATTTATGTATTAGTATGCAATTTAATAAATAACAGAACAAAAAATATTTTTAGAGGCATATTTTTGGCTATCAAATGTTTCAAACTTCTTTGTGCGACCACCTCTCTTAATGACCAATTTTTCGTGAAACGGAGAGTGGTCGTTCCCGAGACGTTTCACTGTATATCGTATTTTGCTTGAGCGCTTTTTTTTTTGTGTGTAGAATTATGATTAGTTTAAACAGTTTCCTTTTTATATTATAAAGTTCTTTTTCGCAATGTGACTGACTGCTCATAAAAACATACATTTCAATGAATGGCAGTTTTACACTTTATTTCATCTTATCATGTTTAGTTCCTTATTGCATCATTTTTCTTTATAGTTAGATTAAAAAAAATTATTTATTCGTTTCTTTAAAGAAAACTAAAAAAAATATACTTACTTACTTACTTAAATAGTTTTGATAAACTAATACACAGTTATACATATATTTACACGCCGTAAAAAAAAAAAAAAAAAAAAAAAAAAAAAAAAAAAAAAAAATAAGTTTTCCACAAATTTAACTTATATCATAACTTATTAAATTTTGGGTAATTTATCAGCTCGAAGCCATAGATTTATTTAATTTATCAAATCTAGAAATAGTTGACAAATTATTAGTTTTTAATACATAAATAGATAAATGAAAATGCTCTGACTCCAAGAAAGTAATATTTGCAAGAGAGAAAAAAAGAGGAAAAAATGTCTAAAATTTTAATGATGTCTTAAAAGTAGAGTATTTTCCTCCCGTATGAAATAGGTGATTAAGATTAAATTTTAAACTAATTTGCAATTACAGCTTTTTTAAAGAGTTTGTAGCAAGACAACTATGGTTCAAAAATTACCGATGGCAGCGACAATTTTTTTTTCTATTGGAATCACACTGACATGACGTGGTCACCTTGTGAAAACATTCTGGGGTTACATTGTGATGGTGGGGGACCGACAGCTTGGAGGTTAAGGGCCTGTCCTACTCAACCCTAATCCTCTAAGCTTACGGTCGTATTTTCAGTTCCCACTCAGTCAGTCACCTGGCTAGTTAAATTTCCTTTCTCTGTGCTAGTACAAGCTGTTATCCACTTTATTCGACGAGGATCATAAGTGGGTTTAACAAAACACACAAATCGGAAAATAAATGTTCCAGATACCACAACATTACTATGACATCGTGATGGTACAAAGGGCGGACATATCTACCTCACAGTGACTACACACCACCATCACAATGATCATTCTTCACTGAATCGTGACCGTCACTTTCAGATATCTGTGCACAGTAGGGTAATAATAAAAAAATTGACATGCATGAGGTTTTTTTTTTATTGTAGGTTTTTCATCAGATAAAAATTCCGAAAATTCGTCGAGAGAGCGTGCTTCTCTCCTCCCTATAAGTGTGTTGGTTCAAATATTATACTGTGCCAAAACGAAAAATTCAAATAAAATATGAAATTTTATCCAAAGAACATTTGAGAGGTCAAGGTTTAAGGCATAGTAGATATATATCTCAATAATCTGTCACACTCAAACAATTGTGTTGTTTTCAAAGAGTTTTATCAAGATAAAACAACGTGCACTTAGATGAAATTTTAACATTTAATGCATACATTTATAAATATTTTTTTTAAAACATATGTCCATAGGAAAATGTCCATTACATACAAAGTATAAACATATGTATACGTGATATTTTGCAATATTTTTGCAGAAAGAATTGATTTGATTTTATGCATGAAATAAACTTCCTTTCTAACGACAAATATTTAATAAAAATGCTAAATTTCCTATCAGTATGAGCATTCTTCTGTATGTTTTATCAGACGTATATTTAATCTTAAGGGAATTGTTCCACAGCAACTTCTGTTTAGGTAAATTCAGTTAGCGTAAAGAATTTAAAACACAGAGGAAAAGGAAAGGAAGGCAAAATAGATCAAAGCAAACAGCACATTCAAAGAGCATGGTTTATAGCGTTAGAGGAAAGCTGTTTAAGAAGATTGCCATCCTAATATTCAGGGAACGCTTCGAAAACGCTTTCTGTTTCTGCGTATTAAATAAAATAAAGCCCATAAAAATAACGAAACAAAATCCTGAGACGCAAGAACTAATGTTCATTTGATAAATTTGCGCAAACTAAAATCACGAGAATAAGAAAAGTCATACCGAAAACATCCACTAAGTGACACTTTCCAAAAAAATTAAAAATGACTGAATTTTCCATGATCTTTTTGGAAACAGGATGCCATAAACTGCTCAATGCAATATCGGTTAAGGGAATATCCCGCTAATTGTAATAAATTTTCAATGTACCAAACCATCGTAATTAGTCAGTGTGATCGCGAGTAATGCAATATCCTGCTTACTGGAATATATTTTCATGGCGAACTGACTATTCCATTAAGCGTGTTAGACAGTATTTGTGAAGCGCCTATCATTAGGATATCAAATAATATTTTTCATACTTTATGGTGTAAACTCGGTTGTATTTAGCAGCACAGATGTTATCCCATAAGTTATAATTTTACTTGTATGAAATTTTATGGGTGTACATCAAGTTACGAATAGGCAAACGTCACAATTATCCCATGGCAATATATTTGTAGAAGTATGATGTCGATATTTGTTAAAGTATGGGACCACAATAAACATCACCACAGCAGATACTAACAGCGTAAATTATCACTAAGCAAATTTATTTATAATACATATTACACCAATAGAAGAAAGAAGATTCCGGATGTACATGTGCTAAAAAATTGCATCATTTTTTATTTTCAGTAAGGTGTACAGCAGCCCTCTTCGAAACAAAATGACAAAATATACCATTTAAAAAACTAGAGCAGGATCATATCTAGATGAATGGTTCGTTTAGACATAAAAAACTAAAATTAACACGTGTGAATATCAGAAAATATTGGTGTTTATAAAGAATAATCCTCTACTTAGACGAGAGGGGACGAAAACTTTTTAAAAAATATCACTACCTAAATCAACTTCTCTCTATTCTGTATCAAGCTTTTACAATGTAGAGAATGTGCTCAGTAAAAATACCCGTTTAAAAAAAACTGTGAAAACCACTTTTGTTTTTAAATTTAATAAACGACTTTTGTTCGATATTTTGATTTCCAGTTTTTGCTTGTTTCAATGTCAGTGTCACTTGGAAAAAATGAAATAACGTGTTTTAACAATTTAAATGATTTATTTTATTCGTATTCAGCTATGGCATGAGTAATGAGTCACCAAATATATCTCATAAAATCTACATAATCACTAGAAATCCATGTCGATTCGTACACAACTTCATCTCGTATAAGGTTTACAGTTATGTAACCTGGTTTGCAAATTAAATTTGCTCGTGTAATTAAATATGTCCAAAATTCTGATGCGCATTACATAATTTTGAAGGCGAAACCTTATTTGATTGCAGATTTAAGTAGATTCAGCATATTTCCGCATTACATTCTCTTGCAGTTTATGAAACAGCATTCCTTAAAACGTTTAATTATCATTAGAGGTGTTCAAATGCTGTAAAATGTTATGTTTAACGAAATTTTTCTAAATTTTTAAATTTAAATATTCATTAGTAACGAGCAAATTTTAAAATGAATGTTTAAAATTTTTTGTATTCTGCATACTTGTACATGCTTTAAAATGATGCAATCATGGTTACGTTTTGTGTGAATTTAATTTTAACATTTTTATGGGAATGTTTCGTTTTGGCGTATAGATTATTATTTCTTCCATCTTTTTATGCATTCTTTCAACGTTCTGGTTCAGTTTTAACAACATCAACATTAGAGAAACGCTTAAGAAACTGTCTTATAGAGGTGGCCCTCAAAATAATGGAAGCACTCGTGGTAAACTCTGGGTCATAAAACCATTAACTGTATCTTTAATTAATAAGAGAAGGGCCAAAAGATGCGAGCATTAATTGATGATTTTTTAAAAATATTTTTGAAAATCAACATGCCTATACTGTTTTCTTCTACCTGCAACATATTCTACTATCAATATTTTCTACTATTTTAAAATATTTAATAGAAAGAAAAATTAATAATTTGCCAGTTTTATGTAAGATTATGAATGCCTTTTTTAATAAATACAAAATTAAAAAAATCATTTAAAATGTTTACGGGTTTTGAAATCATATTGCTAAGAAAACGTAAAAAAGTAACTTTTTTCACAATAAATTATTATATTTACGTCATTTGACTTAAAAGAATCCCATTTCAGAAAAAAAAAATTTGCTTGGGATTTTCTCATACTGGGAGTAAATGGGTTAATAAAATTAGTAGTCCGTTCATTATATTTACAGTTTTTCGTCCGTCGATTTGCTAATTTTAAAGGACACTGTTATAGTGATAAGGTAAAATATATTTTGTACATTTATTTTACCAACCAGAAGGCGCAACTAATAAAATTCCAGTTTTTTTTCTGGCAGGATAAAAATTCGAGATCAGTTCTTTTTATTTATACTTAAAAGAAAGAAATTTACACTGATTTTTAATTATTCTATATAGATTATAAAACGAGTTGTAAATAAAAAGCTTTAACACTTTACTAGCCGAATCCACAAAATTAAAAAGCGATTGCGATTTGATTTTGACTGCCTGATTGATATCATGTACTCACTTTAACATCATAATTTATATCTTTATGACTTTGCATATTGTGATCTGAAGTCTATATTCAGTGCAACACAATTAGAATCGATGAATCAAATGAGTATACAAAATGTAACATTAAATTAGCAATATGCATGTCATTTTTAAAAATTTAATACAATTTCAAAAGCATTGCTTCGAATGTTTTTTAATAAAATGCTATTTAAAACAGTGCTTATTTTTCTTGGTTGTTGTTAGTGTTGTTGTTGATGATGATGATGATGATAATGATTGCATTGACTGTTTTCAGATTAAAGGATGTGATTTATTTATATTTATAAGTATAATACACACATAAAAGATGATGTAATACTTATTTTTAATTGCATCATTATATTGATAGGTTGAACCTCTATTCAGTAAAAACGTTCAAACAATAGTATTGATAAAACATAAAAAACCAACGATTTATTCAATATTACTTCCCCTAAAATTACGTAATAGCCTTTAAGCGGTATTAGTATTCTGAGACGTGCTTGAAAATTACAATAAAATATTAAAAACTTGCGTCAATTACAACATATATTTTATGGTAATCATGCATTAGATGGCAATTTAACTCCTTTGAGAGAGCTTGCATGTCTATTATTTAGTCTAGACAGGGGATTCATTAGCATTCTCCTTGTGTTTAAATCATAATATGCTTATATAAAACAGATTATTCCGAACTTAAAATTAATTTTCTTTCGAGTGTCTGAACAAAATAGAAGACTTAGCACGCAAATTCAGCTATTCATAAAATTATTAGTGCAAGCAGGAGGAATGCAAAATATACTAAAGTATTGATTTATGATGTATGTGAAAATATAAATCTTCTGATTTATTCAAATAAAAAATGAACACATTATTCACGATTTTTTTTCCAATGGGCGGGCATTTTTGGCCATTAGCCTTTTTGCTACAACTGAGACCCAAACGGCTGACCATTTTATTATGGGAGCACCCTATGGGCGGCCAGAATTACCCCTTATGAAGGGACGGACAAGTAAACATCTAAGACGGGACTCGAACCCGGGACCCGAGGCGTGTTAGAATGGTTCTTAAGCCACTTCACCACCTGATCGGCCTTCACGAAAAATAACTATAAAAATAAAATAGCATTTCGTTTTACCGAAATTATATTCCCGCGTGTAGAGTAGAATATTTTATTATAAAATGTCACCGAATAAGTGTTTTCTGAGATGTTTCAATAACAGTTTCATCAGTTTGTAAAAGTAAATAAAGTATTAAATCAGTCATTTTGACTGAATAATGTCAGATTACATCAGCTGACGTTTGAATAGAAAATTATGCGTCCAATATTTCTTGAAAATATCCATAAACTCAACTTGAATAGTCAAAATGTTCTACACAATTTGAAAATCTAATGCAATAATATTTTCTAAAAAAATTACAATGAGTATTTTATAAAAAATATGAAACTGTTCATCGTAAATCTTTTATTCCCATGATATTTTAAATGACTGCAAAAGGAAGTTTCAAGTTCAACCTTACTTAATGAAAAAACACACTCCATTTAACTTCCATGCAATCACAATATAAAAATAGCAGTTTACACTAATTATTTAAAATTATATGACAGCGAATTTGTGGTAATTATTTTCATATATTTATAACATAAGTTTTTCGTAAAAAACTATAACAAAAAGTTACTCAAACAAGAAATACTCTTCTGATAAGGTTAGAAGAAAGCTAAATTTTAATTTACTTGCCCTAGTGCATACAATTACTACGTGTGTGGAAAAATACCTTTGACTAAAATCGTTCTTAAAAAGACATTCATAAAAATGTGTCTTAAAGCCTCATTATAGAGTCTCTGAGACATCATTAAGCTTAGAAAAAATACAAAGTGCTTGATGCTCATAAGTTTTAATAGTGAATTTTATGGAAAAATGTGCATAACTCAGTTTCAAATACATCTCATGACTCTCAAATATCACCCAAAAATTTATCTTCCTTTGTAGTTGAAATGAATTTACATATGTGACGAAGCAATTAAGGTTTAAAAATTTTTGAGATTAACTTTTCTCTATTTGCAGACAAGCAATATTAAAAATAAACATGCTGTATTAAGCAGAAGAAGCTTTCTCAATTTTAATGATATGATTTTTTGTTTCCTTACGCTTGATAGTCATGAAAATTTTATATTTTTTGTATACAGCTAAAAAGATTATTTTTAAATAAATTATCTTTTATTCGATACTGTCTTCAAAATGTAGGATGGTACTTACATTTTGTATCCGATTGTGCCTACATCATTAATTTATTCTGTATAAAAGTATTATACATAACTAATTAGATATAATTAATAAAATACTTTCCAAATAAAATATTAATAATTTAATAACTTAATAAAGATTAACGTAATAGTAAAAAATAATGTGGGCTCACCAACAGGGAATAAGCAAGGAGAGTTTGTGGCACAAGAAAATTTGCATCAACCCCATAGAAAAACATAAGGGGAAAGCAGATACAGGACACGAGAGCACTTCGAAGGCATAATACTTTACACGTGAAGGTCAAAGTAATTTACTGAACGAAATTAACATAGCGTAACGGATATCGATGGGAATTTCAAAATGCCAAAGAGTATTAAGTTTAGAATAGGAAAAAGAAAACCAGAAATAATTAAAAATATGAGACAAACTGAATCACTCAGCATCGACATTTCAAAACATAATTTTCAATCTGTTACTTTATTAAATATTTTTTGTTTTTTTTTAACTTCGTAAAATAATAAAATACACATTTAACGATAAACGATAAGTTAAATTATCAAGAAACAAAAAATAGTTCTTTTCACAAAAAAAATGGAAAACCTTGGCTTAATTTTATAAAATAAAATATTTCTCCAAAAAAAGTAGACGAATATTTGAAATGCAATGTACAAAGAGTTTTGATGTATTATTTAAAATAAAGCAGATTTTAGTGCTGAATTTAACAATTAAAAAGAAGGATTTTGCGGTTTCAAAACTTTTCTGATTCTTCAGTAAATACGTCACTTTCTTTCACAAATGATGGACGAATCAGATACCAAACAATTTTTGAAAGAAGAACCATTGAAATTAATATGATAAAAGAATTTCAAAAGTCTTATAAAACCGTTCAAATTCAAGGTTTGGTTGCTTACAGTTGCATTTAAAATTGGTTCATTTAGGGTATCATAAAAGCTTAAAATGAAAATATTTTTCATTAAAGATAATTTAAAATAAAATTAATGGAATTTTTCATCTTTACAGCTTTTATGATAGCAGCATGAATAAAGAAAAAACAGTTTATCCTTACAAAAAAGTACAGGTCCTTTTTGGTTATTCCAGTCCTATAAATAATAGTATAGCTTTGCGATATGTAGTATGTTACGCTGGTCA
The DNA here is from genome assembly GCA_038373885.1 of Cheiracanthium punctorium. Taxonomy (NCBI): domain Eukaryota; kingdom Metazoa; phylum Arthropoda; class Arachnida; order Araneae; family Cheiracanthiidae; genus Cheiracanthium; species Cheiracanthium punctorium. The sequence continues at coordinate 276,098 of JAWZYV010012594.1, read as the reverse complement.
GACCAAAAGTGCTATATTATTCTTACTAAAAATAAGCAGTATTTTTAGTAAGGGTTAGTATTAATACGGACACAATAGTTTAATAAAATTCAAAATTAAACTATTATGTCCGTATTTGTGATAATATACTGTAATGCTGCAAAAGTTATGTTAAATTTAAGTTGCAAACAAACTTTAAAAATATTTTCATTTTCATATAAAAGTGTTTTATCAGTCACAACAGAGTTACCGCTAAGAGTTAAGTTAAATTTTAAATGCAACTATAACCAACCTGATTACATAAAATTCTTATTTTATAGAGTGCGAGATTAAATTAACTTACTAAGCAGAAAAGTAAATTTTGAACATTATTAATGTTTGCAAATTGTTATTTTTTAGAAATGCATTAAGGGGTCCCCCTACACTTAAAACGATTTTTTGAAAAAAAGTATATGTTATTTCTCACAGTATTCTGTGTATTTTAAAACAAACCGGAATTAAAAATTCCTACAATTACCCGAGATATCGTCAAAACGAAGAAAAAGAAGAACATCTGTTATTGAAAAGCTAGGAATTTATCCTGGCAAAATGCTTTAGTTTCTAATTTTGATAATGATATGAAACGTGTAATATGTTTAGACAAAAGAAAAAGCCAAAACACTTTGGAAGCTCGACGTTTGAAAAGAAGAGCAAAACTGAATCTGTCAATGAAACATCTAAAAGAAGAAGGCGTTGTATATAAATATGATCGTTTTTAAGTTTTTGTATAGATTTTTTTCAATCATATGCTATTTATTTTATCAGGAAATTTATTACTAGAATTATTTACTATTGAAAAATTAAATAAAGCAGGATAAGTAAAAGAATACAGAAAATGTGTCGATTACAACAAGATGAAATGTGTAAAAAATTTACTTTTTACTTAGTGCAGGTATGTATAGTAAGTATTAATTAATAACTCATCATGTAATAATGTTATATAAACCAAAAGGGACATAAATATTCAATTTTTGCAGAATAAATCTAACAATCATAGTTAATAAAATATATTAAGTGTTTAATCTCATTTTTCTCTGAGTGTGAAATATCAGTATTGCGCTCATTATAAAAAAAAATCTATTTAATATTTTCCTTAAATAATATTGACAATATACTGTATAAGTTATCTATATATATAAAAGAGAAGAGTTTGTTTGTTTGATTGTTTGTTCGCTATACACGTCCACGCATTTCGACGGATCTGGACCAAATTTGGCACGCTGACTAAATAGGACAAGAGAAAGCTAATGCCGTAAAAATGAAATTAATCGGATTAATAGTTTTTGAGTTATTTTATGTTTTGTAAGGTTTTTGGCCCTTTTTCTCGCATTGTACGTTATCGAGAGCTAAATTTCTGTCCGAATACTATTTTTTTTTATATCATCGAAAACTACACAGTTTTCTTTTTCAAATACAATTTGTTACAAAATCGTAGTTACATTTGCCGATTTTTGGGAAGATTTTTTTTTAAGGAGATACTGTTTCGAAGAAAATGTACTGCTTTTAAAAATATGCTATTTTTAAACTGACGCATCGAAAAACGTAATAGGCAAAAATTTTCCATCTTTTTACCGCTGATTGAACATGTATTTCTCCCTCTTTTAAACTTTGAACCGTGCGGAAATGTTTCTTAGATATTTTTATATGATTTTTTTTCTGAAAAGTCACATATTAAAATGTTCTCCAGAATGCAAGTAACGGAGCGAAGGTCTCTAATTTTCCCCACTTGGTTGTTCATTTTCAAGGTCGTTCTTCTGACGTCAGGCGAGCAAAGGAGAGACAGGGGGTGGGGAAGGGGAGTGGAGTGAAGAGAGGAGAGCGCTGAATTGGGAAATACGAATTTTTACATTCCCCCCCCCCGAGATAAATCATTTAATTTTTTAAAAATAAAACTAAAGAGGTACATATTCCCCCCAGGAGTCTTGAAATTCCAACCATCTGCAATTTCTTTTTACCAATGTGTGTGTGTATAGCGTGTACAGACATTCAATAAAGTATTCGACTATGAGCCAAATTTTCTATTTCAGTTTTGTTAATGATTAATCACTTTTCATGAAGAATCATGTTTTAAATATGAAATTTACGTACGAAATTTTTCTTGCACTGGAATACTTTTTTTAGAGGGTGTACAAAGTTTCATGAAAAATTATCACAAAATTAGCCACTTGATTTGTCCCCAAAATACTCTTATAGAAATATGGTCGCCTTAGTGGAGATTGAGAGAGAGAGATGGGACGGCGACCGCGCTAATCTAATCGACCAACCCTCCCCTTCGCGTCGCCACTACGCGAAATTCAGGCAGACTGGTTATTATATTGATGACTGGAAACTGTTTTTTTTTTTTTTTTTTTTTTTACGTTGGTGCGTATGCTTTATTGATAAAAGACTACATATTAGAACTCAGATAGTAAGAATGGAAGAAGCCTAGCCACGTCAAATTCTCGGTAACTCGGACCGTTGGCAAGCCCTGTGTTCATTTTCTTTTCTCTTTGCAGCGGGAAATCCCATGTCTTTTTTTATCACTGCAGCGGGAGGATTCTCATTCCAGCCTACCCACGTCCAATTACCGGTAAACTCTGTACGCCAACAGATGCCATGTTCATTTCTTTTTCGTTGCAATGGGAAGTCCCATGTCTCTTTTTTATCACTGCAGCAGGAGGATTCACATTCTTTCCTTTTACAATTTCATACTGACGATTGGGCTCTATTTTTTTTATGAGTTGCGTAGGTATTAGCAATAAATGACTGTTAGAACACAGACAGGTAGAAGAGGAGAAATCTAGCCACGTCCAGTTCCCGGTAGCCTCTACGCCATCGGGTGCTTTGTTCTTTTTTTTTTTCTATTTTGCAGCGGAAAGACCCATGTCCTTTTTTTTAATCATTGCAGCGGGAAGTCCCATGTCCTTTTTTTTATCATTGCAGCGGGAGGATTCACATTCCAGCCTAGCCAAGTCCAATTCCTGGCAACCTCTGTATTCTATTAGATGCCGTGTTCATTTTTTTTTCTTTTTGGTTGCAGCGGGAAATCCCTTGTCCTTTTTTTATCTTTCCAGCGGGAGGATTCACATTCCTTCCCTTAACAATCTATATTTAAGGTAAATGGCATTTCTCATCCATTGCACGGGCAACGCCGGGTCATGCTGCTAGTATATTATATGTCAGCAAACAAAACCTAAATTTGTATTATTTCAGAAAGTTTATTTTTTATTTATTGAGATATGCACATATTGAAATTTGAAAAAAATTGCGTAATATGATATAATATCCAGTTAAGAATCGAAAATTGTGACTTTTGTGTATTCTTTTAGGTCTGATTAAATTTTGGAGCATTACTTATAATTTTAAAACCAAAAAGTACTTATTCGGAAAAAAACTTTTTTCTGAATCTAGCGCGCAAGGAAATTCGACAAATCTTATTTGCTAAAAGCTTTCTCATGATTTATTTATTTAAAAAAAAAATTATTTCATATCTTTGGAAAAAGAAATGTTTGATTTATTATAGTAAATAAAAATTGTTTGTCTGGCATTATTACAATATGAGATACATATAATCGAAAAAGCGGGAAAATCCCAACTTTTTCGAAGTTCAAAGGTACTTGAACCCTTATGTACAATAACTAAGCTAGCTTCTTTACATCTATATACATTTCTAAACAGTAACAAAATCCCTCTGCTTACTTTTGAAGAAGGATAAATCCAAATAATTTAGGAAAACATATTCATAGAACTCGTGAAGTATGTTATTATCAAACAAAACAACGGAAAGAAATTAGTTCTATCGGATACTTGTTAATTGTCCAATAATTAAGTGGAAATCATTAAATATTACTTACTATAATCTGTTAATAGGTTTTGCGATGTTTCTAATTTGATTTACTTAAAGAATTTATCTTGAATACTTGTTAATTTTTGCTAAGCTGATTTTTCAAGAAAAGGCTTTATTGTAAGTAGAGTATGTTAAAAGACCGATTAATATCTATCTACAACCTCATTATGTCACAGAAATGTGAAAATGTGTTTGTGAAGATAATTTGATTAGTTAAAAAATAATTTTAAAGTTTCTAAATGTTTTGATCCTATTTACTGATGCTAAATATAAAGTTTGATATCCATGCAGAGTCTTTAATTAAATACGTAACACAAATTAAATCAAACACATTCTATCACTTCAATACATAGAATCCAATCTATGAAGCATAATTAGCTATTTATTAAAGTATGATAAATTGTTGTGCAATTACGTTGTGTTCGTATTCTTTTAAATAACATTTAACGGTGACGAAAATTTCGCGTCTTCACTACAATTTTAATTCATCTGATGTTGAAAAATCAAAATTCTTTTGAGTTGTTAAACAATTGCTATTTTGTGTTCTGTAAATAATTTTCAGGAAAGTATTAAATGCTTTAGTAATAAAAATGAATATGTCGGCTTAAATACAAGTATTTGTTTGAATGAGTGTATGTTATTAAGCAAGGCGTAAACATAGCTAAACTTCGTAAATCTTACTTATTATGATTACAATAAATGTGTGAGCAACTTCTAAAAGATAATTGAAAAATATATTGTATTCTATATTATTAAAATAGCTGATAAGCTAAACATGTAACCTTATTTTTCCTTGGATATCTTAGCGCAGAAGACTTAAATGAAACTGTAATTAGCAAACTACATACGTAATTAAAAATACAAATTATGTAATTAATATACGGTAATAAATTCATGTAATTATCTGTCAAATCTATTCCAATATTTTCAAGTTTCTTATACATTCATTATTGACAAAGTATACGTGAATTCATGCAATTTGAACTGATAATTATCAACTGATGTATTCTAAACACTCTATTTCTGTTTACCAAGACTCAACATTAAGCATCGTAACCGAAATGCGAAGAAAACTTTTCTCGTTCGTTATGATTGTGTGTTAAACTACACGCATAACAAATTCTGAGCGCGAATGAATCTGATCTGAGAAACATACCTCGGTAATTACGTAAATTCGATAAGGTATAGCGTAATTACCCGTAAGTCGCTTTCGCCAAATGAAGAGTTAATTATTCAATTTTTCTTTGGATGCAGACTTGAGATGCCAACTTGATGTAAATTGTAATGCAAGAAATTCCGAGTTTGTTTCGTTTAGGGCAAAGATTTGAGAATTATAATTACACAAATGGGTTTATTGATTGTTACTTTAATCTTATCTAGAGAAGAAAAACAGATTTCTAGTTCTTTTAAATTTTTTAATTGGTAAATCACATAAACATAACACTAGTGCTTATGCAAATTAGGGAATTGTTGCAGAACACTGAACCATGTGAAGGACTTTATAAATATTAAGTGTACCGGGAATTAATATCTCTTTTTTACGTAAAATTCAAACAAATGAATTTTCAACGATTACAATCCAGCTGTACCAAAGTATAGGACTCATATTTGTTAAATTTTAAAGCGTAATTTTATAGATAATATGCCTTTTCTTTACAGAAACATGCCCCGCCCCCACTCTTTTTTTCACGCCTACCCTCCTCGAAAAATTTTATTCGAAATTTCTGAAATCGATTCTTTTCGTGGGTGTTTTTTTCACAGCAAGAATTTAATGCATATCTCTATTCTTCTTTTAAATCACGCAGGATGTGTGACAAGAACGTTCGGCCGCCTATCCTTCTCCCCCCCCCCCAAGTTACGAACTTTGGAAAACGCTCTCCAACCTAGTACTTTCACAAAAATCTCACATATTTGCCAAATTTCGTATTGTTAGTTAGGCAAAATATTGGCATGCGAAAAAAGAACATTAGTTCGGGTACACGACCAAACCTTATGAAATATGTATCTTAAAATGTTTACTGTACTGACGAAGTTCCAGCTCGTTGATTAAGCGATAGGAAACGTTTCTATAGTTTTAAAGACTGAGATTTTATCAAACAATCTTATGTGTGCATACATTATCTACCTAGCAAAAACCTGAAATAAATGTTTATTAACTAAATGAAAAGTTTTGCGTAGTTCGTAAGCAGTGCTCTAACCTGTAATATTTAAAAATCATTTCATGCATTTAGCATATATAACATTAATTTATTCAACTCGAAAGAAAACTCTGAGCTGTCATATTATTAATACATAAAGTAACAATATTCTTTTTCCATAAAGAACATTAATACCGTATTTTCTAATAATCTTACAGCGTATTTTGCTTTAAAAATCAACAAAATTCAGCAATTTTCTAGAAATGTCATGATGCATGATGTATGATTGCTTTAAATATATATGTACATTTCATACAAATGAAATGCACGAACATCTCAAGTATGTAACACATTCCTCGAGAACGATAAATTTCTATTTAAGCCATTCAGCTCAAAACTTTGTGAAATTGCATTAAAAGCTAATTAATCACTTTTCGATGCAGTTCATGCTAAATGTCATCATTATTCTGACATATTTTTACAAGCTCTCCGCTACCTGGCTAATTAATCGTAAATTCTAATTTATTTTCCTTCTGAAGTTAATAAATATTATTTCTGGTTTCTAATTCTGTAGCTCTTTTCAGGTAAAGACAAACGAGAATGATTTGCGATGATTAAAATGTGGGTTTTCGGTCGTAAATATACCGATTACTCAAGTCAAGATATACTTGTTTAATGGGAAAAGACTTACATTAATAAGCATTTTCGTCAGTAGGGATGACCGAGGCAGATTTTCCAACTTTTATGATTCAATTTTTTGTATTTTTTATTTTTGCCTGTTTTGAGATAAATAGGATATCGTTTTATTTCCCACACCTTTATCTAAAAATTAGCGGATTTTTTAAAAGTAAATATTCTTTCTGAAATTAAGTAATTAATTCTGTTCATCTTAAGTTAGAAAATGTGCCTCGTATCCGGGACAAATTTTACAACCCGCAAAAATATGCAGGAGCAAATTTTCCAACTATACTTTAAATTAGCGTTTCTCAACCTGTGGGGCGCGCCCCTCTAGGGAGGCGCAGAACATTTGCAGAGGGGGGGGGCGAGAAAAACCAAAGAGCAAGTAGTGATGCATGTTTTTAAAAAATCATCTTATTTATTCCCATTTTTACTCAAAAATATATCCATTTTCTCTTAAAATGTTCGTTCAGACTTTTATTTTGTAGAAAATTCGACTAAATGTTCATTATTAAAAATTAAAATACAGAATGTAGGCTGAAAAATGTGAGGGTGGGGGTCGCCACCTTAAGTTAGTCTTTGTTGGGGGGCGCTCGACGTTAAAAGGTTGAGAACCGCTGCTTTAAATGATAAAACACGGGTAATAAACCTTGATTGGTACTTAATATGCTTTTGTACTATTTGCTAGGAAGGCATAATAATTGTAAGATAATAACAGAGTAATAAAGCAAGTAACTCGGTATGGAGAACAAATGCCACTGAATGGTTTTAAAAAAACTACGTCACTTAACAATTTTACAAAGACTTTTTTTTTTCTTTTATCACCAACAGGCGTCACTGTCTGACTCAGAGTGAAATGAGACAAAGCATTTAACGTCTTCTTTAACAACTTAAATGGAAACAATAATACTTCAGAATTTACGATAATAAAAATAGAAGGCCAAGTCATTTACTATTTTTATTTTGAGTAAACGAGGATTAAAGTATAGACTTGATATTGAGTGATACTGGTTGTAATTTTTTTTAATCAAATGTTTTTTTTTTCTTCTAGTGTCCGTTGTAATAGCCTCTATAACTCACGTTATCTCTAAGTACTTATATATTTGGGCTAAATAAACAGAAAAGTATGGATTTATTAAAGATTTAAAAAACTAACCCAGCGTGGTGTAATATTTTTAGCGCTTGATGAATGTTAGTTTAAATCTCACAAGAGCTATCTAACTGCAAATAAAAATAAACCATTCGCATGCAAATTCCTGGAAAACTGTGATCCATAATTTTATAAATTTTATGTATTCTGTAGTAATATAATATATATGGCATCTATATTCCTCTTGTACACAAGGAAAATGTAGTTTATATACTACTATTTCAAAGTAGTTTCATAAATTTAAATATAAAGGTTCAATATTTTATCTAAATTCATAAATAATTTAAATGGAATGAAGTAAAGTGCAATTTACCGTAAAATATTCTGAAATTTATATCTAGGTCCTTCAAATATACATTCAGAGCACGTTTTTATGGCCCGTTCAAAAGTTTTTGAGAAATGGATTGTAAAATAATATGTCTTCTTTCACAGAATGCCTGTATGCATGTGCGTCTGGACTCTGAACGTTAATGTAGTGATCATCGAGAGAATAATTTTAAAAAAACATTATGTAGTGTACACGATTTTGACGAAATAAAATTCATCAAGTACTGCAAAAATTCATGGAAAATGAGCATTAATTAACGTCAAATAATACTTAACATTTCTTACAAAAAAATCTGATCTGGACATCAGATTTTGGATACAACCGAAACAGTGGTTGACCACAGACTTTTAATGTGTGTTTAAGATTTCCATATACATTACTGTATTGAAAATCTGTGCGTAAACCTGTAAATAAATTATCCAGTGGATTGCGAGCAAAAATAAAATGATATGCACAAATAAGACGTTACAACAATTCTAAATACAAAATTTGAACATTCTATAGCTAAAAGTTTTTGAGCTACGCGAAGTACGCACATAATTTTTGTTTCAAATTTGCAATATTTCTGAATAACTCGTCAATCTAAATAATAGCTGTCTATGGACAATATAATGAAGATTTCAATAGATCTTAACGTATTGATATTCTTTTGAATGGCGCTGTAAATAAACTATCCACTGGATTTAAATTGCAAAAAATGAAATAAAATTTTAAAAAGGCGGAGCAGAATTAGATGTTAAAACAAACCTAAATATAAAATTTAAACACTCTACGGTTAATAGTAAATAAAACGCACAAAGTTAAGTACAGAGGTACATACATACGTACGTACTGAAAAGCAAATGATTTGAATAACGTACTTTAATGACGTTCTTTAGTTTGTGAAATGATCTGTTATGTATGAAATTAAATGCATCGAAAATGCATTTCTTTTGGAAAGTGTATCATAATCAATGCTTTTAGTGCTTTCTGTAAACTAAGAAAACATCGTTAAGAGAAATTTATGTTAAAATTTGATCAAAGTACGCAAATTTCCAATTTATCAAAAATTTACTTAAAAAAGCCAAAATAACAAAAGCACAAAGTACTCTAAAATCATTAATAACTATGATGTTAAAATCATCTAATACAGATTAACGGCATGAGAGCAAAAATTTGTTATTAGATACCGCAAGATTGCAGTCAATTAAAATTAACTATCAAACATAGTATGTTGCATGACATCAGTTGTGAAGGAAAAAAAAAAACTCCTTAAAGTGAAGACCACTGAAGATAAAATTTCCAAAAGTGGTTTATTCTGTTTGACTAGGTATTTTTATAAATTCGAAAACATGCTAATTAAATTTATGTATTTTTAAAAATTTAGTTAACGTTTCATTAACTAACGGAAAATTGAAGCTTGCAGTTTGAAGATAGTTTTCAATCTTATGTTACATTAGAAAATGAATTTTTTTTCCTTTTTTTTAAATCTACATAATTCAAAATTTTGAATATGTGTCATATTTTATGTCTCAAAATTATGGATTTTCGAACAAAAAAATATATCCTTAAATTTTTAATTTATTTCACCTTTTGTATATTAGGAGGAAGGATGGTAATTTGTAAAACAAAGTTAAAAAAATTAGTTTACGCGTTAAGAATGGCTTAGAAAGATTTTTCGAACAAAGTAAGGGTATTCTTATTCAGAGACTCACACGCACTATTTTTCTGTAACTGTAAAAATAATTAATTAAAAATACGTCAGACGCTAAGAAAATTCTTTGAAATATTTTGGGTAGAACAATTATTTGTGAAATTATATTTTTAATAATGATTTTGGAGAACCTTTTAATATTCAAAAGCAATCGGTTAGCAAATTGGGTGCAAATATAGATATTTTTATACATTACTGGCCATTAAAATTGCTACACCAAGAAAGCGACATGCTACAGAAGTGAAATTTAAACGACAGGAAGAAGATGCTGCGATATGCAAATGAATAGCATTTCAGTTCATTCGGACAAAGTAGGCTCCGGTAGCAACACCTACAATGTGTTTAAATCATACAGATATGAATACAAGGAGATGGCATTAGCTATCTTCAGCATTCCACGAAATGAAGTAACTGTGTTGGTCTAAGTATGGTGGATCATTTTCTTGATTTCTTTTTAAATGACAGCCAAAGATAAACAATTTTACGCATTAAAATGTAAAGATGCACAATTATAGTTTCCAATAGCTCTAAATGCAAAATCTCAGCACTCTGCAGTTAAAAGTTTTACAGTTATGTCAAATACGTAATTATACTTGTCGCCAACTTTGGCGGCATTACCTTTTTAAAATTGGAACTGTCACCAAAGAATAACACAGTCATAAAGTAATTAAAAAACTTTGTAAAAAACACACATAAGAAGTAAAAGGAAAAAGGATACGCGTTTCGTTCAAAAATTGTTTTGAACTTCTTCAGTCCAAGCTCTTCGACGTAAAGAACACAGGAACAGGGAACTGAAAGGAGAAAAAAACAAGCAAGATGTTGCCACAAGGGGCAAAGAAAAGTCGAACAAAACCACGGAGAGGGGAGAAAAAAATTAAAAAGGGGGATAGAAAGGAAAGGAAAGAAGCACAAAAAATACAGAAATAAAAAAGGAATAAAGAAAAATAATAAAAAAGGGAACACACAAGTACAAACACACACACAAAAAAGAGAAAACAGAACAAACAAACAAAAAACAAATAGCACACGTATTTTTTTTTTTTTTTTTTTTTTTTTTTTTTTAATAAAAACCACGAACAGGACAGCACAATAAATATTATTATTTTTCTTTTATTTTTTATTATTTTTTTTTTAAATAAAAACGAAAAAGAAAGACAGTAACACACGTACATACACATTATAGAAACAGGGGGGGGAAAAGGGGGGGGGGTTAGACGAAGAAAGTGAAAAGAACCTTACAACAGCAACTTCCAAGCAGAATGAACGAAAGGAACGGAAGAACCATCGTCCACAAGACGATCTAAGTGCTGGGTAATGGAAAAACCTTCCAAAAAATCCAGATGGGACAAAGACTGAGGAGTGCACAAAATCTTAGCCTTAGAAAACTGAAATCGATGATTGGAATTCCAACAATGTGAGGCAATAGAAGATTTGGAAAGATCGTGCTTAGAGACATATCTCTCATGCTCTTTGAGCCTAAATTTGAGAGCTCTTCTGGTCTGACCAATATAGCCCAAATTACAAGATTCACAAGGAATATAATAAACACCCCAACGGTTCTCAGTAGGAATAGGATCTTTAAGGGAAGAAAATTTAAGTTTATTAACAGGTTTAAAAATGACTTTGAAACCGAAATTTTTGAGAAGTTTAGAAATTTTGTAGCATAAAGGTGAAAAGAAAGGTAGTACAATTAATTCGTTGTGAAAATTAATAGTATTAGTAGAAGTATTAGGCTTATTAAATTTAGAAACAGCTTTATCAATAATAGAGGGGCTAAAACCACGAGAAACAGCTAAGGATTTTAAGTAACTAATTTCATTATTAAGAGAAGAAGAATCAGAGCAATTTTGATAGCACGAAACACATAAGTGTAAAAAGCAGAAAGTTTTTGCTGGTAAGGATGATTGGATAGGGCATGAGGAGGTAAAGATATAGAAAAGGGCTTGCGGAAAACAGAAGTAGAGAAACCGTCAGGATTCCTAGAAACAAGAACATCCAAAAAAGGTAAAGAATTGTTGCACTCCTCTTCTAGAGTAAATTGGATACACGGATCAACAGAATTAACGATCAAAAGTAAATTAGAAATATCACAATTGGAATCCACTAGAACGAAAGTATCGTCAACATATCTGACCCAGCACGGAAAATTAAAGACCTTGAAGAGTTTCTCTTCAAAATAATGCATATAAATATCACATAAGAGAGGTGAGAGAGAATTACCCATAGCAAGACCCTCGGTTTGTTTATAGAAAGAGCCATTAAAAATGAAAGCAGTTTGTTTAATACAAACGCTTACTAAAGCTATAAACTCTTTAATCTCAATAGAAGAATAATGAAACTCGCGTAAACGCTTTTCCAAACAGTCAATCGCACCTTGGATAGGAACATTAGTGAATAAAGATTTAACATCAAGAGAAAGCATTTTACAATTAGTAGGAGAAAGAAGTTTAACTTTGTTAACGAAATCATAAGAGTTTTTAACAGTGTGGGTATTACTAGCAGTCAAAGGTGAAAGAGTATGCGAGAGGAAACGTGCAAGGTTATAAGAAGCAGTACCAATGTTAGAAACAATGGGGCGAAAGGCAAGAGAAGGTTTATGAATTTTAGGAAGGGCATAGAAGCGAGCACAGTTAGCAATAGAAGGAATAACATAACGTTTAGTTTGAGCATTTAAGATTACAGAGAACTTCACAGTGTGTTTAATTTCAGAAAGGTGACTGTTAGTAGGATCAGAATTTAATTTAGTGTATGGACCAGTGGTTAGCATGTTATTAATACAATCAACATAAGAAGATTTATCAAGTAAAACAGTCTGGCCGCCTTTATCAGCTTTAGTAATGAGTAAATTAGGGTTAGAATTAAGTTCTTTGAGAGCAGTTTTTTGAGAACGAGAGAGGTTAGATTTGGCATGCATATTATTTGAAGAGATAGTATTAGCAATAAGATGTCGCAAAGTATCAAGTTGGTTAGAAGAGAGTTTACTATTTTTAAAGGAGTTTTCCATAGGAGCAATAAGTTTGGAAACAGAAACGTTACTAACACGAGAAAAATTCAAACCTAAACTAAGAGCATCTCTCTGAGAATCAGTTAAAACATGTGAAGACAAATTAACAACAGTGTCCTGAACAAGAGGCGTTAACAAAGTTAAACTTCTTTCTCCTACTAATTGTAAAATGCTTTCTCTTGATGTTAAATCTTTATTCACTAATGTTCCTATCCAAGGTGCGATTGACTGTTTGGAAAAGCGTTTACGCGAGTTTCATTATTCTTCTATTGAGATTAAAGAGTTTATAGCTTTAGTAAGCGTTTGTATTAAACAAACTGCTTTCATTTTTAATGGCTCTTTCTATAAACAAACCGAGGGTCTTGCTATGGGTAATTCTCTCTCACCTCTCTTATGTGATATTTATATGCATTATTTTGAAGAGAAACTCTTCAAGGTCTTTAATTTTCCGTGCTGGGTCAGATATGTTGACGATACTTTCGTTCTAGTGGATTCCAATTGTGATATTTCTAATTTACTTTTGATCGTTAATTCTGTTGATCCGTGTATCCCATTTACTCTAGAAGAGGAGTGCAACAATTCTTTACCTTTTTTGGATGTTCTTGTTTCTAGGAATCCTGACGGTTTCTCTACTTCTGTTTTCCGTAAGCCCTTTTCTATATCTTTACCTCCTCATGCCCTATCCAATCATCCTTACCAGCAAAAACTTTCTGCTTTTTACACTTATGTGTTTCGTGCTATCAAAATTTGCTCTGATTCTTCTTCTCTTAATAATGAAATTAGTTACTTAAAATCCTTAGCTGTTTCTCGTGGTTTTAGCCCCTCTATTATTGATAAAGCTGTTTCTAAATTTAATAAGCCTAATACTTCTACTAATACTATTAATTTTCCCAACGAATTAATTGTACTACCTTTCTTTTCACCTTTATGCTACAAAATTTCTAAACTTCTCAAAAATTTCGGTTTCAAAGTCATTTTTAAACCTGTTAATAAACTTAAATTTTCTTCCCTTAAAGATCCTATTCCTACTGAGAACCGTTGGGGTGTTTATTATATTCCTTGTGAATCTTGTGATTTGGGCTATATTGGTCAGACCAGAAGAGCTCTCAAATTTAGGCTCAAAGAGCATGAGAGATATGTCTCTAAGCACGATCTTTCCAAATCTTCTATTGCCTCACATTGTTGGAATTCCAATCATCGATTTCAGTTTTCTAAGGCTAAGATTTTGTGCACTCCTCAGTCTTTGTCCCATCTGAATTTTTTGGAAGGTTTTTCCATTACCCAGCACTTAGATCGTCTTGTGAACGATGGTTCTTCCGTTCCTTTCGTTCATTCTGCTTGGAAGTTGCTGTTGTAAGGTTCTTTTCACTTTCTTCGTCTAACCCCCCCCCTTTTCCCCCCCCTGTTTCTTTAATGTGTATGTACGTGTGTTACTGTCTTTCTTTTTCGTTTTTATTTAAAAAAAAAATAATAATAAAAAATAAAAAAAATAATAATAATATTTATTGTGCTGTCCTGTTCGTGGTTTTTTATTAAAAAAAAAAAAAAATACGTGTGCTATTTGTTTTTTGTTTGTTTGTTCTGTTTTCTCTTTTTTGTGTGTGTGTTTGTACTTGTGTGTTCCCTTTTTTATTATTTTTCTTTATTCCTTTTTTATTTCTGTATTTTTTGTGCTTCTTTCCTTTCCTTTCTATCCCCCTTTTTAATTTTTTTCTCCCCTCTCCGTGGTTTTGTTCGACTTTTCTTTGCCCCTTGTGGCAACATCTTGCTTGTTTTTTTTCTCCTTTCAGTTCCCTGTTCCTGTGTTCTTTACGTCGAAGAGCTTGGACTGAAGAAGTTCAAAACAATTTTTGAACGAAACGCGTATCCTTTTTCCTTTTACTTCTTATGTGTGTTTTTTACAAAGTTTTTTAATTACTTTATCGTTTAACACCAGTATTTTGAGTGTTTTTTCAGTAACACAGTCATATTGCAATGTGGTCTAAGCAATGGCGGATTCCTTACAGTTTCGGCTTCTCTATCAGATAGCTAATGCCGTCTTCTTGTATTCATATCTCTATGGCTTAAATGAGGAAATTGCACAGCCAGTTTCTCATACACAAATTGAGTTTGAACGAACTTGCCTATGGAAAACTTGTTGAGATGCCTCGTGTAAAAAGGAGAAATGCGTACCAGCACGTTTCCGACTTTGATAAAGGTCGAATTGTAGCCTACCGGGATTGCAGTTTATTTCATCGCAGTAATTGGCGCTCGCGTCGGTCGAGATCCAATGACTGTTAGAAGAATATGGATTTGATGAGTTCAGGACGGTAATACGGAACGCCGTGCTGGATCTCAACGGCCCGTTATTGATAGCAGTCGAGAAGACAGGCATGTTACCCGCATGGCCTTAATGGATTGTGCAGCCACGCCACGAGCCTCAGTCAAGAAATGCAAGGTAACTAGTGTCTGCACTAGCAGTTCGGCGACGTTTCCAGCAGCATGGACTCTCAGATCGGAGATTTTGACACTGCATCACGGACAAGGGCGCCTTCACTGGTGTGATCCAGTGGCGGCTCCTCCATTTGAGCACATGAGCACGTGAACCCCCAAAGGAAAAACTGAAGAATAAACACATTAACAAATTAAATGTAAAGCAAATATTAAGCACACTTCTCGATTTATGTGAATTTAAAACGTGAGTTTTACTCTCTCCCCCTTCCTCCCACTATTATTAAATACGCTTATTATAGCTAACGCACTGTAGTGTAGGTTGCTACAACACAGTCTTTAATCAGTCGCACGTGCGAACGGAAATTTTTCCCTCTGAACCGCTCTCTGGGATAAGAAGCCCAGACAGCTGGGAGGAAGCACGGCGCTCATGAAATCTGTCCGTTCGCACAATTTCATTGTGCACCCATGGCCACTTTTTTGCGGTATCGCTTCCGGATTTTGCATTGCTTTGTTACGTTTGGTTAGTTAATTAATTTTTATTTCATTTTCTTAATATTTTTTTATTTCTGAAATTTTTCACTACATTATTTTTTTTACAAACTAGTGTAAATAATTAAGATACGCGTTTCGGAGCTAAAGCAATGGCATTTTTCAATATTATCCTTTGAAAAAACATTGAAATAAAATGAATCAAGACAGCACCTTTGCTAAAACTTATCTTAGTGACGAAATGTAAGACCCAAGATGACCTTGTTCTCTTTCAGTTGCGTGCATTGTTTTCCTTTAACTGCTGGAAACGCAAATATATTTTAATTTGTAAGGTGCGTCGTATCTGCCTATTTAATTTTCGAAATTTGTTTAGTGAACCTCCTTTTAAATCACCCACGAGCCGCCAATGTTGTGATCATAGACGAACCTGGGAGCACGAATGGCGCGACGTCATTTTTTTACATGAACCCAGGTTCTGTTTACAGCATTATGATGGTCGCATCCTAGTTTAGCGGCATCGGGGTGTACGCACATTGGCAGCGTGCATTCGTCATCGTCATACTGGCCCCTCACGTGGTGTGATGGTATGGTGTGCTATGGGATGCACGTCTAGGTCACTTTTTGTTTGCATTGACGGCACTTTGACCAGTGAACATTACACTTCTTATAATTTTTCTTGATTGCAAATACAGCACTTTAATTGTTTGACAGTAATGACAATATAAGAGTTTCACATCTGAAGGTTTTTTTTTTTTTTTCTAATGGACTTCCGAGTGTTTGTGTGTATTGTAATTCAAGTTTACCCGAGTGGCATCAGGCTACGGGAGGTGCGTTAATCGGAGGCCTTTCTTCAAGGTGTAGTAAAGCGTATTCACGTTACATCTGGAGAAAACCGTCCAAAACTCCAGACCGTTAAATCGACAGTCTCGCGGTAGTCCTGAACAAGAGACCTTCAAACTTCGGCCGTCTACCATGTTTGGTGTATTTTGTAATTGGACATTGTGGGGCAATGGAGATTCAGGAATTGAATATTAAATAAATCATTATGATTAAACTGAATTACATACTAATGACAACTGAATGATCACTACCAATGCCAAATGTTTGTGTAAAGAGTAAAAATTTTAACTATTTATTTTCTATATTAGATAGCTATTAAAAATCCCACAATAGCATGCACTTAAGCGGAAAAACAAAATTTACTATTAGCTCAGCTGTGTATATCAAAAATAGACTGTGAGGTTACGTCTAATGTGAACAGCTGACAACTGTCGCCAGATCCGTAGAATTTGACAAATATTTGCTTCAACAAATGCAGATAAGGGTAAGATAATTATGTTTGATTCTGATGCCCTTATACATAATGACGCGTGAATAAATAGAATTCTTTAATACGCTAGTATTTTTAGGCTTGGGGTGAATAGAAATTGCATTACACGAACGTCTGCAATACATTTGTAACTATCAGTCTTCCCATAGCATGCAAAGCATCAAAGCATTGTGGTAAACTCAGTATATAATTCTGAGATACGCAACATGTGACTATGTCATATCAATGTGCTCATGGCCCCACTGTGGCCGAGTGGATAAGATTCTCACTGTGGCAAACGGCTGAACAATAAAGGTCCCTATTTCGGGACAGAACTAACTGGCTGGAGTTTTGGTCTGTTTTCACCAGATTAACGTGAATACGCGTTATAACCCCTTAGAAAGTCCTCCAATCAAGTTACCCTCCATCCTTGGCAGATAGCCCGCTTGTAGGTTTTCCATAACAACACAAACAAGCATTCGCTCATATTTGTAGGCAATATCGATAAATTAAACGAATTAGGTTTAGGGATTTTTGTTGTTTCCTAAATGCAAAATCTCACAAGGGCCAATCTAAAAATGCCATCTAAATGCCATTCTAAAATTATATTATGGCTTCAGGTTTAAAACGCTTAGCGCCGAATTCACTTGCTTCTTCATTATTGATTTTCCGTAGAACCAACTGCAGAACAACTTCGTTTTTACTTTTTCATAGCAATGCTGTTCCAACTTTCTAGACTGTCGCAATCGTCTGGAGCCCTCTCGTTTTATAAAAGAAAAGTAACGGCATAAAACTTGATTAATATGTTTTATTTATTTATTCATTTTTTATAGCCTTTTTTCAACCCAGTGAATATTTGCTTTGTGACAATTTAGGACATATCTTGTATCAGTCACAAATTATATAGTCCCTCTTCACTTATCACGTTCTTCGGTTAACTAAAGTTAAATTGACTGGATTCGTGGCTTATTGTTTGAGGTCACTAAATTTCTCTTATAATAATAATATGATCATTTCATAACAGCGGTTCCCAATCTTTTGGCATTGTGCCCCCCTTGTACAATGTCAAAAGATTGGGATGTTTTGTTACAAAGGATAACTTTCGATTACACCCCCCTCACATTCCTCATTTTTTTATTCATCAACAATGGACATTTAGTCATTATTTTCTGCAAAATGTTATACAGAAATTTTAAGTAAGCATTTTAAGCTAAAATACTGTTTTGGAGTAAAGATTAGAATAAAGAAGATGTTTTAAATATCCATTATCACTTGATCTTGCCTGTTTTTCTGGTGCCCCTTGCAAACGCTCTGCACTCCCTAGGGGGCACGCCCCACTAGTTGTGAACCGCTGCTGCATAACGTTTAATCATCTTTATTTTTTATGTTTTATTTAAAATTCAGTAAAATTCAGTAAAAATCATTCCTCTTTTTATATCACTAACATCGAGTTCTGATAACTTTCATCAGCAAGAATATTTATAGGGAAAAAATAACGCATTATGATGTGAAAAGTACAAAAAATTGCGCCTAGTCACTAATATCAAACAAAATCAGAATAAAAAAAGAATAAATACAAACTTCCAGTGTAACAGCCATGACAAACACTTCTGGCAAATTTGTCAATCATCTGACAAGCGAAAACTTTGCCACATCCGTTTCATTGTTGGAAAGGCATTTCTTTGCATTTTGGAATCGAGCCCAAACATATAACTATTTATTCTTCAAGAGATCTTTGAATGATTTGCTTATATTCTACAGTTCTCTCATATTGTTTATTTCTGAATACGGGAGAGAATGTTCTTAAGTGGTAAGCTCCTATAAATATTAACGATGTCACTGATTAATTATTTCCCAATTGTAAGTAGCATAGACAACTTCTACTTTTAGACTTTCTGGTTACTAATGAATGAGCTAAATGAAGCTTTTACTCCGTATACATAGCTTAAATAAGTGACTTCTGGGAATGTTTTTTTTTGTACTTAAATAATCAGTAATACGAATTAATCATTTCATGTACTGTAATTCTGTGGATTATTTTATATAGGGTGGAGCAAAAAGGTGGTAGCAACCTTTAATTATTTTTTTGTTAGAGATGAGTGTACAATTTAAATTGAAAACATATTCTGAATAAGGTAGGAAAGCAACTATGTTGAGAAAAAATCCACCTCGTAAAATGTTATATTTATAACATTTGTATACGACTCCCGTACATAAAATTCCCAGTTAGTAAATATATACCCCGTGTATCAGTGAGTTGATATACACAATTTGAGAATTGTATCATGAAAAGTATCGGAGATACGAAGAGAAATATATGCCGACTTGAACCTCTTTTCAATGGCTGTCGGAGTGGAAAAGCCAGGTCGGATGAACGCGTTTCAGAGGTCGTACATTAAGCTACGAAAAAAAGGGTAATTTTTTGTACTCTAGCATCAAATGTTCCCGTACCAATTCATGCATAGCCCCAAATCATCTTTCTTTAAAACTATCTCCGAGACGTTTTATGATGAAAAGCTAAATTTTTGTATATCACCACATTAGTGTATGGAGCACATTTTGCTAAAGGGGAATTCTTTTGCACGGAGGTTCTATACAAATTTAAAAAGTGTTACTTTTAAAAAATGATCGAGAATAAGTTTTTCATAGCCTATTCTGTTTTCCTACTTTATTTTGAATCCTCTTGTAATTTATGTTCCCACTTATTATGATATATACTTAATCGATAAAAAATTAAAGCTCCCTACCACCTTTTTGGAACACCCTGCATAAAAAACTATGATACATTGAATTATTAAAATACGTAAGTTTGTGTTCAGTGATATCAATTATTCAGAATTCAATATCAACAAATTATCAAAAATTAATATTTTTTATACTTAATACTTTCAAAGTTAGTGCTAAGGTTTCTGATGAAGTCCACAAGACGTTTAATATGAAAATCGATGAAATCTCTTGAATCTGTTTTTCAAATGTTTCTGCAATCTTATGCTTCATGCCATGCAATTTTGAATTTTCTCTTTATTTCTGTATAAGAGCATTGAAAAATTTTACTTTGGTCTAGATATGCGAAACGAAGTTTACTGGGTTTTGTTCTGTACTGTTTATTTAAAATAACATTTAGATTTGTGGGGAAATTTTTATTTCTCGTTAAAGTATTTGTTTTGAAACTGCTTTCATTGTTTTATAAAAAATCATATACTTAAATTTTTGCTGTGCTCGGGGAGCTTATAATATTACAATGAATTTTTGAAACAATTTCTGTGACTCAAAATCACTTAAACTATAAATAAACTATAGTAAAAGAGTTTTATTTTGTGTGTGTGTGGAAAAATATTTAACCAAAAAAATTTATAGTACTAGAAATAGAAATATTCTGGACACGAATAGAAAATTTTGTTTTAATTTCAGGAGGAATATCTATTAATTTGTAAAGAAAACTCAGATAAATTAGCATTAATTTACGTCTAAGGAAGTGCTTTGATGGAGAAATTAAGTACATGTGTTATGTTTATTAACAAAAACTGTCTTAACTTTAGCCATCGATTTGCAAGTGTTTCTTATCATTCGCAACATATTTGCGAGCGCTACAATTTCAGGGATTGGCGAAATTGTGTTATCTGATTGGTCGACACCTTTGGCATCCTTGTAGTGTCACTTACGTAACACTTCAATTAAAAAAAAAAGCTGTTCACACGCATCTAGCGTGAGTTCCTTCGAATTACGAACGTTTACCGTCTCAATTTTTTCCTTCATAAGCGTAACATACACATCGGGCTCCACATCTTCATCCATCTGATGAACAAAACTGTTAAATCAAAATCCGTTTCGAATTCCATCTGAGAGACTTTTCATTTTCATCACTTCGTATTGGAATTCGGGATGTTAAAAAAGCCAGAAAGGGATCATCGTTGCTAAATGTTGGGTTCCAAATGAGCATTTAAAGACAAATACTGTCCCGCAGTGTTGCTAAACTCCGTTCCCATAAGAACACGGCGAGTGAAGCAGCATACGGCTTGGCCAGTGGTTGGGAAGGTCAACTCCCTCTCGGCTCGACTGCTGTCGGACCGTGTACGCCAATGGGAGCTGGCGCACGAAAAATCCGTCGTGGCTCCAATGTCCTCCAATGTTGTTTAAACGATAACTTTAGGGGTGGCGATTTAAGGGGGATTAGTCCCTCTTGTGGAATAGGTTCAAAATTAGGGACCAACGCTGAAATTCAAATCCTTCGGGGGCAATGGCACCCATCTTCTGGGGATAGTGTAATCTTCTAACCCTGGACACGACAACAACATCAAGACAAATGCTTAAATCAAATCTGCGAACAGAAAGAAATCCACACTATTGCGTCTTCTTAGAGACAACGACGAAAAGATAAGCCTAAATTCAAGAAAAGGAGCTAAAAGAAAATACGAAAACCATTCTGTTAGGTGCTCAACTGTTTGAAATCGTTGTGGAGGGAAAGCATCCTTAAATTGTTATCTTTTACAAAGCTGCTCAGAGAGTATGCACATCTAATACGTGCAGTACTTGCACCTGTTTTGAGAAGAAAGTTTCTTTGGATCTTTAAAATTTCCCAACTTTGAAACTTAGTTCCAAACAAACTTAGTTCAATTGATCAAACAGTGTTGATGATTCAATAGAATAATCATCTTCTCAACAAGCGATTTTATCGATGTACTTTCAAGGCATTCGGCTCACTTTCAAGTGCTGAACAAAGTTGTCGGAGGAGTTGTTTTCTTTCTTTTTTTTGCAAATATAAACTGTGCTGATGAGCTTTTGATTACACTGGCTGTTTATTTGCGAAGAGATGAACATGAGAAATAGATTCGAATAGCAATCATGAAAAGAAAACTTTTGATAAACAAAGTTTTGGAGCACATTCATCATTGTCTTACTTTAATTTGCATGAATAAGATTACAAACAGTTTTTACTTGATATTTGCACATCTGATTACAAATTCTTGCTAATAATGAAAACAATGAACACATAAGGATTTAGATAAAATAACCACGATATCTATTCCAGAGCAAGAAGTAAGTTACTAATTTTTAAACAGTTGCAACACACATACGCAATTAACTCACGATGAAAAAAAAAATATTTGGTAGATTGTTTTACGGATTGTACATTTTCTTTGTTTTTCTTCTTAATTTGTTTAAAGTAAAACATAAAAATCAAAACTAGAAGCCGAATTCAGTAGCATTTTATCTATTGTAAACCAGTTTAAAACTATCTATATTTAGACAATTTAAAATAACATAGAGTGGTTGAAACAATATTTCAATGTAAACTGTTATAGAAAGTTTTATTAACAGATCAAAAAAATACCAAAAATGCACTCTCAGAAAAACATTTGTTTATACGCTAATTTATTGTTATTTTTCAACTAATAATTTCTGTATTCCATGGAAACGTTATATTTCAGTTATTTCTTGACGGAAATCTAAAGAACAGGAAAAAAAATTCGTTGAATATCAAGAAGATTCTTCAATTGACAGGAGAAAAAAAATGAACGAATATTCGTCAAATAACGAAGATAGTCCCTCAGCACTGCTGCCTAAAATTTCCGTAAATTGACGACATAATTTTTGAGAGTGCAAATGTACAAGCAGATTTAATAGAAAAAGATTGCAGATGCTTCATATCTAAAAAGACGATTCTTCATGAATGCTAATGCGGTAAATGCATAAATGTGGCATTAACGTAACGAGGCATTGCTTCTGTTAATAACACTGTAAAATAACTACGTTGGGTGGAATTTTAGGCTGGTTTTTCTCTCACTCCTCAATTTTACTGTCACCAGTGCTTCCGTAAATCTCCGTTATTTTATGGATGTCCGTTTCTTTTTTTGTCCTGTCAACTGAAGAAACTTCTTCAGATTCTTCAATTTTCGGTTCCTCTTCTTCAGATTTCGGGAAGAAGAATTCACGGAAATATTACTTTTTCAGAGAGTACGGAAAATATTCCTTGAAAAATGTAGGGAAAATTGTTGTATAAAGACGACGTTTCCTGAGAGTGCTCCTTTAGACTATTCGTTTTATCATATCTAATTTTATTAATTTGAATTCAATTTTACAGATATTTAACTGTTTTAAATGTATCAAATGCTTTGCCTTGCCATTAGTTTGAAGTATAGAACCACTGTATGTTCTCTTCATTGAGACAGTTCACTCATTTCTACCGTAAATTTACGCCCATGTTATATTTTTTTGTATGTATATAAAACGAATTCTACACTATAATTCAGGAACACTGTAAGTTCATTTATCTTATTGATAAATGCCAAACAGGTTCACTCTTCGAAAAACTCGTCTTGATACACTAATTTATCCCTTATTTTACAACGAATAATTCCAGTGTTCTATTGAAACATAATATTTCGGTGAACTCTTCTTCCCGAAATCTAAAAAAGAGTGAAAGAAAAACAAAATTCGTTGAATCTGAATAAGTTTCTTTAATTGACAGGAGGGAAAAAAAACCCAGATATTCGTCAAATAACGGAGAAATTCTGTGAATTGAAGAAATAACTTTTTAGAATGCGTCTTGATACACTAATTAATTCCTCATTTTTCAACTAATAATTTTAATTGGAAACGTTATATTGCCATTAATTCTTCCCGAAAACCTGAAGAAGAGTAAAAGATTTCTTCAATTCACAGGAAAAAAAAAAAAGAAACGGATATTTGTCGAATAACGGAGATATTCCGGCAGCACTGCCAACAGTACATTTTTTGTGAATTGAATAAAAAAATTTTGAAAGTGTTGATAAACAAAACCTGTTTCATTTCATGTTCCATAAGCTTAATTGTGTGTGTTTCTGTAATTTTCTGCTTGCCTTTCGTATCCCAAATCAACACAAATTTAAGAAAAACGTTTTGAAGCTAAACTTTTTCGCTTCTATGTAATTTCGCCGCCACATCTGCAGGATTTTATGTTTTTCCTTGCTGTCTAAAAAAATGGTAAAGGATTTAGATTTTCTCTAATTCCTCCTATATCGTATCCGCAGCTAGAGATTTTAAATATACAGGTCGACGCAAGCCGTCATTTTTGAGTGCATAAAGATTTTACCGGCATCCTACACTGCAAAAAAAGTCTGTCGAATTTACAGAAATAACTGTCAGCCAAGTTTGAAGAATAGAACCACTGTATGTCCTCCTCATTGAGACCGTTCACTCATTTCTACCGTAAATTTACGAACATTTTATATTTTTTTGTTTGTATATAAAACGAATTCTACACTATAATTCAGGAACACTGTAAGTTCATTTATCTTGTTGATAAATGCCAAACAGGTTCACTCTCCAAAAAACTCGTCTTGATACACTAATTTATCCCTTATTTTACAACGAATAATTTCCGTGTTCTATTGGAACATAATATTTCGGTGAACTCTTCTTCCCGAAATATAAAGAAGAGTGAAAGAAATACAAAACTCGTTGTATCTGAATATAAGTTTCTTTAATTGACAGGAGGGGGAAAAAAACCGGATATTTGTCAAATAACGGAGAAATTCTGTGAATTGAAGAAATAACGTTTTAGAATGCGTCTTGATACACTATATATATGTAATTAATTTCTCATTTTTCAACAACTAATTTTAATTGGAAACGTTATATTACCGTTAATTCTTCCCTAAAACCTGAAGAAGAGGAAAAGATTTCTTCAATTGACAGGAAAAAAAAAAGTAACGGATATTTGTCAAATAACGGAGATATTCCGGCAGCACTGCCAACAGTACATTTTTCGTGAATTGAATAAAAAAATTTTGAAAGTGTTGATAAACAAAACCTGTTTCATTTCATGTTCCATAAGCTTAATTGTGTGTGTTTCTGTAATTTTCTGCTTGCCTTTCGTATACCAAATCAACACCAATTTAAAAAAAAAAAACGTTTTGAAGCTAAACTTTTTCGCTTCTATGGAATTTCGCCGCCACATCTGCAGGATTTTGTGTTTTTCCTTGCTGTCTAAAAAAATGGGAAGGGGTTCAGATTTTCTCTAATTCCTCCTATATCGTATCCGCAGCTAGAGATTTTAAATATACAGGTCGACGCAAGCCATCATTTTTGAGTGCATAAAGCACCCTACACTGCAAAAAAAGTCTGTCGAATTTACAGAAAAAAACTGTCAGCCAACTAGTCGGATTTTCCGATGCTTTTCTTTGAAAGATTGTGTGCTGTTGCAGCGCAATTTATCTCGCTCAGCAGCGCCATTTCTCAATGACGCTGCCACACGATATTGATACCCTCTAAGCAGCGACGACAGCTTGTCGACACTGCCATCGACTGTTGATTAACCCCGATGAAGAGATTGCCAGAATACGACGCTATAGATTTAATGTCCGGTTGATTTACCTTCGAGGACAAGACTGATAATTTCACCGACTAACATCTATCTCGTGTGTGGCCGCGGTTAAGAGTAAACAGTGCAACTAGATCTATTTTCTGATCTGAGTTATTAACTTCAACTGATAAATAATTTAGTAATTTTTCCTGGTGTTCAGAACAGCTCAGTGGATTCTCAAAAAGGTATTTCCCTTTTTTACAACTATCAGCGTGCTTGCTAATCGAAAATAGTGAGTCTTCCTTTTTTCCAATCTTGTACCATTTGATATTTCAGATCTTGCATTCTCACATTTCATTCAACATTCTTTTATTTTTTGTGGAGCTGAAAGATCGATACTTTTTAGCAAAACGCCTGATGTTCAATACCCTAGATATTATGCGACAACATACAAAACGAACACGTGCACACACATACGTACGTTTGTGCGTACATATTATATGTAACATGCTGTGCCACACACAAAATATAGTTATGGAATTGAATTTCCTATAACCATCAAAAATATCCCCTCTGATCGAATACACTGAATGTATCCATTGTAAAATAAACTAACAAGCAATACGTAATGAAGTTTAAATATTTAATTCGTCACTAATAAAGCATTAATTTATTTGAGAGACGTTTCATGAACTGCGACAAATTTAATCAGTCGAATGAAGTACGCTTTAAACTGGCTCCATCCATTAAATTCTGAAAATTAATTCTTGGATGTAATTTCTTAAACTAACTACAAGAACTTTTGCGTCCCTTTGCCTCCCCTCTCATACTCTTATCAAAACTAGATTTAATAATTTCAAATGACAAAATTCAATTTAATTAAATATCGATATGGAAATATGTTTCAATCGGGGGTTTGCTTTGTGCAATCATAAGTATGACGATTTAATTAAATGCAGAGGTCACGTTTAAAAATTAATTTGGCGTGATTTGTGTCAGAGATATGAAATAACAAGTACTAATATAATGTCGACGTGATATTAAATTTCAAGTGGTAGGAATTTATCAAAAAATATGTATATTAAAGGTTAAAAAATAAGCTGTTGAAGAAATTTTAATAAATATGAAGATATTAATCAAACAAACTTCAGTTAAAAAGGGAAGGTTTATCTAAAAGAACTCTCACTCTGCGTACATTTCTTTGAAGTAGGAGATACGAGCTACTTGAATGATTATACTTTAAATTATAATTATTTTGAAATAACTGAAACTAAATTTTTTCTGATTATCTCTTGCAGTATTTATTTTCGGCAACAATTGCTTATAAACTTTAATACATAAAGTTATAAATATATAGAAAACAAATTATCGTATAACTAGAACGGTTCAGAAGCTGTGAGATCTGAACATGCATCTGAACATTACTTATATAAAAATATGCTGATAAAAATATGAAATTAAAATGTTATACTATTTCATCTTCCGTCCTCTCCAGTGTACAAGTTTATGCTTTGATTAATATTTTATCTATTTTTATTTCAGGTGTCTGCAGTCTAATAAGTTTATCAGTTTTATATTATCAATTTTATACTCTTGACGTCAACTATCGATTTAAGCTTGGGATTTTCTTTGGAACGGACTAAGATTTGGCGTAGCTCCTGTTTATAACATTTTTTAAACGTTTTTGGGTAGGTATCGTTAATAAAAGTCGGTCTTAGATTATGAAATTCTCTTCATACTCCTCCAAAAAGTTCGCCGGGCAATACAACAGCATAAACTCAGAAAGAAAAAAAATAACTAAATAGTAAAGACAGTTAAAGAAGCAGACTGATTTCGAATAATAGACTTACTATAATCAATCTTTTTTGCTGTCATGACGGTAAATCATGCTTATCGAAGCCAATCTTCGAATGTACTCGCATTGTTTTTTACTATGGTTGTTTTTTCCGTGTTAATAATTTTAATTGTTAGTTCCTTGTTATTCAAGCTACAAATTTTATGAATATCACAGCATTATATGGTTCTTATTAGATTTTATTTTTTTCTGAAGAAATCTAATTCATAGAAACAAAAAGCCAGCTCTTTGCACTAGATTATAAATGTGTTAATCAAAAGAAAAGAAACAGATGTGCTCCAACTACTTATAAGCCATGTCTGATAAGCAAGTTGTTCTTATTGATAAAAGTAATTTATCAGTTTCACTTGAGTTAGAAACTGTTAATAAATAATTGTTCCCACTAAACATATTCATATATCTTCGCAAATACTTTTCAAGAGTTCTTGACATCTGTCAGATAGATGTACGGTGGAAAAACACAGGGATGTGAACGGGCATGTAAACATGTTGGAATAAGATAAAATCAAAACAGGTTTTGAAGAAATGATTTGAAAATAGGTTATGTAGTTATTCAACTTATTCGAAAACAGGTTTTGAGGAATAAAGTCAGTACTAGTAGAGATGACACGGGTTCAGCCCGACCCCGAAACCGTTATTCACGATTGTGTTCGGGCTCGGGAGAAATTTCTCCTTTATTGAACATACTGAAAGTAAACAAATTTTAAAAAGTTATTCATGGGAGCAGTGGCGTAGCCAGAAATTTTTCGTGGGGGGGGGGAGGTGTTAAGACTAATACAACTCACATATATTATACGGTGTGATAAGGGAGTGGCGAATATAAATTTTGTACGGCAAAAAATTCCTCATTGGGGGGGGTTGTGACCCCCTATCCCCCCCCTTGGCAACGCCACTGCATGGGAGGAATAAACTAATTATTATTATTTGATAAAATTGAATATAAAGTATCAGAAAGTACGATAAGAGTTTACCATTATATTTGTCTTTAAATTGCACAAATGGCAATATTTAGGATACTCTATCAATAAAATAATTGACTTTTATTTATCTATTAGATGGAATTTCAGGCTCATTCTCGGGCTCCGACTTAAACAATATCACTCGGATTTGGGCGGGCTGTAATTAAAAGATCTCGAACTTGGGTATTAAAAAACGAGCCCGAACTAAGCACTAGGTATAGAGAAAACAGGAATCTTCAAATCAGGAGCTTGACCACTTGACTGAAAACGTCCCTTTCCTCTAAGAAAACGGCGCTTATTTAGCATACTCAAAAGGAGCAACTAAGAACCATCCAATCTGATCTTCAACGACTTACTTGGAGATACGGAACTTAGAGAATGAAAAGAACCGGCTTTTCGAATTGGTGTGCATTGTACAGTACAATATATATATTTTTTTACATGTGAAAATGTCCATTTACTGGTTAATAACTGTTCCTATAACATTTTTTTATTATTATAATTTTTGTAAACACTATATATGAGACTTTACACTTTCTGCTAAAGATAACAACAGTAGAGTAATAAATTTCAAGTACACAGGTATCCAAAGTTAACCTTACAAACACAATCGATGTAAAATATGAAGACATACTCCCTTTCATGAAAAAAAATTGGCACAGAAATATAAGTATTATTAGAAAATATAAGTAACATAACAATAAAAAAGGTTAATTATTAGTTAACATATGAAACCTCACCCTCTAAAATGGCACAGTGGTTATGTCACTGAAATCGGTAGACAGCAGTAGTATGAAGGTCCCGGATTCGGATCCCATCGCGCGGCTGTCTATCTAAAGGTATGGAGTTTTGGTATTTTTTCTCCAGATGTAACGTGAATACACGTTAGAACCCTTTAGAAAGTCCTTCTACCAAGGCACCCGCCTCCTTGGCAGATCGCCCTGCGTAAAGCTGCCAAAGTCACAGAAACAAACAAATAAAACGGGATTATCAAACGGGAAAACATTACTATTCAAAACAGAAAACATCACTCTGTAAAATGAAGCATACATGTGCATGAAACAGAAAACATCCGACCTTAAAACAGTTCACCTTTTTTTATTGTTATGTTCTACATACTTTCACCCATAAAAATACGTATATTTTTGTGCCAAAGTTGGTACACCAAATCGAGTATTTCTTCAGTTATAGATTATGCGTTTGTAACCTTAAATTTGGACACTAGCGTAAAAGGCTTCATGAAAAGATACTAAAACCTTGTACAGTACTCTACTAATAACAATTCCACCTCTACTTTATTTCAGAATTTTTAAGTAAGAAAATAAAAAGTTCCTCAAGAAATTACTAAGCTTTATTAAATTATGAGGAATAATATCTTAGTTTATTTGTGTTTCATCATACACAACAAAGAATTTCTAAAGTAGCAGACTTTTTTGTTCACTAAATCATTAAATGATCCGATAAATTACTATATTTGATTTCTTATAAACTTTCATCAAATAGATAACTGTTGAAAAAACTTTTTGGGTGTAAGCAGTTAACCTTATTACTGCAACGAAGTACTCTGAAGATAGTAGAAGTAAGCAAAATATTTTTCTTCAGTCCCAAATGAGGCTACTTCTTAAATATACCTTTAAATGGTGTTTTTTTGTCCTGGAGTAGTACTAATCAAAAATAGCTGATCCTATTCTAGAAAAAAACGAGAGTATAATAAATAATGACAAAATATACTTTGTATACTATTTTATTTAAGTCTTATTTACAGGTTTTCTAATTTTCTAATCATATTAAGTATGCACTTTCTTAATATTTTTTTTCTAAGACATGCAGTTTTATTTAAGTATATCATGAAATAGAAAAGGGTAAAATAAGTAGTTATGCCTGTATTTTTCAACATTGCTTTTTTAAGTCGAATAGCATACTTTTGTTGCCTTATAAATTTATTTGCTTGCATGTAAAAAGTTTGTATGTGTATGTGTGTGTGTGCGCTTTCGTTTCTAAGTAATTTGGCGAAATTGAAAACTGAAAACAAAAGTAAATTCTAGTTTTAATTAAAAGGTAAATAAGAAAACTAACATTTTCACTGCTCTCTCTATATTTTCATAATTTTTCACTGATTAAAAAATTGTTACACGTTATATGTTACAGGATCACCCAAGTGCTATAGTGCTGATGAATCGTTCTATCACACCTTGGGTCCGGGTTGGATTCCTTCCTAAGGTGTTAACTTGCTCATCCTAATAATAAAATTGGATAATAAAATTGCCAGTACCTCGGGGCTTAGTAGGGGCGAGTATCTGATACTCAAGCGCCCATCGTGAGAGAAAATATATTATATATATATATATATATATATATATATAAGCGCAGTTCACATATTATAACTTTTAAATACTAATTAAGAAGATAAATACATAATTATAATACAATGTATATATATATATATATATATATAGTAAAAAGGCATAACTTACGAATCAATGTAGCATCCACATAGCAGATACAAAATTCTTATTTTTATATATATATATATATATATATATATATATATATATATATATATATATACACATAAGTTTCACTTAAAGCTTTAATATATTTCGAATTGAAATATGTGTTCTCTTTTTAAATATACACACTCTCAAAAAAGTATTCGAGTATCAGCAAAATTTCCTATTTTAGTTCTGGAACAATTATTGAGTTTTCAAAAAATACATCACTCGACAGAAATATAGAAAGTTATAATAATACATGGCCTAATTCATATTCTACTATAAATAATTTTTAATGTAGGAAACCAAAGTAGGAAGTTTATCGCTCTCTTTTTTGAAAAGGTGTATAGAGCACTTTAGATTGAAATTTAGTGCACAAATTAATACGGAAAACGTCCTTAAAAACTAATATATTGTTTTCATTTTAACTAAAATTGACTGTATCAACCACTTTCTTTTTTTTCCATTTTATTGAGCAATACATGCTTACCTACGTATTTATATCAAAATGATTTGAGTACAATCAATAAAATTCAATCACTCGGGAAGTAAGAGTTGTTTTTTTTTTTTTTTTTTTTTACAAATGCTCCGCAGAGAACTTAGTATAGTATTCCTATTAATAAATTTGAACATTTATGATGAAAGAAATAAATTTTATATCTTTACTTGCTTCCCTTTCTTAAGGCAGGCGATTTCTTAATCTTTTTTTTTTCACTTGAAGGACTACTAACTACGTTTAATTCTCCTCATCTGGTCTTGCATTTACAAAACTCATTTCTATTCCTAGCTTTCCGATCGTAAAAGTAATAATCCAACTTTCCATTTATCATCGTATTGGAAAAATGAGCATGACAGAATTTTTTTTTAGTTTTCAGCTGCTGCAGTTAACGGCGGTTCAAATTTGCTCTTGAACGTTACTCGAGAGATAAAATGTGTTTACCTGATCGCGTATGTATGAGAATATTAGGTATATAATTTTTGTCCATTAAATATGCATGATTCGTAATATATATCAATAAATAAAAGTGCTCTATTCAGCATTTATGTTGTTCATTAGCATATGTATGCTTAAAGGAAATAGGAAAGAGTAAAAGCTGAATTTATGACATGCTTTGAGCATTTTAGTGCTATTTAGATTTGCTTTTAAGTCGAAACAAATTTTTTATTTATTGACGGAAAAATTGTGATTTGTATTATTATTTATTTTTAACTTTAATGGGTGACCAGGGAACTGTTGGGAAATATAAAACTATGAAACTTTCGAACTCTTTCCCTGACCCAGTTTCTCCTGCACGCGTCGATGTCCGCACATGTAGATGTATGGATCTGCATGTGATAATTACCCAAACGAGGGCCCCTTACTTAACACGTGCTATGGGGCCCCTGGCAACCGTGGGAGCAAGAACGCATGCATGCTGTACTTTCAAGTCACTCTCTTCCATGCGCTGATGCTAAGCGGTCGACATCCCGACCAGCCAAAATTCAATCTTTGTAAAAATGATATTCCTCTTAAATATATATTGTATAACCTAGACGGAAAATAAATATATTGTACTCATTCAAGAGCACGAAACTAAAATATATACAATTAATAATGTCGTGTATTCCAGTTTTCGTTCCAGCTAATTTAGCGGGATGACGGAGGAGTTCAACGGACTTACGCCTTTGAAGGAGGTAAGTGATACCTCTTTTACCTCCTCGCTTATTTAATAGGAACTAGCCAGGGGGAAACATGGGGGTTTGATCATCTCCCCGAAATGTTAATCAATGCATTAGTAGTTTTGTTATTTGCGCTGATTCTCGAGATCAATTATAGATAAAAAAATTAGCGCTGCATATCCCCTTCCTCCAAATTTATTTTCTAGCTACGGCACTGTTGTCCAAAATAGAGCAAGACAAATAAATATTAAAAACAACCTTCCACTGTGTTTGTAACCCGCGTAATAATCCAGTTATGGTTTGGCAATAAAAATAAAAACTTACAAATAACTACGATGGACATCTCCAGCTGCCGAAGTGAAACTAATTAGTTGAATGTGTTATTATTACTACACAGAAATTCAGTACTTGACATCCAAGCCTAAGATGCTGCATAGCCATATACGTATAAAGTGAATGAGCCTCAACAGTTCCAAGAGTAATCCGCATGCTATCTGTAATAATGTAACACCATCAACATGATGAACAATGTAAGTCCATAAAACAGACTGTTCCGTTATTATTACTGTACATAAAGAGCAGTGAAGTGAAATGGGGTCAGACTATAAGACGAACAAGTAGTAACGCATGTAGGTGTGGGTATAGAAGTGTTCATCAATGAAAACCGGGCATGAACAGAGCAAACTTTCATTGCTGCATCATTTGTGTCTTAGTTAGACGCTATCAAAGTGAAGTCAACGAGTAGCGTGTGCGTTCGAGATTGTTATGATGCTGCATAACAATCTGTGAAAGGCTGTGAAAGCGGAAAGTGTGCGTGAGAAAATTAACATTCAGCGGTATGTGGAAACTTTGCAAAAATTGAACCTCGTCGTGGTACGTTGACGGAACGTTCATGAAGCATTGATGTATGACGTCATTCTTCAGCATGATAATGCCCGTCCACATGTCGCCAATATTGTTTCGACTATGTTGCGGAAGCTTATATTGTGATTTTCATATTTTTGAAGCCTTCGATGAAAGACATATTCGTGGCCATCGATTTGCTTTGGGTGAGGAGGTTCATGCCTCTTTACAACCATGGTTCCGCAAGCAACAATAAACATTTTTCCATGAAGGCTTTGTTCTTCTTTTTTGACAGTGGGATAAATGTATTAACATTTACAGGATTTTTTTTTCTTTTTAAATAATAGACAGTTTACTTTATTCCCCATCTGTCTCGTTTTCAACTGACTACCACTACCATCTGTTCCTTAGCTTGCTTGGCATGGGTAAGCAGGTAAGCTTGCTTGCTTAAGCCAATGAGAGAAAAACGTAACTCATTCATGCCTAATGTCCCTCTTTTGGGACGGCATTTTCGCTACCAGTCGAAAACGTTATGTATTTTTACTAGCCTTTATTCACGAGAATTGAACCTCAATTCTACAAAATATTTTAACATGACCGAATAGGATGTTGACACTTCAATTTTTATACATAATATTTTAAAAGAAATCATCCCTTGTTCAAGAAGCTGACATCAGAAATTTATCTATAAATTATTGCTGGTATTAGTAAAAATCGAAGAAAGTCGCAAAAATAGATGTGCACAAATGGGTTAAAGAAACCCGTCTTGTGAGTGATCTATCAATGGGCACAGAAGATAAATTTTCATTCACGTCTAGCACTATTCCAGGTATTCTGTGTTATCTTAATGTAATGTGGAACAGTGGAAATAATCATGTGACTGTTTGTTTCATTTGATTATGTAATAGGCATGTTGATCGAAAAATAAACATTATTTCCCATCATGCATTAAAGAAATCTCTCGAAATACAGAACGTATTGAAATAACCAAAACTTTATAAAATGGCACACATAAAAGGTACTTATCAGTCGGTACGCACGTTTCGACCTAACAACTTTCAACCTTCTTCAACACACGTCCACGCACAGTGTCTGTAATGTAACTGCGTGCGTTGATCTATGTACAAAATGTATGTACAAAATGTATGTAGGTTTTTTATAAATTGTTACTGGCACATGAAACACGAGACATTGCAATATTTGGAGATATATTTTTATACAGTTACACCTTGTTTGTTTTATTTGCTCGTGAAATGTAAGTATTGCAAAAGTTCGCTGAATCAGTAATCAATTACGTTAAGTATGATTAGGAAATGATGTATTTTCTCATTTAGGTACGAAAAGTTTCTTTTATTTTAAATATCCATTTCTGACTTCTTAGTAATCTGAAACACCTGATTGTGTTCTTTATTTTTTCTTGACGATGTTTCACATTCGTCGTTCTGTAACTGTAATAATTAAGTTTATCTCTCAAATTTATCAAGTTCAATCGAAATTATTAGCGAAGATACTTCGTCCTAGTAAATCAAACAGCCAATTAATAAAAATAATAATAAACAATATTTATCTTTCGAATTTTTCACATGTAGTAATCCCAATTGATAAAAAGTTCCAGTCACAAGAACAATACAGTGTAATTAATCCAATATTTCCGTGAGCATGCATACGTGTAAGGCAGAATGAAACAATGGTTCCAAAATAACTTTATCTCGAAAACTGAGACATGTTGAACCCTATGAAATAAAAGTTGTCACTGTTTTTAACATCCGAACATCTCGCGCTGTATCCAGACATTTCGAACGTGGAATATTTCAAATAAAAATACTTCTCTGACACTACAATACGAGAAATTGAAGACTCGACATGACAAGTGCATAAACGAGAACTACATGTCAGGGACGGAGACATTATCAGAATAAATGGTTTATCGCGAGGGGTTATTTTTTAGCAATTTTTGAAGCCCATTGTTATTTGTTGTTGTATTCTGTAAATGCGATTAAAGAATTGTTATAAATCTTGAGCTGACAAGTAGCAATAATGTGATATAGTTCCCTTTTGAAAAGTGAAAATGGAGGACATCTTTAAAATGTCATTCATACGTTTCTATTGTGTTCTACTGGAGACAGATAGAGTAGGAACAATGACCTATCGTTAGAAAGGCATAATCGCTAACGATTTCATAAGCATACAGTGTTTTTTTTCCTTTTCTGCCTTTAAAAATTATACACAAAGTTTATAGGAAATCATATAATTATAAATATTTTTAGTTTTAAACAATATCCAATTAAAATAACTAGGACATTTTAAATTTTATATTATACACACACCAGTGGCGGATCCAGAAATTTTTTTGGGGAGGGGCTAAAATTTTTAAAAAGCTTATTTCACCCAATTAAAATGCACTATAAATTAAAATTTTAGTCTAAACCAATATATTAGACTTTTCGGAGGGGCTAAGTGATAAAATATGATCATTTTAGCTATTTAAAGTGTATAATAAAGCAGAATGTTACCCTTGAGCAATTTCTTTTGGGGGGGGCTGAAGCCCCCTAGCCCCTCCCCTGTATCCGCTACTGACACACACACACGTACACAAATATATATATATATATATATATGAATGTGAATCCTTTTATAACTAATTAAATAAATACATAAACCAACTGTAATTATATTTCTCTTCGTTAAATATCTTCATTTACCTTAAATATAAAATATATTTGAAAAAAATTAATTTTCAGAAATTAATGAAAGTGCCGCAGCTGGCTGTGCGGAACAGCCAGCTGCGTCAAAAAAGGGTCTCTAGAACTGTAGCACACGATGAACGTTTCGATCGTCCGCCATCTTGCTGGTAGTTAAGTCGAGTGATGGCAACGGCTGCCCTTTTCTCAGCATTGGGAAAGGGTTGCGTCTTATAGGGTTAAACGGAATAAACTTCCTTCAAAAATTTTAGCAGTGTGTCCGATGGTCTCAGATCTTCCTCGGCTTCGACAACTGTACAGAGAAAAGAGAATAAATAATTTTTGGTGCTGTAGACAATATCTTGATTGTCTATACTCGAAACATGATACACACACACACACACGCACACACACAAACATTTATATATATATATATATATATATATATATGTGTGTGTGTGCGTAATATATCCGCTGCCGTGAAGCTGACTTTCGGACCCTAGCTGGGTATCGTTGAAATATGACCGGCCGCCTGTTAGTATTTGTAGCCGGACCGGCGATAAAGTCCGCGGGGTGCTGGGACAAGCTCCGGGAGAGTCAGGCTCTAGCTGCCGACGTGAGTTACTCCGCGTTCTGGTTCATAACATATTTCTATTAACTCTCATACAAATTTACAGGGCAACAGAAGTCACGAAAAAGCTGCTCTGTGAGCGATGTTTGTAGTATTTATAAAATCGAGAAGATCACGTGGTTTATACCATAATAACATGTTCCGAAAAAATTTGCATTTATGGGATATTAAAATGCCTGGGTCTCGCAGCCCCAGGAAATTCTTGCGAGGTATGGAGCCAGAAGACCGTGTGAAAGAGGGGAGACGTATCAATTGAGTTTTTATTAAATTTAGATCAAGAGACAAATCCTTTGTTTGAAAACGAAAGTTGCTACGCCCCTATATAATTTTGCAGGAACCTATTAGAAATTTTGAGTTTTGAGAGGATATTTAATTTTATATGTTATATATATATATTACTTTTTCTTAAAATCCAATTTGGGAATCATACTATTTTCTTGATCATGTATGACGAAAGTTTTACTAATCATTTATATGCTTAGGGACGACTAATCTATTGAAGAAACATACATTTTTGTAAAAGCTTCAACATTACACCCACAAGTATATTAATCTTGGATATTAATAGGAGGGCTGGCTGTTTTCTTTACACAGATTTTCCTTAAAGCATTTAGAGTTTTATTCAACTATAACGAAACTTCCAGAAAAGTTATCACCTTACAAAACGAACATTCAGTAAAGGACAAACAGCAGGGGGGAGGTAGGTAAGGATCTAATGTTCGGCACATTGTCACATTCACTTTCTTAATTGCGTAGTTAAATGTAAACGTTAGCTCAAATTACTAACTTTCTAAATTTTATTCGTAAAGCAATGAATGAGCTTTAATATTTCGAACAAGGAGTGCTGAAAAAAAAGAGCTGATATGAAAAATAATTACTTGCACTGGAATTTTAAACATAAATAAAAACACAATTATTAGATCTTTAAATTTTTAAAACATAGGTGATTAAAATTTTGCTTCACGCAATTTTTTTTCATAATGCGCTGTATATTGGGCGCTGTTATCTCACATTTTCTGACACATACTATAAATTCATAAAATAGTATCATTGTAGATGAGTGGGCAATATCTATTGAAAAAAATGCTCAAAATAAGGAAGGAAAAAAGATTACGTTAAGAACAAATTCCACTTTTTGTTTAAAAAAAAAGTTACACTTTTTAAACTTGTTTACGACCTCTGTTCAAAAGAAAAATGTCCGATTGGTAAAATGTCCCGTAATTGTAAACTATATCCAAAAATGTGCCAAATATAAATATGAGTATATTCTGATTTAAAACATTTTTAAATCAGCATAAATAAGCAATTTTCTGAAAAGGAAAGAAATCTTATCGGATTATCTCTTTTCGGGGGTCGTATAGACATTGCCAAAAAAACAATTATTTTGCACTCTAGCTATAAACGTTTACATTCAAATACATGAATAGGCCCTCACCATCTACCTGTAAAGGTATTTCCGAGGCATTTTATGACTAAAGCCTGAAATTGTGTGCATCACCTCATAAAAGCATGGGGCCCCTTTTACTAATTGAGAATTTCTTCGTACGGAGGTCATACACAAACTTAAAATGGTAATTTCTTAAACATTAACAAGAGGAAATTTTTCGAAACTAAGTCTTGTTTTCTACCGTATTTTGAACATCTTTTTTCAATATACACTGTTTACTTATCACTAATATATAAAGAATTAACCCTTTAACGCGCATTGTTCCCGCTCTGGGAACACCAAACTCTGACGTTTTGACTGTTTCCAGTCATGAAGAATAGATTTGATTTCTATAAAAGTAGTTGTGGGTGACATAGCTCCACGAGAATCCTTTACTTTTTAGCACGTCATTTCCCGTAAAAAAAATTTCGCGATTATTTTTAACAACACTGACATCTGCTGAAAAATGGAATAATGCAAGAACAGCTGGATAGATTGCCCAATGATGAAAAAAGGGCAGCCGTTGCCATCCCTCGACTTAACTACCAGCAAGATGGCGGAAGATTGAAACGTTCATCGCGTGCCACAGATCTAGAGACCCTTTTTAGACGCAGCTGGTTGTGCCGCGCAGCCAGCTGCGATGATATGCGTTTATGGATACTATATGAATACTATTGATGTATACTATTTGTGGATACTTGCTTTGAGTATCCAAATGGTGGTATGGTGGTACACACTTAGAAATGGTGGTACTCATGGTGGTACTGAATGGTGGTACACACTTAAAAAAAATACCAAAATCCACTAAGTACTGGAAATCGAAACAAACTTGTCCCAGTGTCAAATCCTCTGGAGCTAAACATCGCTCCTCAGGAGTGAGATTTAGCTCCTTTTTTTTTAACCCTTTGAGGCGCAACCCTTTCCCAATGCTGAAAAAAGGACGCACAGCCAGCTGTCGTCAAAAAAGGGTCTCTAGATCTGCGGCACGCAATGAATGTTTCGATCGTCCGCCATCTTGCTGGTAGTTAATTCGAGCGATAGCAATGACTGCCCTTTTTTCAGCATTGGGAAAGGGTTGCACCTCAAAGTGTTAAAGCTTGTTACGGCATTTATGGGACACCCCATATAGCATGATAAATAATCCTGAACAAGAAATCTATAGGACTTTTTGTAGTGCAAAATCGACGTGGGATATTTATAATTTTTATCAATATCGCAGTGCAACAAGAAAGAAATCAAAGCTTCAGCATTGTAATCATTACATCTTACTAATTACAGTAACAGGGGAATTAAAGTTTCCGACAAGGTACAAAATTATCGACATACGAGCTATTCATTACGTGCTTTGTAATTACCTTGACAACCTTAATCTGTCACTTTACGGAGAAGAAATAGTTATAAATTAGATTGAAATTCGATAATGTTCTTTAAAGTGGATGATAGAGCAGCCCATTTTTAAAAATAATCGATATTTTTTAATTAAATGGAATTCGCTAGAAGAACTACTCAAAATATTTGCGTTGTTACAAATTTGATGAAGGTAATTAAATTTATAATAACAGTATTTGAAAAAACATGCCCCTTTCACAATTGAAGAAAGAAATACTTTCATTGATCATTGATCATTACTTTTTGTTTAATTTGTTAAAAACGTAAACAAATTTGAAGGCTGATATAAAATGCTACATAGATCAAGATTCGCTAAGCAAATGAACAGATGTTTTTTGAAGGTAAAATCTTTGAAAAACAATGCTTCCGGATGTGAGGAACACTTCTTACGCCTTATGGAAACAATTTTGATAGTTAATTTTTTGAGTAAAAGTGCATTTTTTGTGATTTTTTCCTAGTTGGCAGTCTTAATTTTGATACAGCTGTAGTTGGAAGTCTGCAAGTTAACATTTTTAAAATTGAAATGACTATCATAAACACTAACGCATGCAACGTACTCTAAATTCTTTGGAGATTCACCAGTCCACTATACAGGGTGCAAGAGAATTGTTGTACACTTTGTAAAATCAAATTTAAAAAAATTCTTATCACAGTAACATTAAAATGTAATAGCTTAACTAATTAAGTGTATAATAAAATTAATATCTTTCAATATGAGATCCTTTGGTGGCTCGTACAACACCTATATTATATTCGATTTCATTCTGAGAAGTTTTTGAAATGAATAGAAGCTATGATTCGTTGCTTCAGTTCCTGCAGATTAGAACATGTAGTCTTGCGAGAAATACCTTTGAAATAACCCCCGCATGAAAAAAGGCAAGGGAGTTAAATCAGGCGATCGAGGAGTTAAATTAGGTGATCGCCACTAAATTGGACCACCGTGACCTATCTGTAATAAAATGTAGATCGAGGCAATAGCGTACAGACGATGACCTATGTAGAGGTGAACCATCCAGTTGAAAAATCGCATTTCTAAATCTTGTGCCACATTAGTCATGTTCTCTGTACTCTTCTGAATTTCTTGCTTAAGTCCTTGACGTTTAGTCCCATCTATCAGATTTTTTGGTGCAAAATTATAGGAAACGAAATTCTAGCATTTATAGAACACTAAGGATTTTCAAGTATTTTTAAAAATATTTTTGTGTGACTAACGCAAGTTTTATGTCATGCATTTAAAATTTCATAGTTCAATACTGAAAAAGCTTTGATGATAGAGTTACATAACGAGTAAATTGATCATTTAACGAGAAAAGATCGATTAAGACTTGAAGATTCATATGCATTTCTGACTTCGGTAGTTTGAAAAACCTTATGCGAAAAGTAAATTCCCACTGTTAATCCCACTGTTTTAGAGTTCGAGATAGGTAATGTTCCATTTATTCGAAATTTTAATGTGTGCACTTTTAGTTTCCGATTAGTAAGTTTTCATTTGAACTCAAATTATTCAGTCCCAGAACACTGGACATTACCTTTGTTTTCGTTTCATTGCTAAATCAAGCATTAAGTAGCATCAAAAACCTCATTATTATGGTAACTATAACGAACAAAAATTGACATAAAATATGTCACTCTTTGGAGAAGAGTAAGATGATATAAGTTATTTTTTGTGCCTCAAACTTTGGATTCTGTCAATAATATCTGATGTCGCTGCATCTGATAAAAAGAAAAGATTTTGGATGCATTTGTAGTGCTGGGTTATTCTGAAGTTAGTTAACATATATGCGAAGGAAATGGCATGCAAAACAGGCACAATAGCATGAAAATATGAGTGTTTTTAAAGGTCAGTGTTTTATTTATAGGACACTTATATACTTTTATTTTCCGAAGTTTAATAACTCCAAAAGTTCTTTCTGTTTTCTTTTGATTGTATCATCCAAAGACTTAAATTATAAAATTGGACGCTGTTACTATGGTAACTAATTACAATGCTAAAAAGTAAAAAATGAAATTTATTTCTTTTTAACGTCATTTTCACATCATTTGTTTAAAAATGCATCATTAATGTTAAATTCTGGCAAGCTTTTACGTTAAAGAAAAAACTGCACCACGCTCAGGGTTATTTGAAAATGAAACAGAGATCGAGATAGGAAGATATAAATAATTTACGAGACTAAAATTTTGCTGAGACAAGAAGATAAATATATATCCAAAGTATATTTTTATTTTCCATTTGTTTTTGCTGGTTTAATAACCTGTATATCGTGCGAAAAACGATTGCTTCATCTAGTAATTTATAAAATTCTAAGATAACGATAACAACTTGTTTTCAATTTGAGTGTTCTTCATATATGATAAATTTTAGACCTTAAAAAATCATAAATAGGCACATAGATAAAATTTTGTTTTAATAGAATGAGTCTGATTCTAAACCTCCAAAAATAGGTTTTTACCCCCCTTGGACCA
Source organism: Cheiracanthium punctorium (assembly GCA_038373885.1). Classification (NCBI taxonomy): domain Eukaryota; kingdom Metazoa; phylum Arthropoda; class Arachnida; order Araneae; family Cheiracanthiidae; genus Cheiracanthium; species Cheiracanthium punctorium. The sequence continues at coordinate 234,350 of JAWZYV010012594.1, read as the reverse complement.
GAGCATTTGAAAATAGCAGCTAATATAGTCAAAACCGAAACTTAAGGGACCATATGATAGATTTTACCATTACTATGTGTAATGTTCAGCTTCTATTTTCAATAGCGGAGATAAATAAGTCGGGGAGTGGAGAAACCACTTCAGTCACAAAAATGCAAAAAATTGTTTTCGATGAAAATAAGCTTAGAAAGGCAAGATGCGTATTGAGGGCAAGAACGACGTTAGTCTGTTGAGTAGTTTCGTAGATACGGGGCTAGTTTTTCGAACGATGGGCGACAATCATCAATGGTCGACACAAGACAATGAATCAGTGGTCGAAAATGATCTACTATTTTAACACTATTATTGGCCACAGACCTGCCCTAGAGGTGGTTTTCTAAAAAATAGTTATTCCAGCTTCAATGTTAGATTTTCATCTCCATAATTTTCCGCAAGCAAAGCACTTTTTCCTCCTAAATTCATGTTTTTAACTTTTGTATTCCATAAATATGGTTAGACAATAAATGGAGATTTGCTTTGCTTTGATTTGATTTGAATGCTTACCTTTTTCCAAGTTTTCAGCTGACTAAAAACCAGTTGAGTGCAGAAACAGCATAAGTCCGAATCCAATTTAAAATTTTCCTGAGCCTAACTGATGTCGAAATTAGGTAATATTTGCATGACAGAAACATAAATGCATGTTACGACAGAGGAAAGAAAAAGTTTAAGTATTTGAAAATTTGGAGGAGTTATGAAGTTTTTTCTCTCTCCTGAAAAATTTCCTTTTTGTGACTGAGGCAGTATCTGCACTCACCGATTCAAATATTGATGCAATTCTCAATCCTTCAAGCCAGTTTCGGCCGAATGCCTGTACCATTTATCGGGCCGTTCCCCTTTCAGAGATTTCGTAGTTTAATTTTCGTTGTTGCCATTTTCTGTTACTTTATTCTTAGACTAATAAACGTTAAATTTTTCTTACGTGAAACGTTTTATCAATAAGCTGAACTGACAAAATTAATATAATCGATATGTAATAAATCCAAACATTTTTTTCTGAAATTAATAAACCATGATTTCATTTGCGTGCGGATTTTTTTTTTTATGCATGTCATTACATTCGTCGAGGATACTGTATCAATAAAGAGCATGGCACCACGTTTCCAAACGGAAAGGTAGATGTACAGGAAAGTATTACAGTTTTTATTATGTAAAACTGAAACAAATAAATTTTCTAAAAGTATCGACTTGCAAACAAGCGGTCTCTAAGCGTAGAACTCACATTCTTAAAATTTTGAAGCGATAATTTTATAGAGCATTTTTTGTTTCTTTCAAGAAACCTCCCTCCTTGAAGGATTATATTCGAAACGTTCTGAAATCAATTTTTAGCAACTTGTGAGTGTTGTATTTGACAGCAAGAATTTTATGGATATCGCTTTTCTTTTTTGAGATTACGCAGGATATGTGAAAAGAACGTTTCAGCCCCTCTATCCCTCATAAGTTACGAATTTTGGAAAATGCTCTCGAATCTAGCACCTGCGCTAAAAAACTCACATACGTGCCAAATTTCGTATTATTAGCTTCAGTAGTTTTGGCTAGGCAAAATATTGACCTACAAAATTATGACATTACTTTTCAATAGTTTCTTGTCGAAGACTTTACGATACCGCCCAGATCAAAGGTTATCGGAGAGATTCAAGTATTGAGGGTTACGAAAAAGGGAGCATCGTAGAGATATATCTATAAGAACTAATTGTTCGTAATTATTTGGACAACATTTCACCGTGTAAGAATGAGGGACTTGCCAATATATGAACCTATGTTGGCAAAATATGGCACCTTAACTCATTTGGAGAGCCAAACACTGGACAAAATACGTTGTTCTCAGGAGTAGCTTTATCTGGAGTTTTAGATCGGACTGGAGCAATCATTGCAAATGTTCTTTTGGAAGATTTGGATATGATTACCGAAACAGACACATCAAACGTAGACGCAGATAAAGGTATAAGAAATCGCGGAAAAACAAATGCGCGTTTTAACCGTCCTATTCTTTGCATTAATATCCACAAGAATTGATATCCACAATATTAATATCCACAAGTGTCCTTTCGATCTAAATCGATGATGCTTTACAACTCTGTAAATCACTTTTTCCTCTATATCGTCCTGGTTTTGAGATAGGAATGGTAACTCCTCAGTTTTCCACCAGGCGGTAACGTATGCGGTTTCACTCAGTAACGCATGGCTACTTCACTATCCCTAGACCTCACTTTTATGAATATATCAGCAGCCATTCCAAAGTTAAGAGGGTGGTAAGGGACTTTAGTGGGCATACTGTATGGCTATGGTGGCCGGCAGCATAGGACAAGGGGGGGGCAATGCCCCCCTGGATTTTTGTATGCAGTGTTTTCCCTTGCTTTTTTGCTCTTTCCAACATGGTAACCATGCGTTGAAGTAGTCTTTGCACCCCCTTGAGTAGTCCTTCCCCCCCTGAAGTAGTCTTCCCCCCCTGGGAAATATTCTGCCGGCACCCATGTGTATGGCAAAAATCTTCAAAAATTCGTAGACAAATAGAAACTGAAGATATATTTTGTTTTTTTTTCGGAAACTTTGCACCGATGATCTACCCACTACTGCATAACTTTTCTGCACTAGGACAAAAACTAAATCGAAAATTTATTTCTTGCGCTCGGCCCTAATGAACATGCATGAAAACTGAAACTGGAAATCATTAGCTCTAAAAATGTATAACGCAGTATAGATTTAATGATAAGGGAAGTGAATCCTGAAGAATAAAGAATTAAGTGGCACAATTCCTTCTCTTATTTCTCTTCCTCTGAAAAGTTGGAAAGCGTATAAAACGTCTGTCATATGTGTCAAGATAACAAATGAAAAAAAAATGAGAAAAAAAAAGGAAAAGATAAATTTACTCCCTCAGCTTATCAGACGAAAAATATATATTAAAAAAACGCTACTGCACAAAATTTTGGGGGATTTTTTTCTTCCTGAGAATATATTTACTTAAAAGATGTGTCAGGGTTTTTCAGGAGTTGGAAGTTAAATTTTTTTCAGAAAATATTTTCACATAAACTCTTTCTGCCTATTTAAAGTGAACTTATAAAGCATCATATAATCCTTGTAATTATATAAGTATCGCAAAATGCTAGTAAATTTATAACTGTGGGAAAATCGTATAAGAATAATTATAAATAAAACGATTGTATTAGTTATAAGTTTAAAAAACAATCAGGTTTTTTTTAAATATTAACTATCTAGTTTGTCTGGGTACAACATATTTTTAAATTTGACTTCTTTTCACAAGGAACTGCTAAAAATAAAAATGTATACAATCTATAGAGGCTAACACCTCAAAAGGTTTTTTTTAATGGCAAATGCGCTTACCAATTAGGCATTTGTCACTACAACGGCCTGAAGGTTTTGCCGACCAATCTTACCCCCTTTGAAGTGACGGACGAGTTAACACTCAAATCCGAGCCGGCACTCGAACCCAGAACTAAGACGTGATGGAATGGATCTTTAATCATTATAACCCCTGAGAGGTACAACCTCAAAAATGAATCGGCACCCAAAACGCCAGCTAATTACGTTAAAACGTCAGAAATAAAATTTCGAAGCATTTCACTTTATGTAGAATTCCATACTTTATTAATGTTAATATCTTAACATTACAATATGTACATATTGTATGAAATTTTTAATCCATAAAATAACTATCCAAAAACATTCTGCGTATGCAAATGCCTCCAATTCCTTTTAAAATATATTAGTGTCTAGCTTTATCTGAAAGATAGCTTTTCTGAACACATTAGAAAATAAGGTATTTTAGAAGACGCAACAGCTTGTGGGAATTAGCTTAACTGAAAAGCGATTTTTGACTTATCTTAAGTGAACAGTCTCCTTCAGTTCACTGTCTACTATTTTGGCAGTACATGTTTAATTGTTCAAGAAAAAACTAAATGTTTAAAAAAACATAGAAATGTCTTAGAAATTTTTCTTCGGACAATATGTACATTGTAAGCCGATTCCACATCCATTATACTTAATACTGTCCGTGATGAGCAATATCATCTGTATGATCTTATTAATCAATGTGATTTAAAAAAACACTGATGCCTCTTAAATAAAATACTATTTTATACCCGATATTTTAAATAAGTATTTTTATCAGTTACAATTACAGATTACTAAAGCTCTCAAATAAATGTTAATACATTATAATATCGGGCTCGTATTCATCTACATATCTATTGTACTCAGTTCACTTGCCCTCATAGGAATTTAAACATATATTACTGAAACATTTGTGTAATGTTATTATGCACTACATGTGCAATTATAATTTGACGAACATGCTGCTAGTGTTTTCATGAAAATATTCCCATCTCCGTAAACACGCAGTTAAGTGGTTTTCGAAAATATTAAGTTTCAAATTCCTCTGAGACATCTAAAAAGTACAGATATAGACAGTAAATATATAGACAGTAATCCGTTTATACGTCTTTCAAGGGACCGATCTGAAACGACGTCTAAATGAAACGCTGATAAACAGCTTTGATTATATTACATGTTTAACGCTACTAATGCAAATTTATGTAAAAATAATAATTATATGTTTTTTAAGATACTAGCAAATTATATCAAATTTGTATTTACCTGAGAACAATATCTGATAATAAAAGGAAGTAAAATTAAAATTTCTCATGAAAGTGAAACAAATCCTACATTTATTAGACAGTATCTAATGTTCGTACATTTAGTATTAATGTAATATATATTGAATACTATAAGGCGCTTTTTTCATACAGAAATTGAATTTAATAAACTATTCAGAGTCACCTGAAGCGCTGATTGTTTTTAATTATTAGTTACAGCATTATGGATTGAATGAAGTTCATGAAATGTCTTTTTCCTTCGTGTTTTGATAGACAAAGGAAGTTCTAAATTTTTTAACACGCTTTTATTAGTTTCATCTGTATGTATGTATGTTTGTTTGTTTGTCTGTAACCGACTCCTTTGAACTCGATTTTGACCCATATTAGGCGGTCAAATTTAATTTAAACTTTGTAGACTTATCAAGGACCGATGACAATACAATAATTTGATAAGTTTACCCCATTATCCTGATTAGGATCGTCAGGATTAGTAATTTTTTTAGATATCCTTTGCCTGTGAGCGAGAGAGATGGAGCAAGCGCGCGGTCTACGCATGCGTACCATTTCGGCACTCGGCTCAGCACAATGGAGTTGAACCTCTCTCGCTATTGGTAACTGTATTCAATGGTATGTTTGCGTAGTTACGTTTTTGAAATCCAGATGGCAAAATCTAAAAATTTTACCTCAATATTGTTACATGGACGCTTGTGTTTGTTGTAGTCGTTATGAAACTTGTTTGTTGATTAGAGACCTATTTTTCTTTTTAGTGAGTAAGGTAGCATTTAAATGCAGGTTAATTAATACTTTGGTGCACAGCAGGGGCGTAGCCAGGAGGGGAGATGAGGGGACTGACCCCCCCCCGAAATGGGACCCCCGAAAGCCCTTTACTTAGCTTACAATTTGATATTTAGCTTTAAATTGAACTTTAGCATTAAATTTGATACCCGGCCCATCCCGAAATAACTTTACCCCCGAACAAACTAAAATGTGAAAAATGATTCTTAATATAGAAATAAATTAATCAACGAAAAATAGTATTATTGTGAAAAAAGCGTGAGGTGCTCCATATATCAGTTCGTGAGAACATTCGATATGTACGATTAGTACAAAAAATACAGCACAAAGCGACCCACACTTTTTTCACAATAATACTATTTTTCGTTCATTAATTTATTTCCATATTAAGAATTTTTTTCACTTTTTATTTAGTTCAATTTATCACTAAAGCGTGTATTTGTAGTTTTTTTTTTAAATATTTATTAATACAATAAACCTTGCCCTTAAGAAAAGCTTGTTAAACATACAACTCTTCTCAATCTTTAAACAGACTTTCTATTTGGGACAAGTTTCTCCCTAAAGTGTAAAGCAAAAGCGAAATAAATCATACTTTTATTGGACAATATCTGATACTGCAACATTCAGTATTAATGTAATATGCATTGAATAGTATCAGGGGATTTTTGTTCATATAGGGATTGAATTTAACCATTTAATAAGACAGAGGCAAAATTTTCGAAATTAAAGAACGTTTAAAACGACTTATAATCGATATTGTAGTCGTATAAACGAAGCATTTCTGCATTACAATCAGTAGGGATGAATGGAGACTGAATGAAAATGACGTATAAATGTGAAAGTCGTAAAGTCATATAAATGAGAAATGTGTAAGCAGTGCTTTATTGTATACATACATACATACATATATATATATATAAATATATATTATGTATGTATGCATAATTTTAAGGGCAGGTGCTTGCCTATCAGGCATTCGCCACTACTGAGGCCCACAGTATTGCCCATTTTATTAATGGGGCAAAAAAATTAACAGCCAACCAGGAATTGAGCCCAGAACCAAGGTATCATTAAATGTTTTATTATCCACTACACCAATGGTCGTCTATACACATTTTATAATACTGAATAAAAATTTCTTTGCCAAGATTTTCCAGGTACATTTTTAGCCGTTATGTTGCACTTACTGATGATACATTTAAATAAAAATATTTGATTTACATCATCGCCCCAAAATAAGCTTCTTATCTGTGAATAAATCTAACTTAACAAACTTTTCTGTTAAAACTTACTCGTGAAAATTTGAACAGCCTTCAATCCACGGGAACAATTATTTTTTTTCTGTCAGTTTTGAAAGTGAATATATCCAACAGCTGTACTCTTCATCTGTTATCTTGACACGTATGATAGACGTTTTAAACGCTTTGTCTACTTTCAAGAGAAAAAAAAAGGAAAGTGTTTGTCACTTAATTTTTTCCCGTCAGATTAAGATTTACGATACTTTTAGAGGATTCTTCGAAAAGGTGACAAATATCCACATCTATCAGTTCTCACTTATTTCCTTTGAGTTGCAATTTGTGTTTCCAGAGGATAAAAGTGCTTATGTTAACTCTCTAGCCTTCTTTGGAAAGGTCAAAAATGTAAAATTATTCTTTACCGCAGTAATTTGTGGTAGTGCTAAATCGACCAGTACGCAGCTTAATAATCATCGTTGAAAGGCAATAGGAAATTGCTACAAACGGCTGTATTTTAAAAAGGTGGTTTACCTTTTTAAAATACGGCGATAGTCAGAAAATTCAAAATGCCTTTCTGTTATTTAATGTATTCACGTAATAATAAATCAATTTGGTATATATTGTTAATGTAATGCAAACTACGTGCATCGTTTTTATTTATTGCTAGAGTTCCACATACACGCTTAAACCAAACGAGCGAAATTCAATCAGTCGGAGCGATTTTTGGCCCAGTTTCCAAAATGCGCTTCTCCTTTAGGAGCGTTTTTCGATCCCACAGCGGAGCGAAATATAACAATAAGCGAGTAGAGGAATGCTCGGGAAAAAGACGAAGCGAGGAGGGGAATTCTCAGAAAAAAGACGAAGCGAGGATCGAAATTCTCAGAAAATAAGATTACTTAAAGAGCACTTTTGCGGAAATACCGGTATGTTTCCATGGAAATGGATCGCTCCGCAATGTATCGTCTTTTTCGCTTTTTGGGTTTAAGCGTGAGGGGAATGCAATCCCGATCCTGCGTGAACGGGATCTGGCGGGATCTCGCATAAATGTTTGCGGTACTAGTCCCGCAGGATTAGGACCGTGATACCGCGGGATTGAAACGGACCATGATACCGCGGGATTGAAAGTTCTTTTTATTACAATTTTACGCCACCTTCTCGATCATCAATTGACCAAAAATTGTTGCATATTCATGTATTTTATCTCACAATACATGAATCAATAAAATTTTAAAGTTTTAATTTTTCTAATTATCCTCCAATGGGATTCTGGATCAAATATCGTAATCTAAATTCTTCGAACTTTCCAATCTCTAAATGAACAGGAAAGTTCCATGATAATTTATCTCTTAGTGAACAATAACGGATCAATTATAAAAAAAATTTCTTTTACATTTTCTTTTTTTTTAATGTACACTTTTAACTATTTTCCTAAAATTAGACCAAGAATTGGAAGACGAGTGGCTCGTTACATGTCCTTTTTTATATTCTTTTTTATCAACTGAGAACTAAATATATTATTTTGAAGATCGTAACTATAATTTTCATATTTCTGTAAGTTATTGTATTAGTTATCAAACAACATTAATTATTACTACTACACTTTATAGTGCGTAAAATCTTACTTTTTTCTAATTTCCTCTGTTGAAATGAATTCTTAGCTGAATGAAATGACAATCCCATGGAAATGCGGGATCAGTAAGTCTCAATCCCGAAATCCCGCGAAACGGAAAACGGTGCGGGATTTTACTCCGTTATTCCACAACCCATAAAATTACAGTTATCTTTTTGGCTCCATTACTGAGTAGACTAAGCACTGAACATGGTAGACGCCTGACTCCCAAAGATCCAGGATTCTGAAGTAAAGCACATCTGTCGATCTAACGGTCTCGAGTTTTTGGCAGTTATCTCCAGTTGTAACGATAATACTCATTAGAACCCCCCCCCCCCAAAAAAAAATCCCTCGTACCCTTCCCTTTCCTAGGGAGATACCCCTCGTGCAGGTTTTCCTTAACACAATGCACTTGTTACTTTTTTTTTTATTTACCTGTAACTAGTTACTTAAAATTACTGTAATTTACTATTTACAAGAAAATGAAACTAATCCCTTTTTTTTTGTCAAAATAACGAAACTGATCATTTGAATTAAATTACTCATCTTGCTAAAATGTTCTTGATAGTACATTACATAAAGCTCTGATTCATTAAGAATGTAAAAACTTGTCTAAATATTTATCATCCTCTGTGCAACCTTGAATAAAAACAATGCTATAAATTTATGTTAAATTGTAAATATCCTAGAAAATAAAGAACAATTTGAAAAAATTTCATGCGAAATCTGTTTAAGATTTTTTTTCTATTCTGTTCTGTTAGCAACTAAGTTCCCGTCATCATTTTAAAGGGTTATTTTTTAATAAAAATTTACAACTAATAAATGAAACATGAATTCTAATTTATTTTTTTAAACTTTCAATGTTCAACAATGTTCATTGTTCAACAACAACAATTTTCAAATAGTGCGGAACACAAATGGCAACTCAACAATGAGCAACCTAACAATATTCTCAATGTCTCAGTGTTGAACTAATGTCTTCAAATTTACAATACTTCCTAGGAATGCCGGTTTCTACTCGAAAAATAGACACTGTCAGAACGGGGTGCGCCCTAAAGGCCAAAGTATCCTTTTTACTTTCCGAACATGTTCCATGTAAGGAAAGTATTGTAATCATGAAAAAATTCGACTTCGAGATTTTGGTGTATTGACACGTTTTGAGGTCTTCTGAATTCATTTATGCTATTTTTACGAGATGTGTGTGTGTGTGTATATGTGAATGAACACGATAGCTCCTAAACGGGAGATTCGATTGAGCTAATATTGGGTATATATATTACAAACCACCGTCGCAAGATCGGTATTGATTTTGGTGTGTATAGGACTAATAGTTTTTCTACAGGGCTACAAAAAATATTTCTTTTACATTATAGCCTATGGGGAGAAATTATTGAAAGTGCGCTTACGGAGCATTCGATTGAGCTTCAGTTTGGTATAAAGTAGAAACCGCGTAAGCGAACATCGACGTGGCAACAAAATTATGTGTACTTAAGAGGTTTTTTGCACTCATGCAAGCTTTCTTAAATTAACATATGTAATGCAATTTCTCTTTGAAAATCTGTGTAGTTGATATTAAATAGTATAAGTAGTTATATATATACAAAATATATGTATATCTGTATTTGCTTTTCCTTGTCAATATTATAATTACTACTTAATGTATAATAATTATAATTAATAAATAATTGTAAAGATTATTACGCATTTATTATTCGTAAGACCGGTATTGATTTTGATGTGTATAGGACTTATAGTTTTTCTACAGGGCTACGAAAAATGTTTCTTTTACATTATGGCCTGTGGGAGGCAATTCTTTAAAGTGCGCTAGAGTTTAAACGGTACGCTCGATTGAGCTCAAATTGGGTATACATGCTATAAACCATCATCGTAAGACGGTATTGATTTTGATATGTACAGGACTTGTAGTTTTCCTACAGGGCTACGACAAATATTTCTTTTACATTATGGCCTATGGGGAGAAATTATTGAAAGTGCGCTTACGGCGCATTCGATTGAGCTTCAGTTTGGTATACAGTAGAAACCGCGTAAGCGCACATCGACGTAGCAACAAAATTATGTGTACTTAACCGGTTTTTTGCACTCATGCGAGCTTTCTTAAATTAACATATGTAAAGCAATTTCTCTTTGAAAATTTGTGTATTTGATATTAAATAGTATAAGTAGTTATATATATACAAAATATATGTATATCTGTATTTGTGCTTTTCATTGTTAATTTTATAATTACTACTTAATGAATAATAATTATAATTAATAATTAATTGTAAAGTTTATTACGCATTATTTATTATTCGTAAGACCGGTATTGATTTTGATGTGTATAGGACTTATAGTTTTTCTACAGGGGTACGAAAAATATTTCTTTTACATTATGGCATATGGAAGAAACTCTTAAAAGTGCACTAGCGTTTAAACGACGCATTCGATTGAGCTTCAATTTGGTATATATGTTTGAATGATTCATCGATTACAATTTATTTAAATGTTTGGTAATGATCTTAATCGTAAGTGTTTGGAAAGTCAGGTGGAGTCACTCCAGATTTTTTTTTTTTTTTTTTTTTTTGTTAAAAGTTCAACCGACCCCTCCTTAGCAATTTTCTCCCCTTTTTCTGCAAATAACGTACAATTTAGTATATGCATAAGTAGGTTGCCTTTCATGTTTTTACAAACGACCAATAGGAGGTGCTACTGAAACTTTTCTTCGGGACATTCGTAAAATTCACATTTTTTTAATCTTGGAATCAGTGGCATTATAGAAATTGCCTGCGTATTTTGTTTACACGAGTGCTCTAAAGAAGCCAGTGAGTGAAAAAAATAGAAATAACTCGTGAAGGTTTTCGTTGGATAATTTTTTATGATTTTAAGAAAGACGTCACTCGACAAGAATGCTTAGTATCACTTCGTGAAACTTTTGGTAATGAATCACCACCAGAAGAGACTGTTTACAATTGGTTTGCAGAATTTCGTCGTGGTCGTACGTCCGTCAGTGATGAATCTCGTGAAGAACGACCAAAATCGGTAGTGATTCCAGACAACATCGATGCTATGCGCAACATGATTGAAGAAGATCGGCATGTCACATATCGTGAAATAGAAGAATTCGTTGGCATATCACAGGCTGCAATACATTCGATTTTGCACGAACATTTAGCTGTTAAAAAGGTTTGTTCCAGATGGTTTCTGCACAATTTGACAGAAACTCAAAAAGAGGCTAGTGCAAATTGGCATAAGGAATCTAATTGGGAACTGCAAAATCCGTATACAACATCGTTACAGGTGACGAAACTTGGATATATTCGTGTGAGCTGGAAACTAAACAACAATCCACTGTTTGGGTGTTTCCGGATGAACCGGATCCCACGAAAGTTTTTCGTTCATCAACCACTTCCAAGAAATTGCCTGCTTGTTCCTTCAGCCTTACAGGGCATATCGCAACCATTCCTTTAGAGGATCGAAAAACTGTTAACGATAAATGGTAAACAGAAATTTGTTTCATAAAAATTGGTCAACAAAATCAGGAAAAATCCCAAAAATCGGCGCATCATTCTTCATCACGACAACGCCAACTCCCACACAGAACAGGAAACAATTGATTATTTGAAGGATAAAAATATCAAATTAATGTTTCACTGCCTATGTTCTCCTTATTTGTCGCCTAGCGACTTTTTCTTGTTCCCTTATATCAAACAAAAAATGTGTAGGCAGCCATTTTTATCACATCAAGAAGCTGTTGATACCTCCCAAAACCATGTTTCGAGATATCAATTTCAGAGTAAAAGAACTGCTTCAAGAATTGGTTTGAACGGGTGTAAAAGTGTATAAATCTTATAGGCGAATATTTTGAAAAGCAATAACACAGTTTATTACGAAAAAATTATTTTTCTTCCTACTTTTTGTAGAAACTTAAAAGGCAACACTCGTATAAATATATGTACGATAATTGTTTTTTTTTTTTTAATCTGAAGACTTTGAATGACATATAGTATGTATTTCTGAGTACTTAGGCTATACCTACAGAAGAGTGTCATACAAGATAGATTTAAATTGAGCTTAAACTATTTAAGACTAATGAACACTGGCATTACTTTTAAATTGCACATTTCTGAGAATTTCTCTGTTTACTTTTGAAAAAAAAAAAGCAGCAATTTTTTTTATATTAAGTGTGAAAAGCAGCAACTAACTTAAAATCTCAATTAAATGAATACCTCTTCAAAAATAAAAATAAAAAAATATTTAAGTTAATGAAATCATACACTTTTTATATCAAAATTTACCAAGGCATTCGCCAACCAGAAACACCTAATTAGTAACCGAACTAAAACGTTAAGACAAACTTTCCAGAGACAGGCTCTTTTTTGCGGCCAACAAAACATTTCTTAAAAATGCTTAATTGGAATGGAATTAAAAGAAAACGTCTGATTAAAAAAAGCTCCTAAAAATTACTTCATTATAAAGTTTATTCCCTGTGATCGCTCGCTGTTTATCCCAGTACTTGAAATAAAATTAATTGGATTACGGTTCTTTCCCGTCACGAATGCGATAGACTAGTATTAAATTAAAATTCATTCTTGTGTGCATTGAGGTTGTTTTCCTTCCTTAAAAAAACTGCGTTAATAAAAGAAACTTTTCAATTAAAGGCTTGCTTGGCTATAAAAAAAGAGAGTTTTATCAGTTAAATCAAGCAGTCGGTTGCAGCTAAAAATTAAGGAACGTCTAATACCGCAATAATGTCATTTGCAGTTACAGACGCTTTACGATATTGAGAGGTTTCTTTTCTTTTTTTATTCTTTGAAATAAGTATTTTATGAAAATTTATAATGAAATTACATTTCTTTATAAACTCAAAACTTTAATTATGAATAAAGCTCACATTTTTTATACTGTAATTAATATATTCATATTGCACTTTACTGTCCCGTTTCCTTGGCAACGCAAAAACTTCTAAAATTAACAAATTCGTCTGTAGACAGTTAGATTAAATGAAATAATAAAATATGTGTAGTCAACTGGCTTAAAATAGTTCAGAAGATAACGAGAGATAGTTCAGAAGATAACGAGAGGACGTTTGTAGCAGAGTAAGTTTAATCTTATTGTAGGAGGTTGTGTTAATTAAAATTATTAAAATGTTACCATCCTTCTATAACATGATCATCACGTGCCCTAGTGATTTTCGGTCAAATGCTCTTAAAGTAACGTTTTTAGATAAATTTATGAAATCTTAAATTTGCTAAATGCTTAATGAACAACTGTTTTGTTGACATTTATCCTTGCACTTATTTTGCGTTCAAAAAATCCATTTCTACACAGCACTTTATATATGCTTTTCTTTTCCTTATAATGTAAGTAGAGATTTTTTTGCATTTTAATATACTTAACTCAGCCGCACTGTCATTAAAATCCAATGAGCAATTGGCGACAAATGAGAAAGGAATATTTACTATTTGAAGTAGTATGTGTCTGACATATTCCATTTTATAGGATATTGCAATATTTAGCGAAAAAAAAATTGAAATGTGTTTAAATGCTCAAAATTGGATACCGGCCTTAAACATTTGCAACTGGCTACATGTATGCATATTTTTTTAATCTAAAGCATTCGTGAAATACGGGTAATTAATATTTTACGAAATTTTCCATTTATATGTTTAATAATTTTGACTAAACATTGGTGAGCCGAGCAGTTACTCATGCCCGAAGAACACATTCCTTTCTAAATATAAAAACAAATTTTTCCAGCAAGTAATATTGGTTTTGTGCGAAAGACCTGTCAGAAATATTTTCAATATGAAATTAAAAAGAATATCTATAGGTTTTAGAGACCATTAACTTTACATACTTTTACAATAAATAAATATATAGGGAGTGGTGGCCCAAAATTATCCTAGCTGGCAAAACGATCCACATCTGTTTCCTTTCAAACAGGTAACTTTATCTACTAGGTTACACATAAACTAATAGTTGTGCCACGTCAAGAAGAATTAATGGGGTATTTAAGCGATCGGTGTATTACGTGTTTAAGTAGAATTCCCTAAAAAAAATTTGATTTTATCATATCTCTTATAAGTGAACACACTAACCTTCTAATTTATTTAGAAATGCAGTCTTTGATGTAAAGAAATAAGACTTGGTTTACTGAATTGGGTATGTTTTTAGGTGTGAATTTCACTTATTTAGTTTGTTATAATTCTCGGCGTGTTCTAGTAATATGACCTAAAGTGGGCAGCCATACTGCCAGGTAAAATGATTCATCTGCTGAAGAAACTCCCATACCGGGTCCTAGTTATCATGGTAGCCCTTCAGACTTTCTCAAAATGAGTAACTCTCCATTACATTATTTAATTTATTGTAAGCCATAAGTTTAGAATTATAATTCTGAAATATTCCATTTTATTCTTTGTGACACAATTTTTATATTAAAATTTTCATAAAATAAACCATGCATACGATATGATTGTAAAACCTATTTTATTCCATCATGTATTGTCATAGTTATTTTTACTTATTTTATTTTACCGATAAAAACGATTCATAATTACTGTCAAATGAAGGATCATTTTGCCCTAGGGGGAGGGTTAAATGATTTTTTGTACTCTTTTTTTTTAATTCTTTTTTTTCGGCACTCATTTCGTGTTTAAAATATTATTAAAATATGTTTATCATGAAAAATGCGGTATAAAATATTTTGATAATGGCCTAAGTTTTATTTAACATTTACGTTATTTTATGCAAGTTTTCCCCTTAATTAACGCGTGTAAATGACGCTAGTGTCCGTCCCACCTCTCTATGTAAAGCTGAATCCACCAAGTGACTGTAATATTTTCTGAGAGATAAAAAAAAATCTGTTATACACCCATATATATGTGTAAATTAACATAATCACTATAAATATGTGTATAGTTAACATAATTTAGCATATATAGGGATCACTCTATGCATATAAATAGTTTTTACTGTTTATTTTCGAATAACTATTTATTAGCTAGCTTCCAGTCTCTGGGTTGCTCTATTTAGTGAAATGCTTACGCGTGTGTATAATGTAATTGAATTGATCCACTAAAAATCAAAAAGAGTAGCTCCTACTAATCCTTTCAAATAACAACCCAGCACAAATTACTTAATTGCAAATAAAAAAAATAAAAGCTTTTCTTCGTTTTCTTTCTTTTTTTAGATCACAATAATTAGACCGGCAGCTAAATGGATTTTTAATGCATTATCTTCTAATAAAGATATTTCCTGGTTGCTTTTTTAACTTTAAATTTAGCAATCGATTAAACAAGAAAAGGAAAAGGACAAACAAGAAAATGCGAACAAAGATATCCTTTTATTTATTTACTTTTTTTAAGAACAGGATTACGGTCATTAAGTTGTAGCAGTGTGTTGCAAAATGTCTTGAACTTTGTCAGTGCTGTAGTTGCATTAAAAAAAGGCGAAAGTAAAGATAATTTAAATCGGAAAAAATTCAGTTTTTATAAAGGGATTTAAAAAGTTAAATGATTGCTTTCATTTATGCATTAAAATATAAAGTTGAAGTATTTTTATTATTTTTATTTTGTGGTAATTCGTATATCATAGTCCATTCTTTCAACTGATATGGAAAGACAATTTTAAATCGAGACATGTTGTTGCAAAAAGCACGCTTAAAAGAATTTTCTTGGGTTGGGGTGGGGGGTTGATTAGACAACAAAATCAATATTTTCCTGTCTAATTTAATTTTGTTTCTGAGTATTATGTTTGCTAAATTTAAGTTTAAATCAAGATTGTTGTCAACAGTGATGCACTACCAAAAACCGTGATAATCATTTTTTTTTCTATCAATTTATTTATTTATAATTGGAGAAAGGGAAAAAATGCACATATTAAAGTTTGTCACTTTAATTTCAAGTAACCAGAGATTTTTCTCAATTTTTTATTTTGGTTGAAACTTCAGCAAAATTTTAGTGTGCTCAATTTACATATACTCTTGTTCAAAAGTCGTCTTAAAATTTATATATGAATATAATTAATCATTAGTTGAGTAGAAAGAGGGGCGAAAAAGCTCATGATTGTTTTTCTGAAATAGAAAAATTTCTTTTGAAATATTGGGTTGGCAACAAAGTAATTGCGTTTTTCCGTATGTCAATATTTCGCCTGGCCAAAACTACTGAAGTTAATTATGCAAAATTTGGCACGTACGTGAGTTCTTCAACATAGGTGCTAGATCAGAGAGCATTTTGCAAAATTCGTAGTCTTAGGGGGGGTAAGGGGCCAAAAAGTTCTTTTCACATATCCCGCGTGATCTCAAATAAAAATAGAGATATCCGTGAAATTCTTTCTGTAAAATGCAGCAGTCACGAATACCTAAAAATTAATTTCAGGACATTTTTAATATTGTCCTCTAAGGAGGATAGAAGCGAAAAAAGGGGGAGGGTGGCCATCTTTTATGGACGAAAAAAAATACTGCCAGTGAAATTCTTACTTTAAAATGCAACAAATATGAATCGTATGTTCAGGCACAGCTTACCTGTAATTAAAAACTTGTTGAAAACTTATTTGCTTGAATTTTATACAAGAAAACGCAATTACTTTGTTGCCAACCCAATAGTTATATTTCTATGAATGCTAATTTATAATATATGCTTTTAGACAAAGTAAGCAAGCAGCTTGTATTACTATTTATGCGCAAGCAATCATCTATTGTAACTATCAGAATTGCCTTCTTAATTTTCTTTTTAAGTTTTGGAAATATTTTTCCTTTTTTTAAATTATCTTTCAAAATTTTCCCAGAGAAACAATTCATGTTCAGCAACCTACATTAAACCACGATAATTTACAATTAAGTACAATTTTGCTATCCAGTTGATAGTTCCCAAATAACGTCACCAAACTACAGTTTACAAGTTCAAAAATGTGTGCATAAACTTCGACAACAATTTTCTCTAGTTTATTTTTTTCATCAATTGAAAACACGAGTATACGTTAAAACGTTAACATCTGCATGAAATCAAAACATTCAAAGCGTTTACTACATATTCTAAGCTCAGCAGATCATGTGTGAATGCATTCAAAAATAATACACAAATGTAATAACATTTAATAACATCGCAACATTTAGGAAAATAACATTCAATAACCTATCCTTGCCTTCTTCTGTATCTTTAATCACTGCATATCATCACTTTATAGGAACATTTAAAATTATGCGATTCAGCTGTCGGTCGTTAAAATGCTTAGCTGTAGTTGCATTTTATTATCTTATAATTTCAAGTATATAAATTAATAAATCAGAATAAAAAATCGCTTAGAAAAATTCTTAAAGAATCGCAGACTAACATACTCAGTCCTTTACGCTTTATTCTACTTTATTTTAAGAAAAGTCACATTTGTCATGCCACTGATATCGGCAATATATTAATGCATTGCATTCATTAGTACATGTTGTTGAAGAAAATGCAAATTAGAAAAAGAAATTGGCCAATAGTTAAATGACAACAATGACCTAAAACTAAAGGTTCGACGTTCTACTTCCGCTAAATAAATCCTGTATAATTTAATCAGTTGCGTACGCAAGGGAGGGTTGTTGGGGATCAATCCTCTCCCACCGACCCTTTGCTAAACTTTCTTTACATAAAGTCCGTATTTTTTTTTTCTTACATACCCTCCCCCCTTGAAAAAAGTCTGCGTGCGCTACTAACCAATAACCATTTTAAATTGCACTTTTGAAACTTTATAAAAATAACACAAAAATAATTGAAATCATACGATAATGCGTCCTATTTGATTAAATGAAAAAATGAGATTTCGACATATGCAACGGGTTTTTGAAGCCTGCTTTAAAAAGTCTGATATTTTAAAATTCACGTAAGAAATGTACGTTCCTTTTAAAATTTACTTATTGTAAAATTTCCTTTTATGTTAAATTCCTTCTTTCCTTAAAATTTTCCTTAAGTAGCCACTTCGAGAATGTTCATGCTAGTATCAAATCTATGAAAAAGAAAGCTCAATAAAACACTGTCGTATAAAGGTAAAGTTAATTTAATTTTTTGGCAAAAAAAAAAGCTGTTGTTATCTTTTCTTATGCACGTTATTTTGCAAACAGCTTAATCTTTCCTTATCTAAACTGAGGGTTTCAAGTTTAAAAAAGGCCAATGTGTTCGAAACATAAATGTTTAATTTTAAAATAGTATTATTTAAGTCATATTATGACTACGTAGGTACGTAAAAATATATGAGGTTTTCTAAAATCATGTAAATAGTCATCTGTCATGTAAATTTTATTATTCACGTACATTCATATAAAAATTATAAATGTTACCAAGGACTGTGCTTATCGATACATTGCGAATTCTATATTCTGATGAATATCATTATGAAAAATGCATCTAAGTACCACTGTCTTATTACTTAAATAACAGTATTTGTTTGCAATTAAGCATAAGAAATTGGACAATCGTTGAACGATTTTTAAATGCATTTAGAAAAATATTTTTCTTTCTTCTATTTACATAGCAATTAGTGGTCCATTAGACCGAAACTAAGATAAGAAAAAAATCCTGAAGAATGCTACCCTTTTTTTTTTAAATACTTGAAACAAATTAGTTTCACTTCAGAGTTTTAGTGTATTTTAAATTACTTCGGATTTCGTACATCGATTGTTGTAACAAAATAAAACACTGAGCAGAAAATAATCCCATATTAAAAAAGTTCCGTTTCACTGGCAGTTTAAAAAAAAAAGTTGTTTTCTGAAAGTTGTATTTTTAACTGATACAATGAATGTTTTTGACACTAAGTAGAATTTGATTAGACAAAATTATTTAAAATATCCAATTTAAATAACAGCGGATGTTTTTATTGCAAAAATGGTGGGTGGGACCGTACACACGGAGAGTGGAGGGTGGTTCAATGAATGTATTTCACAGTGGCTGGAAAATTCTTACCTATAAATTAAGTATAGTATTGTGCTTTATGTGCTTTGCCGTCTTCAATTTAGTTTTTTTTTTTTTTAATATGAAGTCATATAAATAAAAGTCAATGATTCAACGGGATTTTAAGTCATTTTTAGTCAATGGAATTTCGAGTAGTTTAAGGCTTTCGCATTACTAATAAGAGATACCAAGCATGGCAGGTACAAAGTAAAAGTACAGACAAAGGCAATAATTGATTACATATAATTTGATATTCTGGCTTAGCATGTTAGCATTCCTTTAACATCTGATAATAAGTTATACAGATCCGGAAGTCTTAGGTATATTAGAAAAAGTATTGGTAAAACTAAAACTTAAACAGGTTCACGCCCCAAAAGTACTAATGTAACAATGTAACTGGGATGGCAAATATGTTTTTACAGAAAACATTTATTGAAAACTTGTATTTATTGAATGACACATCGCAAAATACGCATATGTGTAATATTACACACGTTCAAATACAAGGTTCGTTCGAAAAGCTCGGTAATGATGTTATATTTTAAAAACTGCGCTAGTTAGACAGTTGCACTCACACACGCGCAGTGAGATCAGTGCCTCCAAATCAGGAGAGTGCGTCCTAGGACCAATTTAACGCAGCCAATGTGAGAAGGTGTGCCATACGTGAACACGAAGCTTTGCTTCAAAGTGGTCAAAACGGCGACAGAGAGTCGTCGTTTGTTATGTGTGTGTGTTAATGAAATGAAATGTGTTGAATTTTTCTCTAGATATTCCAATGATTTTTTAAGGGGAAAAAATGGACTTTAACCAGTCATTTTGACTGTTCTTGGTATATCTAGTGTTAATGAAAGTGTTCAGTGTTGAGGTAGTGAGCGGAAATTGCGCCTTTAGTGGACGAAAAGGAAGCTGCCGATGATGAGCCTCTTGAACCAGCTCTTCAATATCCTACACATTCCACAGATTTAAAATGCGCGACAACTGTGCTTTGAGTGATTCTAGCTGGAGCATTTGCTGACAGTTCCAATCAACTATACAACCTATGTCAAAAGTGTATTGCAGCTGATGATGAAATGTTTGAATACTAGTAAAAGTATTTTGTTTGTATCTCTTGTTTTCTTTATTTTATAACATCATTTACCAAACTTTTCGGGGAAACATTGTTTATTTATCTTACAAAATCTATTGTATCATTCATCTTACATCATCTTATTGTACCATTTATCTTGCAAAATCTCTCTATATTTCTAATACGACAGAATTAGTTTCAAATACAGCAGGTATTCGAACTCATCGTATGAAAAAAAAAAGGATCGAGGAAGATAGTTGTTGTTGAATGTTGATAGTTGATAGTTGAAGTAGAATGTTTTGAATATTTGAAGACGTCAGTCCCCTTTTCGAAAATTTCAATATCTCTGAAATTTCAGACTAATAGAAGAGTGTTAAAGTTGCTACAGTTTCATCAAACTGCGAATCGCTTTGTACTGTGAACTTATAATTAAATCAAAAATACAGTTCTAGAAGATTTCCTAATTGTAAAAGAAACAATAGCTTCGTTTTAACACACAAAAAAAGTAGAAAACAAAGAACAGCTTCGAGATAAATGATGTCCAAATGAACTTCCTGTGGGCGAACTTTTAGAAAAGAGTCCATTCTTCCTGAAAAGCCATTGTCACTTGTTACAATGAAGTTATTTCTCTTTCTTGTACTTATCCATCATGTCATAATTAAAGACACGATATCGAGAACAGCGACAAAGGGATGAAATATTTCACCGATGTCATACTTCGACGCTACTGACGAAATTACAGTTTTATCGCATTTGTCTGCTGCTGTCTTTGTTTCTTATTTTTTATTTGACAACTAAATGGTACAAATAAAGATTTCGATTAACTTGTGTCGTAAGTCCTTCAAAAAAAGAATGCACAGGACTCCGTGTTATGTACTTCTGCGAAAATGTCCTGTATTTCGAAACAATCTTTCGTTGAAATATTGTGAATATTCCTTTTTTGTAAAACTTTCCTTCTCTAGAATTATGAAAATGTAACCGGATTCAGATCTATATTGATAAAGATTGTAAATATATTGACACAAGCGAGTATAGATTTAGCGTGATCCTACAAAAGTTCAAATGAATTCCTATTTTAAAAGTCATTTCATTATAAGGTTGTAAAAAGATTTTCTTTTCATTTATGATGTACGTTCTTTAACACACTCAAGTATGTAGTTGACGAAATGTACAGGCTACGGCTTTTGCACCCGAAGCGTCATGTGTTCAAGAGGGTGTAACCATCTTAATAAAATGGTTACACTCCCTAGGTCACATGAGTCTTCGAGTGTGTGACCAAAACGCCAGCACCACGGCCTGTATAACTAGTCAGCGACGCCTCAAGTATTGCTAGTTGATGAGTTAATCTGTCTTCCTGATCTTCAAAATTTCAGGTATAAATGTTAGAGTTCAGAAAATGTTCTTAAGGAAGCGTTCTCGTATAGAGGCGCGAATTTGCCTGCTGGTATAAAAATCGCCATGATGACGCCCAGTCAATATTCGCTGTACAAAGTTAGTGAGCTTAGGAATATGCACTATTAAACCAGCAATGAAAACACCCTTGTGACATTATTCGCAAATAAATGGTGTATCAAAGCAAATTTTATTTCTATTGATTTTCTTTTTACAATAAATTTAACTCAGATAATTTACATAAACCTATATTTATCAATCATCAGAAACCTCTATTGATATAAAAGTGTTTCATAGTGAAGTTAAGTATCGGGCTTTCTACCTAAACTTTCAACTTAAGTTTATTCTTGGACTAAGCTCGTTCTACGCCATTCTTGCGAATAAATGCTTTCGTTTTACAATCCCTCGGATCTTTAAGTAATCATGTGTTCAAAATATGTATAGCACTCATGTTTTATACATAAACCATTGCAACTGAATAGCAATATATAAATTTCTTCAATAAAAGTAACCTCTTTGAATAAAATCTGAACACTGAAACAAAAAAAGTATATTATTTAAATTACCTTAGTGTATTTTGAACGAAACTTATAAAAATGCTTTTTATTCATAGTTTCTCAAATAGATACAGCTGTCAATTTATTTCTCCTCATGCATAACTTTATCGTATATACAGATATTACAGATCTTGGATCGTGTAGAAGCTAATAACCAAACAATCCGAAATATTCTGTACTGTGATTCAATTTCCATCACCTTGCATTGCATTACATTTGATTTTCGAGAAATATTTCTTAGGAAGCCTTTACCTTTGCATAGCGAAAATTTCCTTTCTTGAAGGAAAAATTACAGAATCGGTAAAAATTCTCTTGACACAAATAATTTTTAAAATATTGTGATTAAAGACAACGGGAGATTCTCTTATGTCCATTTTTAGACAATGTGTTACAATTTTAAAATATAAACGTTTCAAATGAGAAAAGAGGGATTTTAAAATAGCTGGATTTTCATACATGTATGTCTAGTCCCACATTTTGTACTTTCAGATCTGAACAATTTTTAACGTATATATCCCTGTTACGCTAATGGATTGACCTCAAGCTGCAGCACTGACCGTAAATATCAGCACGGACGTTTCCTATTATATTGTAGTCCCCTGTATACAAGATGAGAACAAGAAACAAAAGGATAACGTAAATAGAAACCAATGAAACGTCTTGCCATGCCTTATAGAATTACCTCGATATGACAATTTTCAGACTAAAAATAAATAAATAAATGTAAAATTTAAAAAGTTTTTAAAATTAATTTTTTTGCTGAAAGATGGGCTGAAATGTATAAAATAATTTTCGAAAGATTTTCGAGCTCAAATTATTATTAATACACACAAATCCACCCTAGATTTACGAGCATCGACTGAGATAAACAGAAGATTCATATAAAATTGCTTTTTAAAATGTAAAATTATGTTTGAATTTTAAAAGCTTGTGTTGTTTAAACCCCCTACTTCAAAATGATGAGAAAAGAACCCAAACTGAAAAGCTTCAAATTTTTAAATTTTTTCTTGTTTTCTTATTTTAATGTAAAACTACTAATTTATGGCGAAAACAAATATTTATCTAAAACACAAAGGTTAGAAATATCATGAATATTTTAGATTACTTTTAACTCTATATTTTTATGCAGCATTATGCACCATTCCAATTCCTGCTATGTTTTAACCTAGAGTATTTTAATGGATTCAAATCTGCAACATAGAAACACTGAGGGTGCATAAGTTGCTTAAAATCTCCTATTCATTAATACAAGAAAAATTTTAAAAAATCATATGAAAGAAAGACAAATTTTAATCAGAATACCTAATATGAAGGGTGTTTCATTGTTACAAGCTTTATGACGTTGTCGGTTTCTCCTTAGCTATCAAGTTTCATAAGTTACAAAGTGTCATTTCTCTAAAAGTTTTATATCTTCCACAAGTATTTTAAAATGTCACTTAACTTTGGATATGCTTGTTTTTAATTGACGCATTTTCATTTCAACGAAATTGCCATTAAGTTAGTTTGAAGAGCTTTTATTAACAAAAGTATTATTGAGATTCATGATATCTAAAATTATTGTTCATAAAATGTACTAGTTATCATAAAATGTACTAGTTTATACTTGATTATAAATTGATGTATCAATGTCATGTTCGTACAGAAAATTATGAACTTAAACTTTTTGGGCAATAAATGTTTCAAGTTTAATAAATACTTTGAAACATTTTTTTTTCTTTTACAAAACATTCTGTTC
The DNA here is from genome assembly GCA_038373885.1 of Cheiracanthium punctorium. NCBI lineage: Eukaryota > Metazoa > Arthropoda > Arachnida > Araneae > Cheiracanthiidae > Cheiracanthium > Cheiracanthium punctorium. The sequence goes on along the minus strand of JAWZYV010012594.1, from coordinate 210,390 downwards.
AGATAATTGAAGTAAAATCTGTTATAAGTTTGAAGTAAAATCCGTTATAAAAGCTTCAGTTCTCATTTTATTATTTTTATAATAGAAATATTCTGACGTTCTGTTGAAATTCGTTAAGTTTTTGTTAAAATTATAAGTATCTATAAAATACTATTTTTTCTGTTTTAATCTCATGCCTATTTGCAATGAAATTATATCTAAATCAATACGAATGAAATTTTTGAAGAATGCTGACCATTCACTTTTGAAAGTGGCACTTACAGCTTGGGTGCACGATTGTCGTCATATAAAAACTGCATATATTCATAGCTTCTAACACTTTCGATTTTATCCGAAGATTTTCCAATTTTTAAGCAGTTCTTTTTTGCATAAAAAATTGGTCTTATTTTAACCATAGTGAAAAATCTTCACATAAAATCAGAAGAGTTGTCTGCTACGGTACACTATAAAGCGGATATACACTACGGATTGAACTATAGAGCTTCTAAATTTATTTTGGCACCAAGTTACGCATACATTCTGAATAATCAAGTAGAATTTCAATCATTTACTTTTATTGTTTTATTTATTCAAAATAAAAAATAGGTCTACGTGCAGAGTGCCTTGAAAATTAAGCAAATTTTCACGAAATCCCTCAATAAGGCAAAACAGTGAAGATTAAGTACAGTAGAACGCCAATTATCCGAATCAATTGGAACAGAACCTTATTCAGATAATCATAAATTCGGATAGTTGGATGCTTTCCTATAAAAGGGTCTAGTATTTATTTTAATTAATTACTGTGTGTATGTATGTTGAAAATTGGAGAAAAAAAACTATTTTAAAGAAAAAGAGCTTAAATTGAATAAATGAAAAGGGAGCAATTTTTTTAACTTACTTTTTTTTCTTCTGAAATTCTGAAAGCGATTCGGATAATGAGCGATTCCGATAGTCGGAGTTCGGATAATTGGAGTTTTGCTGTAGTGTGGTTTAAATTAAATTTTTAGCATATATATATATATATATATATATATATATATATATAATATATAATATATTATAGCTTACTTACGTAAAGTGAAATCCCAAGATAATCCAACGATAAAGTGAAGAAAATATAAAAAATAAAAAAGTAGATAGCACATGGTGCCAATATTCTTTAATCCTATATATATATATATATATTTATACAGGGTGACTACTAATTCATGGTACAAACTTATGGTACAGGACACTGTAACGATTATATTTTGTACAGGAATGTATGATCAAAAATGAAGCGTCGAAGTACCAAACACAGGAAAGAACAAATGCAGAAGACGGAGGAGAAACGAAATTGGTAGTTGCTTGCGTTGCCGGTAGATGGCCAGTCGGCGTTAATTAGGGGAAGAGAGGTCATTCTCGTTTCAGTTTTCGTCCATTCATCATTAGAATCCGCATGTGGTTTCAGCATGATGGAGAGCCAGCCCACTTCACCCAAGATGTACGTCAGTACATGAATGCGACATTTGGCCTGCGATGGAATGCACGTGGTGGATCTATCACTTGTTCACCCGGGTCTCCCGAGTTGATACGCCCCTGGATTTCTTTTTATGGGGACATTTGAAGAATGACGTTTATGCCACTCCAGTATACTCCGATGAAGATCTCGTTGCTCGTGTATCCGTAGCTGCTGCACGTGTGCGTGAATCTCCTGGTATCTTTGAAAGTGTTCGTAAATCGCTGCACCGACGCTGTCAAGTATGTATCAATGCTGATGGACGCAAATTTGAACACTTAGTGTAAATTAATTTCCACTTGTAAACGAGGTTATGAAAATAAAACACTTTCCCTATCATTTGTTCTTTCCTGTGTTTGTGCTTCGACGCTTAAGTTTTGACCATACATTCCTATACAAAATGTGATTGTTACAATGTCCTGTACCAACCCTCAAAGTTTGCACCATGAGTTAGGAGTCACCCTGTATATATATGCATTGAAAACAACTATTTGAATGATTTCTCAAAGATGGTTAAGTTTTCCCCAATATTTGCAAAATAAATACTATAAAAATTACCTAGCACTAAGTTGTGTACAGTGAGAGCAATTTTTAAAAGTTATATAATATAATAAAATATATTTTTTTAAGTTACATGGTTTCTCTACATCTGTAAATATCAGTACTGTAAAATTTTAATTTTTATGAGTTGTCTAATACTTGAATTTTATATTCCTTGTTCGGCATACTTCAGTTATTTAGACTCAAAACACTTAAGAATATATGACACAACTTCCAATAATATAATGCAATTTTGGTAAAGGACTTTCATCTTTGATGTATGAGCTGTCACACACGCATACCAAAACCTAAAATGATTTCCCATGTACCAACTTTCTCTTTCAACGTATCTAATAAAACTTACAATATACTTGAATTCCATATTTTATTCGAGAAAAAGAGGTAACTCTGTTCCAAAAATCCCATAAGATGCGGAAGACAGGAATACATTTTCCCAAAACTGTGTTATGAGAGAAACATTTTGAGGCACGTTTAGTAAGCGAAAGATAGTCCTTGCTCGCTTTATAATAACAAGTAAAGAACAATTCAAAAAGTTTATATGTAGATATACACAAGGCCTGATTACATCATAGGCGGTCAAATTGGATTCAGCTTAGTGACTTCAAATGGATTAAAAAGTTTAAAAGTTAGTTTTCTTTAAAGTAAATAGTCTTTCTCTGAAAGTTAGCTTTCTTTTAAAAATTGCTTCATAAAAAAACAGTATGACAATAAATAAATTTATTTTTACAGAACATGCCGCCGTGCAAAAGTACTTGCGCACTCTGTATTCAGGAATACAGGAAGCGTTATGTTAAAGTTTAAAACATTCTATCACGGAGCATTCAACATTTTGTCGTCATTTGAAACCACGGGCTGGAATATAAGACGATTACTGACATATTTTAAAAGAGCTCAACTAAATTTGCCTATAAGATGGCAATCTAAATCGTAATCATTAAGTTGATGTTGTGCGCGTGCGTATGTTAATGGTAGACTGCATCATGAGTCGTCGTCTGGCGACGCTAGAGAGCGCTTATGCAGTTAATCATTAAAAGGGGGACGAATATTTTTCTTTGAGAGGCTCCCGTTCGCTGCTATTTGTTCATCGTTCTATATACGAGGGTAAGTCAGAAATTATCCGCAATGTAGCTATAACTTTTCTTACAGAGTTCATACGTAAGTCCGTAATAGTTTATATTATTGTTATGATGTTGCGGTCCTGCAATGAATGTTGATCCCAATTCCTCAATTTGTCTTCTTTTGTTGCAGATAGATCACGGCCTCTCTATTAGAGGTTTGCACCAAAGAGGAACAACGAGCACTGCTCCGGTTTCTGTGGTCGGAAGGTGTATCAGGGGCCACAATCCATCAAGGACTTTCGCACAGTACGGAAACAGTGTCTTGCCACAGCGGAGAGTCTACGAATGGAATGACGAATTCAAAAATGGTCGCACCAGTGCTACGCATGCGGAAGGAGCTGGGCGACCATCTGAAATGCTCTGGACACTCAAGTTTGAAGTAATGGCTCCTCCTGCGCATAGTCCTGATCTTGCCCCTTCTGACTACCACTTGTTGTTAGAAGGTAAAAAATAGTACATTAGTGCTTATTTTGTTTCATTTGTTTTAACATTGTTTTACTCTTTTGTAACATGTGGTCATTTCTAATAAATCTGTATGCAAATTTAAAATTTAACTATTTTTTATAACAATATTTCATTTAAGCCATAACGTTAAAAATGCACAATTTACACTTACAATTAACGACCAATAACATGCCCAACTTGGTGAGTCTATGTAAAATGAAAGGTGAAAGAGTTAATAACACTTAATTAAATCAAAAAAATATACCCCAGTAACATAAATTCAGTAATATAAAAAATATAACACGCACAGATAAATTAAAATTTTATTAAACGTGGCATCCCGTACAAAATAAATTATGACATGCATACTGGATTGGCAGTGCTGCATGTATCCCATTTTGTAGGGTACAGACGTAACACATCACAGTTGCCAATGGCGTACTACACAGGTGCTTCGAAATCATGCATGGATTCAGTAATTAGCGCAAAAAAGCACTTAAGCGTAACTTGTTAATAGATTGGATAGTGAAATCATCCGCTTATCTCAAAATAAGTATTATATAGTTACAGATAAAGTAATGTAAGAGATTGCTGCTATACACTAGTTAAAGGAAATCTCTGCATACCAACACTGCGGGTGTAACTGCTATCTATCGATAATAACAAGACTAGTACAAGGGGTGCGGCGACTCTCCTGGGGTTATCCTACGTGAAAATTAACTTATAAATTTATACCCTTTTGAAATACATTTCATGTCCCAGTATGTTTTCGCAAATAAAATCCACAAGGGTCATTCCACGTCAGATCAAACAGTGCAGTTTACCACACCGACTCGGATTTTTCTCAAATTTTATATAGATGATTTATAGGCTAAGACATCAACAAATCTCAATTTTGAAGGTTCTACGATAATTAATTATCGAGAAATTAATTATGCAAATTTTTAAGTTTTCTGCAAGATGCACCAACTTTTTTCTCAATTCCTTAAATAACTCTTTACCTGTAAAAGTACTGAAGTGAAAATTTGTTTCTAGGAGTAACTTTTTACGCTGATTCCAAAAATGTTATCGAGATTTGAGTATCTTCTATAGTTTATGCATGAGCAGTACATTTTCTGAAAAACAACATGAATTTTTTTCGGCATGTCTGATCACAGACACGTTTTAAATTTTTATATGTTGTTAAGATGGAATAATCCTACATCCCAAAATAATTTCATCTTGGCTTTCTGCTCAGGAGCAGAGAAAAAAAATTGTATGTATGTACCTACATATGAGGATTTTCATATGCAATATTTATACTGAAGATGAGAAAATTCAGAAGCGTTAGTCAATTTTCCTATGTCTTTTCAATTGATATCTGAAGTTTAACTACTACTCCAGGCATTTGCAAAAACTAGAAAATACATTAAAGTGCTTGTATCGGAAAACGTAAAACAAACAAAGAGCAAAAAATGCATGTCACACACAGTGTTAAATTAAAAAAAATTCTAAAGTTAAAATTTTGAATTACTTTTAATTTAACCCTGTTGTTTTTGGCAATCATCCATCAGCCAATAAATCTTTGGAATTCTGCATGATATTGAACTCAAAGGAAATAACAATGTTTAATAAAACATATATACAGGCCTCTCAATTCTTCCTCTTTTTTTAAAATTCCTACCTTCATCAAAGTTTTATTTATATAGCCTAGTATTTTAATGGTTTGATAGACGAAACCTTAACATCTAAAAGAACATTAAACAACTGTTGAAGAAGCAGAACATTTTACTCTATTATTTATAGAGGTAGGAATTTTAAAAAACGAGGACCAGTTGAGAGGCCTGTATATATATATATATATATATATATTAGGTCTACCGGAAAGTTCTATCCATTTTCCGTATGCAATATTTTGCCTAGCCAAAACTACTGAATCTAATAACACGAAATTTAGCACGAGTGGGATTTTATAGCGTAGGTGCTAGATTAGAGAGTATTTTCAAAAATTCGTAATTTATAGAGGATAAAGTCCCAAAATGTTCTTTTCACACATTCTGCGGGATCTCAAAGAAGAAAAGAGATATCGATAAAAATTTTGCTGTAATATACACAACACTCAAGAATGCCTAAAAATCGATTTCATAACATTTCGAATATAATCCTCCTAGGAGGGTAGACGTAAAAGTTTGCCGTAAATAACTGGTTTCATGACATCTATTCTGCAATATATCACAAAATGTGCAATTTGACAATGTGCCTGACATTGCTATGCTAGTTGTTGTAACAATAAAAATTTAATACAGTATACAGTAAAACCTATTTCAAATTGCTGTATCCACAAATATAGCCAAAGCACAATTTTGTTCGCATTCTGTTAAGGTAAATAAGTACTGTTACTTACAGGAATTCAATTCTTTCAATAAACTTTGTTCCTTCTATTGACTTGAATGTCATACAGAATTACAAAGATTTATTGGCTGATGGATGATTGCCAAAGACAACAGGGTTAAATTAAAAGTAATTCAAAATTTTAACTTTAGATTTTATTTAATTTAACACTGTGTGTGACATGCATTTTTTGTTGTTTGTTTGTTTTGCGTTTTCCGATACAAGCACTTTTATGTATTTTCTAGTTTTTGCAAATGCCTGGAGTAGTAGTTAAACTTCAGATATCAATTTAAAAGACATAGGAAAATTGACTAACGTTTCTGAATTTTCTCATCTTCAGTATAAATATTGCATATGAAAATCCTCATATATAGGTACATACATACATTTTTTTTTCTCTGCTAGTGAGCAGAAAGCCAAGAGGAAATTATTTTGGGATGTAAGATTATTCCAACTTAACAACATATAAAAATTTAAAACATGTGTCTGTGATCAGACATGCCGAAAAAAGTTCATGATGTTTTTTAGCAAATGTACTGCTCATGCATAAACTATAGAAGATACTCAAATCTCGATAACATTTTTGGAATCAGCGTAAAAAGTTACTCCTAGAAACAAATTTTCACTTCAATAACTTTTACAGGTAAGGAGTTATTTAAGGAATTGAAAAAAAAGTTGGTGCATCTTGCAGAAAACTTAAAAATTTGCATAATTAATTTCTCGGTAATTAATTATCGTAGACCCTTCAAAATTGAGATTTGTTGATGTCTTAGACTATATATCATCTATATAAAATTTGAGGAAAATCTAAGTTGGTGTGGTGAACTTTCTCCAGTTTTGTGTTTGATTTGACGTGGAATGACCCACAACTGCCGCTAGAGACTTGTTGAAGGTTGGGTCCGCCGACAAAGCTGGCAGCTGTAGCCTCAAAATTCAAAATTCTTTTCGTTAAAATTTTCATTTTCGAAAAAAACATATTCCTGTTATTAAAGGTTTTTTCGACAAATATAGATAATTTTCCAATAGACACCAAAAGCGTATTGGATAATAGGTCGAAATTTCTTTGTTAATTTAAAGATTAAAATTTTTTTATTTTATTTTATTTTATTTTTTATTTTTATTTTTTTACACAGGAGCTCTTATAATGCTTAAGATTCTCTTTATATTTATCTGAACTTAATAATTAGTGCGAAAACACGGCGGAAGAAATTAATTAGAATCTAATACCATTTTGTTTGAACATGCAACGGAATAGAAATATTAATTTTGATAGCCAAAGAGTGTATGGTATAGGAAGAAAATTAGTACTTTTTGAAAACATATTTCATAATCAAAGGGACTAATTTGAATTTGAATACAGTATAATAAAACCGAATAATTGAAAATACACAGCAAATAAAAAAATACAAAAAGTAAAAATAATTTTTATGAAGTTATATATATATATATATATATATATATATATATATATATAATGTGTGTAGATGTATATATAAATGATAAAAAACATGCATATAATAATTGCAAAAAAAAAAGTTTGGAAAAAGCAAGAATGTAGGTAGTATTCAATATCAATGTTGATAGCCAAACAGAAAGAATATCAAAACAGAAAGAAATATATAAACAGAAAGAATAACAAGAATAAGAAAATACACAGGTATTATTTAAGGTATTATATAAGATATTATATAAGGTATTATATAATGTATTGTATAAGGTAAATTAACATTGCTAATTCGATGGAGACAATAGAGTATTATTAATAGTGTTATTCATACATGTGTATATTTTTTTTAATCTGAGTCACTTATTGATAATATATTTCATGTTAAGGGTGGATGGATGTATTTGATTGGGTTATTTTTTCAAGTTCTTTGATACCTTGATTAATCTTATTAACTAGGTGGCTACAGGATGTGCATTTTAACTAATGACAATATTTTTGTCCTGAGGCGAGTGTTTTCCAGAGCGTGCTCCAACCGGTTGGAGTCGGCAGTTGTGTCTTTGACCTTGAAAACGCTGCACTCGGCAGTCGCATGCGATCTTCGGTGGAGTCAAGATCACGCGTGGCGTGTACGTCTGCAAAAAAGTTTGCACAAACTCGAATGTAGATAAAACATTGAACACAGAAGCACTGAACTGCTCTACACAATGAAATTTTGGGCTCACCTTGGACGTGGTAGTTCTGAAAAGATTGAAGTGACCAGGAATTGTTGCCAGTTAGAAGCTCCATCATGACAACGTACCATTTCACACTTGCTTCGTGGTTACCGAGAACCTGGCAAAAATTGGCATTGCAATGATTCCCCAGCCTCCCTGTAACCCCGACCTTGCCCCAGCAGACTGTTTTCGCTTCCTCAAAGGACGCCCCCACGGGGCCATAGAAGCTGTCAAAGCAGCTAGCATGCGCATGCTCTCAAAGATGTTTAGGCTGCTGACATCCGTAGAGCGTACGAAACGAGATAAACTCGCCTGCAGAAGTGTGTTGACGTTGAAGGAGCATACTTTGAAGAGAGTTTAGTAGCCATATCTCTAATAATTCGTTTTTATGAATTTATTTTCATTACTTAAAATACGCAACCAGAATTATTTATATTTTACTGTAACCAGAAACACCGACATTCTGCAAATATTCGACACTTTAGTTCTATTTCAGAAGATAAAAAAAAATGGTCACAAGTATTGGAAAAATGCGGCATAGACCGACAGAACTGTGAATTTGAATAAAAGCTTTTAATGAAACGGTAAAACGCATTGAAATATGTAAAATAAATGCAAATGTAAATAGAAACTTTTGTTAAGTCATATAACACAGCGCAAAGCGGAAATATTCCAAGCGATAACCCAAGAAACGTGGTAAAAAAAACTACAAGGAATATGTGACACGCATTCGACTCAATAAAAATATTCACTCAAAAACTACATGTACGACACACCGCAATAAAACAATGCTCCTAAATAAGAAAAGGAAATGCCATTTTGCGGAGAAATAAAATCCCATACATTCACACAAATTCTTTTTGTGTAAAAGAGAAAAGTGTTTCAAGGCACGAAGCTCCAGTGCAAGTAGAGCAAGAAGTCTCTTAGGAAAATCTTTTAGGACGTTTTGTATAAAATTATATATACCCTCTTTTCGAAAAGCTTTATCCTCGTGTCCCATAAAACTGGAACTTATGTGACGCCGTTGCGTATCTCATCACACGTCTTTCATAAGAGTGATTCAAGGATAGGGATATGCCCCCCCCCTCCCTCCCCGAAATGCACTTTCTTTCTCCTCTTTCTTTTTCTTATTGAAGTTTCGAGGACACCATATATTGTTTATTGCATGTCTGTTCTTATTCTTGAAAAAGAGTGACTTTCTCGTTCTATGTGTTTAGGGGGGTTTCAAATAAATGAGCTCGTGTGTGCAGTCACTCAAAAAAAAAAAAGTATTCCAGTTAAAGTCAGCTTTCATTTTGGGAGCATTTTGTCTTTTCTTCCAGAAGAAACATTACATTTTAAAGAATCGTGTCTTGTTAGTTTTAGCTGTATTTTTTCTTGGAGTAGTTAATAGTTATTTGTATTACCAAACAGTAAGTTTTAATTGAATTACAATACACTTTAGGTGACTGTTTGAACGGTTTTGTAACGTGACTCTTCACAGTCTATAGTACTGTATACGGGTTATTTTTAAAATGTAGTATTATTTTCCCTTAAAACAAAAAAAAAGATAAAAATCATGTGTATATTACCATCTGGTTACTCCAGATTTGCATAATAAACTACTATTTCCCAAGTTGAATCACTACTGAAGCAAGTCCACCTTCAATACAGAATAATAACCACTAAGTGACAAAATAAATCCGTGCTTACGGTACCAAAATTAATAATTGAGATAGCATCAAATTTAGCTAGAGAACTATGTTTTAAGAGGATGTACTGTTAGAAAGCAGAATGCTTATGTTTATCACTGTTTGCAATATATCACTAAATTAATGAGAAAAGGACTCGCCACAAAGTTGCCAGAAAATTATTGTCCTGTTTTTTTTTTTTTTTTTTTTTTTAATCGGTAAAATCGACCCGTAACTTTACATTTTAATTTATAATATGTTAACGTAGAAATACGTATGTATTTTAAGTGTTTAATTTTTTTTTATATTTTATTCATACTAGTGTGTGAAATAAAGAATTTAACAGTGTGTATCATTCTTTTTTAAACTAATATTCCCATCCTTCCTCGCCTTGCACGAGGAAATGTTTTCCCTGTACCAATATGCCAATATTTTTACTTTCTGCATATAATCTGCCTACCTTTCGGATCAAATTTAGAATTACTAATGACTAGAGTATTTTTCTCTACGGTTCAAGATCAAGATATCTGTGCAATGGCCCATACAAAGTTGTGTGGTGGGCAGCGCAACATTATCCGTGACTATGACCTCGGGCTCCATTCCTGATTTCGGCTTGGTTGCTAATTCGTCCGTCCCTTTATAGGAGGTAACATTGGCCTGCTATGTGTCCCCATAACAAAATGGCCAACACTTCGGACATTTGTAGAAGAGATCTGCATGGACCGAAAATTCCAAGCCCGGTCCGACCTATGCCCGGATAACAGTCACCTCGGCCTGGCGCATAACCAAAATAAAAAAATTTAGGAACGGCCTTACCTGACCCGTTCAAAAACCGCAATTTAAGGTATGGCCCGGTCCTTAGTCAAATTAAACGGAGGAATGGCCCGTTTAAAAATCGTGATTTTAAGCTCAGCTTTTCATAACATAAATTGCGCATGCGTTTAATTATCTTTGTTCAGAACGAATCGAAGCGTCTTTCATGGTAACTCCCAGATAATTGCACGTGCGAATGGGAAAAATATCATAATGGATAATCAAAACAAAAATATATTCCAAGTAGCACAAGTATAGACAAATTGAACATTTTTTCGTAAGTATTTACTTTTGCTTTTAATAATGTTATCTGTAAAGTAAAAAAACCTCTGTCTGGATGAGTGTAGATCAAACAGTTGGCAGCTGAGTAGAAAATGGGACGTCTCTACTTGACCTGAATTCCTGTTTTGAGTTTCGGGGTTAGCATTAGAAAATGTGCGTAACCAACATTTTTTAGATCAGGGCCCAATTTGGCTTGAAAGAAAAATGCCAATGACTGGTCCGGCACGACTTTTAGGAAGGCAAGGAGGCCTTTTGGAAAAAGGATTTTAAAAATCCTTTTTCCAAAGTATTTATTAACAGGTAATCGAAAACGGCGTTTTTGACCGCAAATTGATATGCGATTCTGATTCCATATTATACAACCTTCCTTCCCTTCGATTTTGTACCAATAGTTATGGGGCACCCTGTATATGTTTACAAAAAAAGGATTTTTATGTTTTTCCAAATACATGTTTATACTATAATTTTATATCAAAGTTATAAAAAATTATGCATTCTTTGATTCTAATCAATTTCATAAATTTAAATCAATTTCTTATAAATCCAAGCATATGTGTGTTTCACAGATTTTAATGATTTCTGAAAATTTGTAAATTAATTCATTTTAGAAATGACTAGATTCATTTATATGTATTTGTTTGATTACTTTCCTTTAAACTTTATATATACGGTTTCTAACAAATAGATATAAAAATAAATAAAAGCCCTTTTTTCGAGAAGAAAGACTAAACTTTATTTTTCCGAGAAAAAAAATATATATTACGAACATTCACATAAAACATTCCTTTATGCGATACAAGAAATGTTTTAAGCATAAAGCTTTTTACAAGTACGGCCAGAAAAATCCCGAGGAAATGTTTGCAGACGTTTTGTCTAAAATTACGTACACCCTATTTACGAAAAACTTCATACTTCTGTACCATAAAGATACAAGTTATGTAACATCATTGTACTGCTCATAGCATATATTTGAAAAAAGTGTATATTCAAGAAGCCGCCTCTCCTTTACTTTTTTTTCGCAGTAACTGGAAACTACTTTGCGTCATTCACCTTCTTTATATTCAAAATTTTTGTTTTTATTGGATAAACAGATGCATTTTATTGTAAGTAGGAAAGAAGAAAAAAACATTAGGCGCTTTAAATTTAAAAAAAATTTAAAAATATTTTCATTTCCTTTTGTAAATGCTTGAAAATGAGAAATGTTATTACTTATTTTAGAAAATATTTGTACATTTACCTCCAGGTCTTCAACATTTAAACACAATTTTCGAATGGGACGATGTAGTTTAATTGCTTTGTCAAATAAAAGGTATACTGAACAATTTTTATGTCTAATAATTTTTAGTTTCGATTTAACATTTTCAAGAGTCATCTACACATGTTTGATTATGATTTAATGTTAAAATAAATAAAAAAACTTTTTTTCTTTCTAAAGACTGGGTGGGCGACTTTCTTGTAGGCTTGACGCTATGAGGGCCGGAAATATTGTTCATTTCATTATGGGGGCGCCCAGTATCCAAACCAACGTTGCCCCTTATAAGTTGTCTTCTAATTTTGAACCAATTCCAGATGAGACTTTAACATTCCTAATATCAGTAATTTCCTATTTGCTGAATATATATATTCAACCTCCTTGCTTAGACCGAATATCATGTTTTATTATCTATGATAAAAACTAATCATTAGCTATTTGGAATCGTATAAAAATTTAAATGTCCGGTTATAAATCTGTACTTGTCAATGTACAGAATGGTCTCTTAGTTTTGATTTAATTATACTACTTCACTTTTAAAAATAAAGTTTTGGTATGATCGGAATTAAATTTAATTTCGTGGACCTACTCTACCACAGGGACATCTCAAATTTAGTACTGCGACGAGACAAATATCTGAACCGGTGTAGGAACCATGCAGACTAATAAATAAGTATGAATGCATTTAATTCTATGGACCTTATTTTATCTGATGAAAAATAGATACAAAGACTTTTTGATTCACCTTATATATTTTTTTTTAATTTGCCTTTAATGTATGTGATATATTGCATTGCTTAATTTATTATTTTAATTGATTAAATATTGCTTAATATATTGTAAACTGGTTATCATGAATTAAAGAAAAATCACAAAAATGACGATTACTCAAAAAGTTACTTATAGTATTTAATGAAACTCACCCACATTGTATAAAAGATTGTAAGCTATAAAATAACATGAAAAGAAATTACCAGACACTTTTGGTATTATAGAAATTAGAATATATATAAAACCAACAAATTGGATGTGTCAGTTTGGTATAGGAAAAGTACCTTCAATAGGGAATGTGCATTACAGCACCACCCTAGAAGCATTACAGCACCAACAGCGATGTGTGATGCTGTCAGTTATGTGGTCTATGAGTTCTGTTGGAAGGAGAGCTATTACTCTTACAAGGCAGTTGCAAGCATGGCAAGGGCCACAGGAGGAAGATTGAGAGCAGTTATCCGTCTTCCTAAAGCATCCCAGACATGTTCGATAGGATTTAGGTCCGGTGATTGAGCTGGCCACTCCATGCTCTGAATTGTTTGCTGCTGAAGAAAATCATCCACGATGCGAGCCCTGTGCGGTCTAGAATTGTCGTCCTGAAGCAGGAAATCATCGCCTATTCCCCCGGCACTAGCGCGCACATAATTATCAAAGATGTCATCTCTATAGGTCTGAGCATTGACGGTTCCACGTGAAAATACATGGAGGTCTGAGCAACCACTCAGAGAGAGACCACACCCCAAACAGACACTGCGTATGCATCTCTTTCACGAATAACGGGATCCAGGTTCTCTCCAAATCAAGCAACGCCTACTAACACTTTGGATGCTAAACCTGGACTCATCCGTAAACAGAACAGCCTCCACTGATCAGCCGTCCAGTGGGCATGTTGATGTGCCCACCTCAAATGTTCCCTACTGTGACGTGGCGAGAGACGCACACAAATGGCTGGTCACCTCGCGTACGGATCACCTTCGTGAAGTCTACGGTTGACGTTGACACAAACCTTCCGGTGAATACAGCAAGGGAGGATCTGATTTGAGCCGGAGTTGCTGTTCTATTCCTTCGTGCACATAACGACAAATATCTGTTATCAGCGCTGGACGTAACAGTTGAACGTCCTTGCCTGAGCTTCCTGGATGACGAATCTGCCGTTAGAAAGTGTTGCCAAAGTCTATGAACCACAGACGGACTGACATGCAGCAATCTGGCTACTTGTGTCTGACTTTGTCCTGCCTCTAGTCTCCCAATAGCTCTCCATCACAGTTCTTCTGGCAAATGTTGCCTGGTGGTCATTGTTACGAATTGGCTATGTGTGTTACGAAACCAGTGTATTAATTGATTCAATAATTACTAAACTAAGTGTACTCTAAAACTTTTTTTATAATATGAGAGATTTATTCCAAACAAAATTGTAAGGGTAAAAAGATAAAACAAGGGTAAGATAAAACAATGAAGCAGAATTCATAGTAGAGTATTATGGAATTGTCAGGAAATATGGAATACCAAGCTATCGGCTGTATTAGGTTCTGTTGTCGCATGGGAATACTTTGAGTTACTAGGTAATATTATAATGAATTCCATGCCATCAAATAAAGAACCAGAAAATAAAGACATTGAGTGTTTTATCTGTAACGGGAAATTCTCCGAAGATCAACGGGGAGAAATTTGGTTCTATGCTTCAGCTGTTTTCTGTTTGCTCACCTCGACTGTACCGGATCAAAGACAAACATTATATCTGCAACTTTTCTAAACAGACTCAAAGCAGAAATGACTTGAACATAATCGTAAAAAATATATTTTTTTTACATTAAAAAAAGTTAAAAATAAATGTTTTATGAAATATAATTAGTTTTTCAATGGTTTCTGCCACCTATTTCATTAACACCCGACTATTTCATATTAACCTCCATTCGTAATTTTTTTTAATGATTTTTTATAACAACAAAATAAATAGTATTTTTCTTTAAAAGTGAAATTTCATAATAATTAGTTATAGAATGCACCTATGATGACTTTGGGGATTTCATTCAAAAACCTGTAAAATTATAGTTAGTAATTTAAATGGTATTCCGTAATACCGTCCTTTTCTCTATGATTACAAATCTAAGTAATAACTGAATAAAAAAGAGCCACCAAACTTATTGATGCTATATCAAGCATGTTGAGCAAGTATTAAAAAACAATGATAAACAGTGTGCTAAAAAAAAGCTAAATTACAAATATTTATAACTAAATCAACTACACAATTATAGTAATTTCTAGCTTATATTAAAAAAATATTGTCTTGCTATCAAAAAGTAAAAAAAACAATATGATAATTTTTTAATGCATGGACTAATAAGATTCCCCAAAACTACGCATAGTAATGATTGGCATCTAACGACAAAACGTTTTTCAGAACTACCACACTTTCTCATTCTTCCACATTAAACAATTTTCTGATTTGACTGTTTGCATGCATAAAAGTCTAGGACTAAAGCATTCGAAGAATGCAATAAAATTCCCTGGATGGGAAAATCTAGTCACGCATATGCCATCCAAGGAGCATAAAAACTAAACATCGCTTTCCATTCAGTCTAGAAAGGGAAATTTATTTCTGGTTACATCCGTCTATGTTTATTCTAGGAAAGGGTCCTTTTATTGTACTTTTCTCAGATTTTATATTACAGTAATGAAATACCAAAAATCTTCTACTACTAATCACCCGTTGCTTTTGATGTGGAAGTTTGGATTTTTTAAAAATAACTTAAATATATTTAATATGTTGAAGATAATTAAGCATTACCAATCAATCTATATTTATTGTAGGAAATGGTCCTTTTAATGCAATTTCCTGAGATTTCATGTTGCAGTAATGTAATACCAAAAATCTTCTACTACTAATCACTTGCTTATGATGTGGAAGTTTAGGTATTTTTATAAATTAAATACAGTTAATATATTGGGAAGATATTCAACCGTTACCAATAATTAGATTCAATAACATCAAATTATTCGTGTAATTTTCTTTATTAGTGCACTTTTCCTGATTTCATGTTGTAGTGGTGAAATGCAAGTAACGGTCTATTAGTACCTACTATTTGATTTTGACTGTGAAGTACAGTGTTTCAAATAAACTTAATCTACTGAAATCATTTAACCATTGAAAATGCCCCGACTCACTCACTTCCCATGCTTATTCTGGCAAAAATCGTTGTTTAAGTGCACTTCTCTATATTTTGTGTTGCAGTAATGAAATATCAATATGGATCGGCAGATAATTGCCATTACTTTTTTATGAAGATGTTTAGATTATATTTTAAAAGGATCTATGATACATTGAAACTATTTAGACAACAATAAAAATCCAAATTCACTCCCGGGAAATGTTATCAGATATCTGATGGAAGATACAAGTATAAGTAGATGTGTGTGGAGGAAATTTATATCATTTACAAAATGAAATTTGTCGAAGTAAACATCCAATACGGACTTTATGTGCCTATATATATGTATATAGCTAGAAAAATAGTAGAATTATGAAAAAGAAAATGTTGGCCTTTTCATTTTTCATTTTCATTAAACAACATCATTTATGGACACTAAATAAACTGTTCAAACATTTGGATCTTGATGTAATTTTACCATGTGATATATTGGATAGATATGAGACGGAGATCACAATAAAGGAAAAAGTTCTATGAAATTTAAAACTAAAGTATATTTTTGCCACTATCATAAATGACGGAAGATCACCAATAGGAAGTTCAATTTACATTCAAGCATTTCGTGGCTAAGTATCTACATTATGTACCATTTTTCAGCTTAAACACCATAAACATTTAAAAAGTTTTGCCTCGTCGCTTCTCTAACTTATTCTAGGATTGTTGAGGGAGGAGGGATTCCAGATTCTAAATTCGCAATGTTTTACTTACTTTACTAAATTTTCAAATACTAAAGTAGGATGTAAAATGAGATCACTCAACCATTTTCACCCGTAATTAAAGGATTTTATAGATCTCGTAACGAGCATTATCCTGGTAAAAGCCTTGCTATACTAAATAATAATGGAATTCATAAAACTTCTTTTTTCATCGTCTATGCATGCTCCTTCAAATATACGCTATAATGAACAGCTGATACCAGATGGCAAATCGTAAGTCTAAACAGTCATGTGCAAAATATTTTTTGATATTTTTTTATAATTGTTATAGCGACAAGAATCTTAATACTTAAATGTCCTATATAGCTGGCTGAGGGCACCAATATTCATAAGTTCCTTTTGTTCTGATGGGGATATAAGTCCCAGGAATACAGATATATGAACATTAATTTGTTTTTTAAGGCTTTTAGGGAATTATAAAAAAATAAACAAAGAAATCTGAATTTTTCATGCAAATAACATAACTTAATATTAGTGCAGCATTGTGAATTGTGTGACCAATCAATGGTAGAGTGAATGAGCCCGTTTACATGCACAAAAATGTGCGGTAAATGCCGGAACTTTCGTTCCTTCTACCCCGGTTCCCCTATATCGGGGGGAAAATGCATGGTAGATTCCTAGTCAAAAGAAGGGTGAATGCAGGAATGACCTCGCTTTCCCATGATGCATTGCGCATTTTTCCGTATACTATACTTTTTCCAGGGATTTTCCATTTTCCCATATAAACGGGCCTAATGAGACACCGATCATTGATAGATGGTTGAAGGGTTATGGTACAAGGTTCATGCCTACTGCAAGGCTGTCATTCTAACGGTCTGGACTTTTAGGCTATTTTCTCCTGGTGTAATGTGTTTACGAGTTAGAATATTTTAAAAGGTCCTCCGCCCAAGGCATTCCTAATTTCAGCAGTTAGCTTTAGTGTAATTTGACTTAACAAAACAACATCGCCTTTAATACTATGTGCAATCACAGATATTTATCTAAAGATGTTAGTATAATATATTGAAGCATTGATGTAAGTGATTTCTCTTTAATATTTTATCTCATTTTAAAAATTATTGTATATATTTTCTCTTTAACTTCTCATTCTGTACTTTGAATGCAGATATTTTTGTATTTCGTAGCCGCCAATTCATTACTGTGATACCTTTTTCCTTGCTTGAATATAAAAATAAAAAATTCCAATAAAAATACTTATGTTTATCAATAAGTTCTACAAATAGTTTTTTGTTTCGTTTCTATTTTTCTTTAATTAAATTTGATTTAACTTAGACAAATGCGTTTAAAACAATTTATTCTGTGCATCTCTATTACCATTTTTCTCGAAAATTCCCTCTCCCCGACTTCACTTAAACATATAGTTTTTATAGTTTGTTGGTTTTGTGTTGTTTAGGCAAAGCTACGCGCGGGATATATGCCTAGGATGGGGGTGCCTTGGTCAGAAAATTGTGTAAAGGGTTCTGACGCGTATTCACGTTACATCTGGAGAAAAGGTTTTCTGGAAGGCTGAAACTTTTTACATCACCTAATTAATATATGAATCACAATTTACTAAGTGGGTATATTTTTGTGCGTTTTCCTAAAAAATGAAATTAAATTTTCTATATTTTTAGATTTATTCTCCGGCAAATTTTAACCGAAACCATAAAATTTCCTTTTACGTGATTTGGTATTTTATAGTATACTAGCCATCTCCTGCGACCAGTTGGTTCGCCATTTTAATAAATCTTGTTCGGAGAGAATCCTATTCTTTACCGGCTTCCTTGGCACTGAAATCACTCAGATTCTGAATGGAATTTAAAATTAAGATGGTTACAAACAGGAGCGGCCCTGGGGTAAGTGGCGCCCCTGATAACGTAAAAAAGAAGCCCCTCTTTAATGTTCTACTTAGTTTTTGAGTTCGAAATGACATCCCTTCGAAGCCGGCTCCCCGATGCGATGCTTATAGTGTCGGGCCGCCCCTGGTTACAAAAATAAGATGGTTAAATGATAAAAACTTACAATGAAGTATAAATTATTTTCGTCCTATATTAATTTTGAAGAGCTTCTGGATGTGTTGGCCTTTATCAAAAAACGGAAAGGGGAAAAAAGTAAGAAAATCTGAAGTACTTTAAGATTTTAAACACGTACTAAAGTGCTATATATTAAAAGCGTAGTATAATCCATAGGTCTTCCCTATATTCTTTCCCTATTCCATTAAGTTGGAAAGTATATCATTATTCATGAGTGTGATTAAACACAATTAAAATTGATATTTCTAACATCTTTTTCTGGATGTAATTCATTAGAAATAAATGGGAAAAATCTGCGCAGAAAAATGCGCAATTCGAATTGAATGAAAGTTTCAAAAACTTATTCAGGTGTATTCATAATCCAAGTAGCGGACGATAAAATGACGATAAATTGCGCCAAGCGCTAGAATCACATCTTTCCAAAATCGCATATCAGCTATTTTATTTTTCGCCAAATTAAAAATTTGCACATTTCAGTCTCGGAAAATTTCCCAATCCTATTTTTCTTTTGAGTATAAAACATTTCATTTCTACTCTGATTTCACATGCACACGATATTTTAATTAAAAATTAACCTTACAAATAATCTAAAAAAAATCGTTATTCTTTTATTTTTACTTCAATAGTCTGAATTATTTAATAAACTTGCCAAATATGGCAATCTAGATATGCTTAATCCTAATTTTTTTCACTGCGGGTGGGGTTACAATTGCGAAATGGCGGAGAGGAAAAATTAGTCTTTTGCAATACTTTTTTTTATCGATATCTCCTAAAATAATTCGAATTTCGAAAAAATCGCTTCGAGGTATGTCGGGACCTGTCCTTGAGAATTTCCATGCAAAATTTTGTAGGTCTAGGATCACCGGTCTACGAGCTACGCGAGACACAGACAAACTAACTAATATTTTACAGTTCGTTTTATTTATATAGATATCTATGATCAATATTTACAGAATAAAAGTCCAAGTCAGTGTTTTGGAGCACCCTGTTGCATATATACAGGGAAATTCCAAATTAGACTGACAATTTTCTAGTAGGGGTAGGTTACAACAAGACGGCTCAGACTCCTACAGCAATGTGGTGTCGGAAACGTCGTTTTCGTGTACCAGCTAATAATCACTTTAAAAGAAGTGTTCAAGTAATAATGAACTTTCCGACCACGGTTTTTTCAAAAACCAATGCATCTTTCACTGATTGCAATGAAGAGTGCATTGTTTATAAAACTTGGTTAAGGAATTAGACGAACACTTCAACACTTTTTCAAAAGTGATCATTAATAGGTACATGAAGACAACGTTCCTGACCCCACATTGTTATGTGATTCTGAATTGCCTTCTTGTAACCTACCCCACCTAGAAATTTATCAAACTTGTTTGGAATCACCCTGTATATATTTGATTTCTTGTTATGCATGTATGAGACGTCAGATATTTCAAGTAAAGCTTCAGAGTTAAGGCAGGTAATATGGTTTATTGAACATTACATTTAAGTTACAATTTAGAATGAGAAGAGGGGAGGGGAGGGAAGGGGTGACGGGTACAAGAATCAACGTGGACTCATGAAGCAGTTCCAGTGGCAGAAGTCTCCCGATTTTCGATGTGCGGGAGTATTTACGCTTACCACACCACGTGGTCTGCGAAGACACAACTCCTCCTCTCTCTTATCTCTGATCGAACCACACACATTTACAAACATGACCCCCATCCGGGGCTACAAGGGCGTGGGGACACGTGTACATCTAAAGAACTCAGAATCGACGGCCTGATGTTTGACAAATAACAAAATAAATAAAACATAGCTCCAGAGCGCGTGTGGCATTTATGACAGGAAAGTAAAACTTACAGTGAAAGTACCCGCTTGACCAATACCCAAACTAGTAAAACCCAAATTACCTTTTTATACATTAAATGTATATATATATATGTTTGTGCGTGTGTGTGCTTCTTGTACAATCTAAAGCTTTTTATGCACACGTAAGCTCTCTTTCCCTGTATTCAATAACAATGCATATAAACGCAAATGTCACAGGATGCAGTTGGAATTTTGAGAATGCAGTAAAGATATTTGGAGAAATCTCGTCACGTTCTGGCGTTCGCCGAATGTAATAAAAAGCAAACATTGAATGCCATTCCTGTTATAAAAAGAAATTTATCTGCAGCTATACTTCTGCATTTCCATGAATACATATTCGAAACACTTACTTTAAAATATTATTACAATCACTAAATTTATATGTTTCGTATATTTTTATATTGTTTGCAATATCAAGTGCTACCTACTGGCTTTTTCCTATACATTCTCTATTTTTTTTTTCTATATTCATCGTACTTATAGACATGGTAAGAGGTATGTTGTGTATCAGGAACTAATCTGATATTATCTTATTCACTAAATCTGTAAGTGGCACTACTTTGAAGTCAAATCGAGGTAAACAAAAAAAATTTAAACTTTTTTAAGGCTAAGGTGATTAGCGGGGAGGAGGACTGGCCAACCTTCCTACAACCCACCGGACCCCCTATACAGATTGTTTCCACAAAATTCTATTACATTTCAAAAAGACGAGTAAATCTTTCAATTTTTTATATAGGAATGCTAAAGAAAAGTTTAAAATACCGTTTATAAAATCAATCTTGGAAATTTATTTGACATTTCACAAATCTAGAAAGGGGTGAAGATGCTTGCCCTTCAACGATGTATGTAAAGTGGCATGTGATCAATCATGTATGTAGTACTTCAGTTCGAATTGATCGTAAGTGGCGCTTTATTTCTTTTATTCATATCAAATATTTAATTCTACTAAAGCCGAAAGATTTACGTTTAAAACATATTTTTTTCAACAAAGCGGTCAAGCACACTTGTAAAGATTTTCACATTTTTTTTAAATTTATTACATCACTGAATTAGTTCATTGCATCATTTGAGCATTGCTGTTGCCTTAAAATATTCACATGCCAATCGCTGACTTCTTAGATAGCATAGGTTGAGATTCGATATCAAGTATGTACAGTGGTAGCTCTTCATCAGGGGGCAGAGGGTCCAGGCTCCTTCGACTAACCACACTCTAAATCAAAGCTTACTCCTATTATGTAACACAGTTCATTCAATAATTCACCTTCACTGAAAAAATGCATGCTTTTTATTCTATTTTAATGCTATCGATTAAAAAAAAACCCACCTAAAAAGCGTAAAGACTTAAAATTGTTAATTACGATTTTTCCCTATCTAACCCATTCACGAGCCATGAGCTTGTTTGCCCCAAACTTGGCGTCTTTTCTCCGTTTACCAGGTTGGCATATCGGTATTGAGCACAAAATCCATATTGACACAGCATTAACTTGGCTTCCAAACGGCTTATTTGGAACTGTCTTCTGGGCCCATTTCTTCGGGCCCTCGCATGCTGATCTCGAGACTGTACGGGAAAATTTCGCTAATCGATAGCTATTGGCGAAATTTTCCGCTCTGTAGGAAATGATTCTTTATTTGAGTGATCATCGTATTTTTTCAATACAGTTAGATAATTTCTGCTTTATTTTCTTGATTTACGAAACGCGATATGTAAATTTATTTTAATATTTAATATATGGATTTTAAAATAAATAAATAATTTAAAAAATATCAACTAGCAGCGCTGAAGGACACATACTGAATTAAAATTAGACGTGACTTTTTAATTAGCAATAGAGCAAAATTTTCAATATCTACTCGTATAATAATTAGGTAAACCATAGCAGAAGTTTTACAGTAATTTTGATAATCATTGGCCGTTTGAAAAATTTTAAATACTTTCACTGTGTGCACGGGCATAGGTTACTATATATGCATATGTATTTTTCCGATTTTAAACGGCACTAACAGGTCACAAGCCGTCAATGCGTATGTTTAACTTGATTCATTTTGAAATGCATAAAACAGCTGTAATTATTTGTTGTACTTATACTAACTTTAAACTCTTTAGAAAAAGCTGAAAATAAGCAGCTTCTATATATTAATTCATCTTCAAATAAGTAATAACTGTGCAATTGCAAATAAATTAGTTCATATTTGAAATAAGTGAAAGTTGTGATAATTCTTGCATTAAATTTAAAATTTTTTAAAAAGTGAACAATCAATTAAATTTTTATATTAATTCTTTGTGCAGTAGTAATTGACTGAAAAAGTTCTATCAAAAATTGTTTTATAAATTAGTTCTATAATCAACAAAGAATTATAATTTAATGAATTAAGGTAAACCAAACTCAATAATTATCTTGTGTTTCCCTAAATTTGTGTAGAGAAATATTTTTAAAAGAGCACTTTTAAAGAGCACATTATTAAAAGTAATTAACACTGAGATTACCTCAATTTTCAACGAAACATGCTTTTAGCAACTGAGATTTTTTGTTTCACAATTATTAAGATACTGAAAGCTAATTAAAATATTCCAATAATACTGTTTTAAATATTTTGTTTTCTAAAAGCATCTTAAGCAGTTTATCTATTAAGTGTGTACTGTAAGACTAACTTAACGCTTTCTATTCAATTTTTAGTGAGCATATCTAAAAATTATATTATCTAATAATTTAATAATAAAAGGAAATTCGTGCATATTCTTTGAAAAAGAAATAAAATGCAGTGTTTATTAACTAATAAAATAAATGGGTTTCGAAAATTTTATGACTGAAACTTTTCAAAGAAAATAAAATATGTAATAAATGTTATCCGCTATGTATAATGTAGAACCTAACAGAAAATAGCTTAACTGACATATTTAGTGTATTTAGTTGGCTTGCATAAAACAAAGTTTATTCTATTAAAAAATGTAATACAATAAACCTGGATGACGGACTTTTTTAGAAATAAGCTTTTTACTATGGTTGATGTGACAGTTCTTTAAAGAAACATGTGTTGCAACCGATTCTAGTTTTAACTAAATTAAAATGGCCCATTCCTTACCACTCTCTTTATAACGTAATGTTTTCGAATAATTTCGTGTGTCTCTGTAAGCAACTGCAGAAGCTGAAAACACCATTTTCAATAGGCTAAATACTATATTATTTATAAAATTTGTAGCAAACAACGCCTTCTCTTATTAAAAAATTTTCAAAAGAAAATAGGTAAAAATACTACGTTAAAAGGGAATCCTCTTGTTCTTTTCGAAAAGTGACATCTTTTACACTTGTATACGACATCCGTACAAAAAAAAAATTGAAAAAATCGCAATTACTAAAATATGCCACACACACGAGATGATGTGATGTATAAAGTTTTAGCCATTCATCACGAAAAGTCTCAGATATATCTTTAATAAAAGATGATCCGGTACTATATACAAATTTAAATGTAGATTATTATTCCTGGAGTTTAAA
Source organism: Cheiracanthium punctorium (assembly GCA_038373885.1). Classification (NCBI taxonomy): domain Eukaryota; kingdom Metazoa; phylum Arthropoda; class Arachnida; order Araneae; family Cheiracanthiidae; genus Cheiracanthium; species Cheiracanthium punctorium. Next base: position 186,190 of record JAWZYV010012594.1, on the reverse strand, counting down.
AATTATTTTCTTTCGTAAATTCTGTGCGGCCCCTAAAACACGAATTTTTCCCTTAAAGAGCCAAGGGACATCCTGTATACTATATGGTTTACGTAAAAAAAAAAAAAAAAAAAAAAAAAAGTTTATACTTGAATCTAACATAGGAAGCTAACTTGTACAATCGAATACTTCTTGGATAGAGTGTACGCGTAGTTTTGCAGAGAGGCGTAAAAAGGCTGCGCATACCAGTCACATAAATTATACATCCAGGGGCAAGCAGAAAAAAACTGTGGAAGAAATGATGAATGAATTGAAATTTTTACCAACAGAATTCCTGCGAAAAAGAGATATAATTAGGCACATCTGTGTTTTCAAATTCTTTCTAAAGGCGGTTCACCCATAAAGAAGTCTTTTGTTTCTGGTCTTTTTTTTTCAAATACAAGATAAATGCAAGCAAGATTAATTATTCTCCGCATTCGTCTTTTTGGTTCGTTTTTACAAAAAAAGGGAAACATCAAAAACATGCCTTTATTTTAAATTAATATGTTACACTTTTTTGTAAACTTTTGGCTTTGTAGTACGGCTTATTTCTATTACTTTTTCTCCTGTTAATATTATGGTTTCTATAGTTAAGTTTGTTTTATAGCAATTATCGTTTTGTTTAGTGTTCGAAATTTCATGCCAAAGTGTTTAACTCATTGTTTTTGAGCTTCAGCATATTATTTTCCCACAACATTTTCAGGACATTCCATCGCTAATTTTAAATAGTCAGATGTATTTTTTAGTTTGCTCCACTTTTGTAAAACAGCTCTCATATTTGATATTAACTAAATTTACTTTGCAAATACATAATTACATGTTTTGGTACTAAATTTCCACGTATCCCGTCTACTAAGAAAAGAACAAAAAATGCTTCTTGCTGGTTGTTGAAGCTTTAACGGCAGGCCATAATTAAGTTCTGAGAAAAAAGCTTCGTGGTTAACCGAACTTTTAAAAGATTATCTGAGCAAAGAAAAAAATTAAAAACAAATAATTATTTTTTAAACGAACGTAAATATAAGTATAAACGGATGTAAATATTTTACAAACGAACGAGAATGCAGATTGATTACTCTAACCTGCAATCTAATTTGTTCCACATATTTTGCAGTATGATACTGTCAATGGTTCCTAATACTGCACAAATCTTGTTTGTTAACCAAAGCCATTTTCGAAAAAACTGCAGGAACTTAAAGCATTTGTAAAGCGTTAGAAAGAATTTAGAGTTTGATGCTACAAAATGTGTGGAACAAACTTGATTACAGATTATATTGATAAACTTTAATCAAGTTATCTTGTCGTGTAACAGAAAGTTCGCACATCAAACATCTGTACTTTTTAAAAACAAATTTAGTATATTTTCTTTAATGTGGTGTATTACATATTATTCGAAAATATGTAAATTTAAAATCTGGTCATCCATTAAAATTTAACCTGTGTAATAGTTTAGATCATATGTCTTCTAATTATTTCTAGTTAATCAAAATTTCGGAAAGTATATAGTTTATATTGAGTTTTCAGTACGTAAAATAATACATTATTAACTAAGAATAGAACTTGATGCCATAAGAATTATTTTAGAGTTTAAACTATTTTTAACTATGCAGACTCTTTTATATTTCCTTGAAACAATTACTATTTCGTAGAGATATATTTTGTAGTTTGCTGTAATAAATGAACTGTTCTGATTAATCACTATTGCTGTCTCTTTGGATTAAAATGGGTATGTGCTCCACTTGATTCTTTAGAAATACATTTGACAAATTCATCACATAAACCGTAAAATTGTCTTATATAATCTCAATATGAAGCATTGGATCTTATTATGTTCCTCCGAGTGTATCCACTGTACTTACCTTACAGTGTTTATCTGAATACTTGGTAGTAACGGCTAAAACATTCTCCAATAAAACTGCAGTTTATGACTTCGAACAGATAAACCGATTTGGAGGAGAAATGAGATTTAGTCACGAACAGCAGTAACGTTTATAATCTAGTCGTAAAACAATAAGATTGTTTTCTTCTGAGTTATACTGCTACATAGTAATACTAAACTGAGGGTACCGATGAAATTTGTGGTGACTACAGGGAGGATATGGAAAAATGGCGAGTGAATATGAAACCATTATAATATATGCATACTATTCAAAATTTTTACGTATTTTTAAGGTAGATTTCCAAAAACCTATATTTGAATATGAAAAAAAGTAGAAGCTTTTTTTCTATGTCTATCCATATTTATGTAATGCAAAAAATGTAAGCTGATCAGGAAAATATATAGGTCACTTAATTGACTCAAATCTTTAGTAAATTCAAAAATAAATTTAATAACTTATTCATTTTGCAAAATATTATAAGGATTTTTCATAATTTAAAATATCAATTTAACCTTTTACTGAGACACTTCAAACAGGGCTATTTAAAATAACTTAAGTAAAAAATATAGGTAAACAATCGTCTAGAGAACTAATGTTTCGCACTTCGATTTCAGCATGATGTTCAATCTCATTTTTTCCAACTTTCTGATTCAGCTCCTCAAATTTTACATTTTTACAATACAATTATGTTTTGTTAGCACTTAAGTGCTATTTCGCTCGATCACGGTTTTTGGTGTAGACACGATTTGTCTACGCGCCGTATCACTTTTCAATTTTTCTAAATATTAGGGGCCAAGACCCCCAGACTCGCTACGCTCGCTTTTCGTATGAGGCATTCGGCCCCTAATAAGGCTTATTCGTAAAAAAGACATAATTTCAACAGAAAAAACCCAAAGAGTGGATCAGATAAAATGTTACTGAGCTACACGTAGCTTGGTTCTTGCATGTTCACAATTGGTTCTGCATGGTACATAAAAATTTAAACTTCACACTACAGTAGACCACTCCCCCATATCACGGTAGATATTTTGTTATTAGGAGTCCGTGTTCTACGGGTCCTGAGCTACTCCACCTGGAGTGCGGACTCCGCGTATAATCGCTGGAAAAATTATTTGCACTCCTCAGTAACACAATGATATTTAATGTTGCCAACCAAAAGTTATATTAATTAGGAGTTAAAGCGTAATAAAATCAGAACATCTGTTTCAGCTGTATTTTTAATTATGTAAAACCTATTGGACACCTTGCGTATTTGCCACTCATGGCGATTTTCCATTATTTGGCGACTTTTTATATGTATAGTTAATAATTAGCTCTAAGAAAACAGTACTTCACATGTTTCCTTTGATAAAAACTACGAAACAGCAAGGATAGCTTGGCACCCATGCCGACTTTTCATTATTTGGTGATTTACACACATGCGCACAACTTATGATTACTGCTCATGTAAGGTTCCCGCAAAACTGTTATCCATATTTTCATATACATAATCCTTTGCATAGATTGGCGTATTTAGCACCACGAATTATATCATCTCGCCACGCTGGCAAATATCCAAAGTGTACTATAACTGCTATAATGGCATAGTTAACGCCACCAAATGTGACTACTGGAAGCCAATACTCCAGCTGGACCGAATAGTCTTTAAAATAATCTGTGTTTTAATTATTTTTCATTTTCAAGGTACTGGATTCTAACATTCTGGAATTCGAAGTTAAGATTCACCCTGCTTCGAAATATACCATATTGACGGATCATTCCTAATGTCAAGATGGCGCTTTTAAAATCAGTTACAATTAGTTATTCTGTTTTAGAAAAATGAATAGTCGCTAATTCTAAACTCCTGTTGTCTAAGCGAAACTCCTGTTGTCTAAGCGCCAGGCATAGTTTGACTATGCCTGGCGAATTATTAAAGAGTTTTGGTAGGAGATTTTAATATAGATTTCTATTTCGGAGATGTGTTTTATGGAACAAAGAAGAAAACACGGTACACTCACTTATTATGATGCCCATTCCAAACAGTATTTAAAATATGTCTACGCGATATAGTTGGAATATGCCTATAGTTTGAATATGCCTGTTGAAGATTGTAAAACAGTTTCAGTAGGTGACTTTAAGACAAATTTCGATTCCAAAGATGTGTTTTATGTTTCAAGAAAGAGTTGATTCCTATTTTAACACCCCTGCGCTCGCCAACCCAAAAATTCCCCTCACTTTGGCGAGTTTTGCAGTCATGGGTCTCTAGGAGCTATGCACGAGTTTCAATGTTCCCAAAAGAACTAGATGAAAACTAAAAAGAACAAATGAGCGAAAAACGCACCAGTTAAGGAATTTGAAGACACTTAATTATTGAGGGTTACTTCCCACACATCGGCACGCCAAGAGATCGCCAACAATTTCACCCCCTTTTCAAGAAGGATCAGTGGATGACCCAGCAGATCTGGACTCACGGAAAATATCGCGAGGATGGCCCCCGTTCTAAAGAGGGTATGGCAAAAGCGGGAAGATAGTAACCCATAAATTACTCCAGCCAGTGTCATTGTGAAATCCGTGTGTGGTACATGCAACGCTTTGAAGTACAGTATTTTGCAATGAATTTCGTGTATTGATATCTGAGATGTCTAGCAAGGGTATAATAAGAGTTCCTTTATCAGCAGCAATAATTAAAACTTGTCTTTAGAAAAATATTTTAAAACGCTAGAAGCATCGCACTTACTATCGCTTGTTTTGAAAAAAAAATTTTTTTAAATATTTTATTCTTTTTTTTCACGATTTTAAAATTCGCTAATTTTAATTTAAAATGCGTGCGCTCGCTGTCTCAGGAAGGAAGGAAAAAAAGAAAAGAAAGGAAATTTGGAGGAAGAAAATTGCGTTAACTATTTACATATATTTACCTCAAAATTTACTTATTCGTTTTAGTTGTGGACGCAGGATCTTATTTTAGGCTGGGTATTCGGAGCACGTGACATGGCTCTTCCATATTATAGTTGTCCTAGAAACTGCACAGATAGTATCAAAACACGTACTAAAATAATCTTTAATAAATAATCACACATTATGAAGGTTTAATTTCTACCCGAAAATCAAAGTAAATTATCTGAATATTTTAATTGAATCCAACAAATTATTCGAAGAGTTTAGTTTCATAAATTGACATTTATTTTCTTATTTTATAAAGATAGTTGTAAGTTATGCATAAATGTATAAATTTTAATAATATCTGACGCTGATAACTAATAAGTAGTTCGACAAAATCCTCTAAAGTTTCAGACATTCTAAAATTTAAACTTTTGGTCAGAGAAAAGAGAAAATCACATTTTTTTTTTTCGGAAACATATATCGTAATTTAATGTGTTCTCTTGAGTATTTGTAGAGCCTGAAATATTTAACCCATTAACCGTATATAGAACACTGTAAAACTAAAATTGAAAAAAAAACAAAAAAAAACTGTTAAATTCTTTTTAAAAGCATTTTCTTAAATTTATGTTATATATTTTTTGCAATTCCCCTAAAGAACTCTTCAGCAATGTGACACAGGCATTTAAAAGTTTAATGTTAAGAAAATCTTCATGCACGGGTGATTTGTGAAACGTAAATTAATTTCATTTAAGTAATATTCCACAACAATTTTTTTTTCGGGGTTTCCCGCAAGTATCCTACAGAGAGTGTTCACACATTTTTGTAACGATTTTGCAAAGATATATATAGAAATAAATATCAGAATTTTATTTTCTAAGGTGTTCAGTCTGATAGCCCTTTCTTTGAACCATCATATTACATCTTGATTTCAAAGATGAAAGTCCTTTTCTTAAAACATCAAGGCTGATATTATTCCACTCCTCCATCACAATCTTGTAGTAATATAATCTTTTGTAGTAATATAGGAATGTATCTTGTGTTTGCGTGATTATGGCAACGCTATACTAGGGCAATCTGCCAAGGATGGGAAGGTGCCTTGGCAGAAGAACTTTCTAAGGGGTTCTAAAGCGTATTCATGTTACATCTGGAAAAAACCTACCAAAAATCCAGACTGTTAGATCGACAGCTGCTCTTCAGGACCTTCACTCTTCGGCAGTCTACCATTTTCAGTGGCATAACTACTGTGCGATGGTAAGGCTATAAATGTATCTTAAAGTAGAAAGATAATTTAACTCATCTTCGTTTAGAAATATATTTAATTTTATATTTCAATTCCATTCATTATCACTGAAAAATAACGTTCAATAAATACTTGTCACACATTTTTGCTTTCATGCCTTTTAAGATGCAATTTATTCCAGGAAAAACTTATGTATATGTAAAAAAAAAAAGTTACTATTACATTTGTTTGTTCATCTTAAAATACACTGGAATAAAATAATCTAGAAGTTTCTGTAGAAAATTTTACTTAATTGAAGTTTTAGACGTATTTCGTATTTTGTATGTATTAAGAAAATAAATGTATTTTGTATTTTTTCAATTTAGAAAGCATTTTGTATTTTGTAATTTTTCGTGTTTGAATAAATGTAATTTGTATTTTGCATCGAAAATACATTTTTTTATGTATTTTGCCCAACTCTGCTTCTGTAGTTGCTTTCAAAGAGCATTGCAGAGCAAGCAGTAATTATTTTTATTTCCAACGGAGGGGAGAGTATGAGGGAGCGTCCTCTAAGTGAAACTGTACTCCCCCTCTCTAAACAACGGGGGATGAGGGGGAGAAAAGCAATAAACTTTAGGTTTACCTTTGCCGATCTCTGGGAAGATAGGATTATTGAGGCTACATTGAGTGGCAACCCAAAATAGATAAAAATGTAATGGAAAGCTGTACTTACAGGTTGTTTCAAATCGCTATTTTAATTCTAAATTACGATTGCCACATAAATGCAAAAAATTGTCATGGTAACTGCATATGTTTAATGATCGCCACCTTGGCGAGAGTCGAGGCGTTAAAGTAGGAATCAACCCAAGAAAGACAAACACGGCACACTCATGGATTATGATGCACATTCGAACCAATATTTCAAAGGGTGAAGTATAGTTGTAACATAATTGGCGAAGATTGTAAACTAGTTTAAATAGGTGATTTTAAGATACATTTTGATTCCAAAGATGCGTTTTACACTTTCCAACTTAATGGAATAAGGAAGAAAAATAGTGACGGCGCATAAATTATGATACGCTTTTGATATGTAGCGCTATAGTGCGTATTTAAAATCTGAAAGAGTTTCTGATTTTCTTCCGTTTTCTTTTTTTTTCTTTTTTCTTTTCTTTCTTGGTGGCACAATAAAGAGCAATTCTACGGTCTTCCATTTTTCATCGCAGCTGCTAAATACATTGGAAATGAATGATTTTCTACGGTTTTGGATAAGAAATCCAATAAATTCAAAGCTATTTCAGAAGAACTATTAATTAGTCTGCATCTCTTCTTTACTGATTTTCAAAAGTACTTTCCTTGGAATGCTTGCTTTCCCAATGGCCGAGTCATATACCCACTTTAGGCTTGACTACTATGAGATGTTACGCGAGATGTTCGTCCAATTTAGTATTGGGGTCAGCCTAGTAGTGAGGTCAAAGCTGCCTTTATGAAGGCTCTCCTAATTTTGAAATCATTTTAAATGAGAGACCTAAAATCTCTATTGGTACCCACAGAAGTATCGTTTGAACACGGCAGGTTTTACTTGCACTATTTTCGTTTAAGGTACACGGTTCTACAGCAATTCAGGTGAGAGGTGCTCATCAAGATCGGCTTCGTTCTACTTTTCGGTATTCTTATGGGAACCGAGTTTAACCGACTGGCCCTGTCGAATGCTTTCCTTGAAATAACCAAATTCTCAATTTTCAATGAAACAGTTACATTCCTTTTTTATTTAAGATGCCATTTTTTTCTGAATATTTAAATATACGGTAGCATTTACCCATATAATTCATTTAATTGTCTAATCAAACACAAGGTCCATTTAAAATATTTATAAATTTTCAACAAAGACACAACGCACTCAGAAATGAATCATTTAACATGATGCTATATTGTATCACTTACTTTTAATAAATCACAAGTCAAAAACACTGGTAATCTTGAGTTTGAAGAATATATTTAATTAATAACTAATAAATCATACTTACAAATACAATGAATTAAAATCATCAGAGATTTTAATTATACATAAATATGTAACTTTCTGACAAATTACTTGAAATGGTTAATTAAATCTTACAACCCAGAAGAACCGAGGGAAATCAATATTTGATGCATTCGATATATTTGTTCTAAACAGTGGAGATGATATTAGCATCAATTTCTCTGGAGTATTTGAAAATAGCTAATTTTAGCTGTGTATCCAAGTAAGTACTCTAATATTAACATGTTTCAATTACCTACTCGAACGCTGACAGAATATCTAATTTTTAAGCAAAACAGCTATATATACTGAGACAACTTTGCTCATAATCTCAGTAAATGTTTGGTACGATATAAGTCAAAAGTATCCGGAAGAACAAGTAAGTATTATATTTATTAAGTATTCATCAAAGTAAAATTACATCGTGTGTATAGTATTTTTTTTTTGTAAAACACCTTCTTAAAAGTTGGTGAATAGTTGGAATCAAATGCACATATATATATATATTTCATTTAAAAAAAATAAAATATTTAAAATTGATTTTCAGACTATCTATTTTTAAAAGTCGTGGTTAAATTTGCGTTTATTCACAAGATAAAGTAGTTTAAATTTCATAAATACAGGGTTTCCAGTGCTAACGGTTCCCAATGGCTATGTCTTAAGCCGTTTGTCAGAAACACTTAGTTCTAGTTGCAAAAATGCTTTAAATTCCATAATTTATTATATCAGAAAAAAATCTAAGTCAATAAATCAATTCCTATAAAAAGTACGAAATTAAAATTTTTATACGGTCCCCTGTTACTATCAGTTATACTTAGAAAATTTTTCTTTATACAATTTGACACACCACAGTAAAAAAAGAAAAAAAAATCGTCCTTCCACGACTAAAATTTACCGAGTTATAAAGCAGCAAATATTTTGACTTCAGTCAGTTTTCCAGGTTTAAAAATGTCCTGTTACGATAAAGAGTTAAGGGATCATATAAATATTGAAATTTTAATAGTATTTAGGTTTTACTTCCATTTTCTGGCATAATGCGGTTATCCCTAAGGCGGTTATCTCTAGGAGGAAGAAGCTGTTATCCCTATCAGGCATTTTTTTTTTTTTTTGGCTTTATTTTTGGCCTTTATTGGCCTTTATTGGCAAGCTTTATTTTTGGCCTTGTTACCGTACTTTGCCCTTAAATACTACTTTTAAGCGTAAATGCAAACATAAAACAAGTTTCAGTTCACATTTATTTGATTCTAAAACGGCTAATTAATTCATAGGGTTAATTTAATCTGTAATGCATTAAAACATTTCTTAAAACATTCTTACCTCATTGGTTTTTCAAATGTGAACAATTGCTAACGCACTTCCCTTTTGCGTTATGCAAATTAACGTCACTTAATTAATTAACTAATTAATTTCATGTTTAGTGAAGTGCCTTACTTCCTTGTTTTTTTATTTTAAGTAATTTAACACACGTTCATTTAAAAAACTGTTAAAAAATTCTATTTTTATTACTATAAGCTATATTTTTATGTTAATCTATTGGATACACATAGTTAAACGTTAATCTTCTTTATTGCAATCTACATTCATAAAATAGTGAATGAAAATGCTAATAAATATTACAAGGCTCAAAGCCAGGTACATTAATTTTGTATACCACCCCTATTTCGCTGCTCGAAAAGTGCTCTAACTTTAAGCAGCTATAACTTAGTGAGTTTTGGTCGTAGAAGGACGATTTTTTTTTTATTGTGCATGAAATCGTATAAAAATTTCTTTTCTAACCCTTATGTAAACCTTTATCGAGAAAAGTGGACAAGATTTTCTCTTCTGTTAACAATCTGAAATATCAAAAAATTACGAAGTGTCATGGATGTTCTCTTGAAATAAAAGAAGGAAACAAAAACATCCACCAACTCTCAACACATTTTAGTGATCGCATTCATAAACGTTCGAATAGTGCCAACTCGTTTCAGTTTCAGCAGTTTTCGAAGGCTCAGTTTTTAAACCAAAACCGGGTGGCCGTTGTTCCTAAAATCAACTGACTGCAGATGGTTGAAAAATAAAAGCAGCAGAGACAGGAGCCGATTGATTCAATTTTTCATTTCCCCATGTTTGTTTGTTCACTTTTTTTTGTTACTGAAAAGAGGTTCTGAACAAATTCAAATCATTATTAAACTCGGGGGGGGGGGGGAAGGAAGCCACTACACCTGATGCATTTTTATCAGTTTTTGCAGGAACCACGAGTTGATAACATTTCTAATGCAGAGTTTGACTAAGTGACTCAAAATAACTTGAAATATCAAAAAATTACGAAGTGTCATGGATGTTCTCTTGAAATAAAAGAAGGAAACAAAAACATCCACCAACTCTGAACACGTTTTAGTGATCACATTCATAAACGGTCGAACAGTGTCAACTCGTTTCAGTTTTAGCAGTTTTCGAAGGCTCAGTTTTTAAACCAAAACCGGGTGGCCGTTGTTCTTAAAATCAACTGTCTGCAGATGGTTGAAAAATAAAAGCAACAGAGACAGGAGCCGGTTAATTCAATTTTTCATTTCCCCATGTTTGTTTGTTTTTTCACTTTTTTTGTTACTGATAAGATGTTCTGAACAAATTCAAAGCTCTGGGTGGGGGGGGGGAGGAGGAAGCCACCAATTACACTTGATGCATTTTTATCAGTTTTTGCAGGAACCACGAGTTGATAAGGAAATAATTTCCTAGGAATACCAAGGAAATAATTTCCTCATGCTACCAGGAACAGCAACCGCACTCCGCAAATGGCTGCCAAATATTTTAATATGATTGGCAACGATACCACAATTGCTTACTTATCGCATACTTTGGCGACCGAATTAGGCTTGTTGACCTGCCCTTGCTAATCGAATTATCCCCACTGATTATCTCTCATTTTCGCTTTTTAATTCAAAAAATACTTGTTTTATATCTTTTTAGACTTGAAAGAAAATGCAATACGTCCTTTTGATTTCCGTCCTCTTCTTAACATGTGCTATGATAAATGCCGAGTTTACGGTCGAAAATAAGAGAAGAGGTTACATTGACCTCGGATGCATGGGCGAGTACAACAGATCGAAGTTTGCTCGGCTCAATAGAATTTGTGAAGATTGCTATCACTTGTACAGGGAGCCGGATGTATACACTCTCTGCAGGTAGTATATTTTTCCTCTAAATGAAATGCATATTTTATTTTCATGCTTAAGAATCGATTTTAGTCAAATAAGGGAATTAATATGGTAGCGTTTTATCTTAACATGTATTATTGAAGATAATTCTGCGATTGAGGAAAGAAAAAAAAGAACTGACTATCATCACTGTTGCCAAAATCTGGGAATTGTCTTTCACTATAAAAAATATTTTAAAAAGTTGGTGTATTTCTTTATAAACTGGTAATTTTCTGTTGTTTTGGGCTGAGAAGAAAATTTATTTGGTCTTGCTAAGCATTTGTGGCTAAGCATTTGTGGTAAGTTATGATGTGGGGGGGGGTACATACCCAGTGGGTAGGTAAATATTCTTTTCTTTGTATTAACCAAAGCATGAGTAAATATTCAAAAACGGAGTATTTTGGAAATTGGAGGTTGAACATAAACAAAAACTATGCTTGATGAACAAGAGCAATAAAGTGAACAATCCTTTATAAACTGGTAACTTGTTTTGACTAAGAAGAAATTTATTCTCTCTTGAACAAAGCGTTTAGGGGTAAGCAGTGATGTGGGGTAGGTAAATACCCGATGGGTTGGTAAATACTTTTTGGTATATACCTATGACCTGGTTAAATACCCACAAATGTGCATTTTGGAAATTGAAGAGTGAGCAAAAGCCAAAACTAAACTTAACATGCAAACAACAATGAAATAATCAATCCCTTATAAGTAAGAAGGTAGCATGGAAATGGATAATTTGAGTGACTTCTCTAACATTCCTAACTCTGAATTATCATAATCCGATTTCGATTAATGCGTGTGTTTTAAACTATAATAAGAGTTTTTATCACTGTTTCTCTGTGTTTTGCGGGAAGTTTTTATTGTAGTTTAACTCATGCATTTTTTTTCTGCTCGATAATTTTAAAACCAAATACTATTCTATGCCCAGTTAAGTTAAATTTCAATTTTTCTTTTTTCTCTTTTTATCATAGGCAGGTACATTGATCCTTACTTAATCATTGTGCTTAGTTTAAAAGGGTTGTCTGTAGTCAGCTGTTTTGTTTTGCTTCAAGCATCATGTACCTAAGGGCAGATAAGGAACATCACAAGGATTAAGAATCACATAGCAATGTGGGGTCGAAAACGTCGTATTCACGTAGGTGTTAATAATAAATTTGGAACAAAGTTTGAAATAAATGGTGATCTTTCCGACCATTGCTCGTCAGAAACTAATGTATCTATCACAGGAAAACACGTGACGAAAATTAATAGTTTAAAAATTCTATTTCATGGATGAAATTTCCGAAGACGAGCCCAATATTTATGAAACTTAGTTCAGAAATTAGACGAATACTTCAACACTTGTTCCAAAGTGATTACTAACAGGTAAGTGTAAGCGGCGCATTTGACCCCACATTGCTATGGGATTCTGATTGCTTATTATGTACCCTACCTCCTGTTAAAGATTGTTCCAATAATCTTTGGACACCCTGTATATGTGTAATAATATCATTACGCACTAATTCGGGGATTTTTTGTACAGTAGTGTTAATTGCAATATAAATACCCGTTTTGGGTATTAACTTCTACAAATAAATATCCGGGTATTTCAGATCTTTGGGGATAAGTGATTTTCCATTTTAAAACAGTACCCCACTAGATATGGAAGACTCCAAGATGTTTAGGAATTGAATTCTATTATATGTTGATACGTAAAGAATTTATAAATGGCACGTCAAGGAATTTTTCACCTAATAGATCAGTTAGTTCAATTGGTCTAGCCCAACAAGTTAATGAGTTGTGAGCTTTCGTTTGAGGGTTTTCGTTTGGAAATGAGTTTGAAATAAACATTTTGGCAATATAAAAGCGTCAATGTTTATGGAATCCTTCAAAAGTTATTGTTTGAACGATTTTCTTTACCTGATGGATTACCTGATGAAACACCCTGAAATGTATTTATTTAAAGGTTTTAGCTGATTTCATTTGGAATCTTTCGGCAGAAAGTTATTTTCATTTGAATTAAATTAAACATTGAAGCCAAATCATATGTTCATTCACTAACGTATTTATTTTTACTCACTGCATTGCATTAGAATAGATTTCGATAGTGGTTCATATAAATCACTATCCAAATTTACAAACATTTATAATCTGTTTAAGCTGTGCTGCATTAAAAAGGTTACCTAACTAAATATTTTTGACACGGATAGTCTTCCCAACGAGCAAAAATTGTAAATCTATTTTCAAATCAAATTTATTTTACGTACTAATATTACCAAGGTGGGTCATGGGGCTTTACTCCCCTCCTCCTTCAAATTCACTTTAACTTATTTGCACCCAAAGTTAAATGCCAACTAATGGTCGAATGGATGAGGGACTGGACATTGGTAGGTGGTTGATAAGTGTAGGTCCAGGGTCCTGGCTTACCATGCAGCTGTCAATTTAACACTGGTGTTTTGAACAGTTTTCATCCGATGAAACATGAGTAAGCGTTAAAATCCCTTATGGAGTCCTCCGCCCAAGGATCTATCCCCCTTTGGCAGATAGCCTTCGTGTATATGTACCTTGACAAACACAACAACCATCCAAAGTTGAAAAGGTGCAGCGGTACATCTCCTCTTCTGCTTTCAGCTTTCCCACTTTTGTCTGCAAATGGTCCAGAAAGTCATTTGTTGCTACACTGTATGAAGTAACTGCACCGCTTATATTTGAAATCCCATTGTCAGTATTTTGATGAAAATGAATGCGCATGAACCTGCGATTTATGTGCAGAAGCATGCTTTCATGGATAACCATGCAATTCAAGCGTCTTGTACATCTTCACAGAACAGCGTCAAGTTATTGTTTTGCCAAGAAAACCTACGCTTCTGAAAACGGTTTTTTTTTTTTACTTTTCTGCAAACTATTACCAGCTGCCTTATTGGGATTCTGAAAAAGCCGCTTCAATTAGTTAAAATTGTTATTTAATTCTTTTTATTTTTTTATTTATTTTTACAGAAATGACTGTTTCAAGAACTCCTACTTTGCTAAATGTGTTGAAGCATTGCTTCTAGAACATGAGTATCCAGATCTCGAGAGGATGGTGAAAGAAGTTTATGGATAACTATTTACTACCATTTTCAGATTCGAATGTTATATTTTTAATATATTTCATAAAGCTACGGGGTTTTGATATCTTCCAGAATGTGAATTGAATAAATAAGATATTTATTAAAGACTTTCTTTATTCATTTCTTGAAGCAATTTGTCATCCCGAGATTTTGATTTTGTTTACTGTATTTGATATGCTCGCAAAGAGCGGAAACAAACCTAATCAGTTCATTTTTCCGGAAATTCAGATTTTTTCTTCAAAACTGAGTAATGTAAAAATTATTATCTCTAGTATTTGCTAAAAGCAGGCTTAAAATGTCACAATATTTGTCTGAAATTTGAAACCGATAATTACAGATTAATAAAATTATTTTAATTTTTGCTGATTTGACGTGAGTTTATTAAATGTGATGAATTTGTCATTTTTAATGTTCGGTGATTTTTACAGGTGTAACATGCTTTTTTTTTAAATTAAATATTTTATTAATTGCATTTAGATACTTGTAGGTCTAAAGATGTCACTATTTATGGGTACTGTTGTTGAAGAACTTTAGTGAAAATTTATTGAAAAAAAATGTTGGTGCAGCTAGAAACTGCTTCTTGAGGAAATTGCGTTTTTGTTTTTGATACATTACTGAGTGAAAGAATTCAGTCCAAATTCAGAACAATAAATGTTTACTTGCCAGAAAGTAAAGAAAAGAACTATGTCGCACATGAAATTTCTCAAACATTTTTTACACCAAAGAACAGAGAATTATAGTTTGAAAAAAGCTGCGTTTTATTGAAGGTGACAGAGCTTAAAAAAGTATTTTTAATTTCTTAGCGTAACTTTTGCATTTCTCCTCTTACAAAAAGCTTTCTAAAAGAAAAAGCATATCAAAAGCTATATTAATGCAATTTAATACAATAATAAAATAATATTTAAAGACTAAACAATAAAATTATTTTGAACGCGATTTAGTTCCTAATTTAAAAATGTGGCTGGTTAATTATTTTCATATATTTTATAAACAAAATTTTCTTGTAATTAAAACTATTTTTTGAAAGAAAGTTGAATATGTTCAAAAACTTGGAATTTCCGGATTTGGTCTACATTCACTACAGGCTAGAATCCCTTAGAAAGTCTCTCGCGGAGGGCAACCCTCCTATAAGCTTAGGACCCTAGTAAGGTTAATAGGCCTTAATCCACAAACTAACTCAGAATGCCCCAGTCTCTTAAATAACGACATGTATTACTTAACGAATGAATGAATTCAAAATGTGCTATATATATTTTTTTTATAAAATATAATAAAATTTTACTGTTTTTTATCAATTCGTAATTGCATTTAGGGATTCATAATTTAAAAAATTCTTAGAATAAATCAGCAAGATTTTTTTTTAATTTACTTTGAAAAAACTAAAACATTTATTGTATTAGTAAGTTTAATTAAATTTCACTTTAACATTTTCAGAAGACAATTTTAATGACTCCTCAAGAAGTAATTTTATATAAATTTTTTTAAACATCTTTAATTAATGTTCAATTTACAAACTTTTACACCTGCACTGAAAACGTCCAATACTAACTTAATTAAAAACGGGAAAATTCTGTCAGTTTTAAAAACTTAATTAACATGATTTCTTTGCATTACATTTATGAAAAGTGTTTTTAAATCCTAAAGCAGTACTATTAGTTTAATTTTTTCTCTCTTAAAGAGAAAATGAGAATAATACAGATAGTCAAGACTAAGAGGACGGTATCACAGAAAACCATTGCCATAAAATGGAAAAAAAAGTGATTTTTAGAATCATAAATAAATGCTCGTACAGGATAGACATTACATTTAATTACTGCCCTATAGCATTAATTTTTCGAGTAAACGAAGAGCAAAATCTACATTTTCTGAAGTTCTTTTTTTTTTTTTGTAATAGCAAGTAGCAGAAAAGTCTCCATTTACTTTCAGCTCATATTTAACCCTATTCCTGGAACAGTGTGTGATTTAATTTTCCACGATTGATTGTTAGAAGTCTGGCAGTGAGCCTTGCGTGATACGCTCAATAAAACAAAATTTTTAAGAATATAAATTTTTGAAGTTTCTTGTTATTTTCCGTCTCCAATTAATATCTAAGAACACACATATAAACTGTTAATCAACATTTCCGAAAAAAAAAACAACCTTGCGAAGTAGAAGGCTTTTCAGACTTATCGAAAATAGACTTATATACATGTGCACAAACACGTCATAAATTTTCTTGGACCATTTTAAGAAAAAAATAATTCATTTGCTTTGAAATAGACCAAACACTATTGTTTAAAAATTATGTTTTATAATTCTTCAGAATACTCCCTCCAAAGGATTGTGAACGTCACTTACTGATGGATTTAAATATTTTTATTTTTCATTTCCCATTGGTTGGCATTAAAACTATGGATATATTTTTTGGAAAGATACATGCACCTCTAAACATAACATTTGGTGATCCTTTCCTTCAAGTAGTTAGAAATTTCGGATCGGACTCTCCGTTTGGTAGATATCAAATCTTCACTGGTGACTCAGGGTTTTAATATATTTTCAGGCTCTGAATTTCAAAGGTCACCCTCAAAATAATATATCTAAAACATTGAGATGAAGCTAGTTTGTGAATTACAAATCGAAAGAGATGCATGGTCTTCGAAAAATAAGGATGTCCCTAAAGATATTTTCTTCACCTAAGTGCTAAAATGGCTTTTAGGATTTCATTCATCACCAGAATGCCGTGCATCCCTAAAATGATTCCTCGAACCTTTTTATAGTGTTAATTTTACTTGGTAGACATGTAACGCACTATTTAACTTTAATGGACACGTTTTTGTGTGAATAAAGCAATTACTGTGCAAACCGCGATCATCCATGAAAATAGCCCGATTTCCCACAAATTTTCCAAGCCGGAACGATATTTTTAAGAATAAAATAATAAATACCATTACAGTGTAAAAATTGTTGGGTCTTTGTAAACAGTACAAATTTCATGTAAATCAAAACAAGTCCATCATTAATTTAAATTAAAGAAAGATTTAAAAATAAACTGTGCCATTTCTTTGGAAAATGATGAATATCAACAATAGTCATAAAAAAGTATAAAAAACGTGCTTGTTTTGTCTCTGGATTTAAAGCAACAGGAAAAAAGTTAAAGAACAGAATCTATTTTAATACATAAAAAATAATTAATTAAACAGCAAAATTTTCAGAGAATATAATGCTAATGCACGGCACGAAAAGAAACTGCAATTAATCAATGCCTTGAGTGTTAAAATGAAAAATAAAGAGCAGGTGTGTTAATTTGACCTTTTGCACTTCGGGGTGTAATTAGATCATAAAAGATTTTTTTTTACTTACATTATCTGTTAAAACTTCATTGCAGTAAAAGTTATTTCAAATATTGGAATTATTAATTTTTAAAAAATGCTTACTAAAGAAGATATGCATCGTATTAAGAAAAGTCTACTTGAATAATTTTGAGAAGTATTTTTAATTAATTACACAGCGGGATATGCTGTACTCAATTCTTAAAAAACCCATTCTCAATATCTTCTGTGTACTAATTGGCACACATCCAAAGGAAATTTTAACAAAATTTCGGGAAAACGTCTTTGTTGCAATATAACTCTAAATTTTTATATTAGCAAGATCATCTACATATTACCCACCATATCGGAGTGGCTAAAACACTGAGAATGGTAGATGGCCAAAGTGAAGGTCATTTGATCTGGGCTACTGCGATCGTATTCCTGTGAATCCAACTTTCTGGATTTTTTGGTGGTTTTCTCCAGATATAACGTGAATACGCGTTAGAAATCCTGAAAAAGTCCAGCGTTCTAAGTGCCTCATTCCACTATTCAGATAGCCCTTGCGTAGCTCTGCCTGAACACAACACAAACGCATCTTCATATTAAGCAAAACGATATTTAGAAATTTACCGACATATAATATCTTCTGATTCTTTTGAAGCTAGTTGAAACTTGAATGTCAAAAACAAAAAAAAAAAAAGCCTAATTACAAATTTTCAATCATTTTCAACTAATAATCAATGAACTGTGCAACAAATTTAAAAAGATCAATTCTTTCTTATATGCATTTTATGAGACCGGCAGTCACTTTTATTCATATTATGATTTCTTAAAATATATGTGTACACACCCATGTACTGTATAACGCACCTTATATATAAATGTTTATAAATATAAAAATGCAGAAATTTTCTTATTAAAATTACCATCCTTAAAAATTTTGAAAATAATTGCTGGTTACATTCAAAGTGAATTTTAAAATTATATGCTAATACATTTCATATCTATGCAGGCCAAAAAGTTAAATTTTTTAAACTTGCATTGTGCTATCTAATAACATAGCTAAATACTGATTTCGTCACTAATGGCTAGCTCTCCCAACTTAAGCTGTATTTACCATTGTAATTTTTTTAAGTAAATATTTTTGAAACTTATAAAAAAAATCTTAAAAACTTTAGCGAGTTTACTTTGCTTTATTATGTGCAAAAGTGGCGACTGCCTCCTAGATATAAAATGTATGTAATTTTTTTTACAGGTTAACTGTACTAAGCTGTCTCATTTTTGCTCTTAACTTTCCGGTATGAAAGGAATGTAGAAACCTTCCTTACTTTAAAAAAGTACCTTAATTTACTCAATACTCTGAAGATGTGCAGATATTATAAATATTTCTGACAACCGTTGATTCAAAATTGGAATTAGTAAATGAATTATTATTTATACCGCGCTAGTACAAAAACAACGCCTATTTTGTCAGATTGATTTTTATTAATATAGATCAACTTGCATCGTGATTTTTTACAATATACAGGGTATCCCAAAGAAGTTGGTAGCACTGTTTAATTCTTTATTTATTAGAGGTACGTGGACAGTCAAAATAAGGTAAGAAAAAGCACTATACAATAAAATTCCTTTCGTTAATGTTCAAAATGTTATTTTTTTAAAATTTGTATACGACCCCGTAAAGAAAATCCCAATTAGTAAAGTGTGTTCCATGCACTAATGTGGGGATGAACAAAATTTGAAAGCTGTATTCTAAAAAGTTCCAGGAATGGAAAAATAAATATACGGACTTAAACTACTTTTGAAAAAAAAAATCACGTCGAATGACGATGTTTCTGGTTTCGCACAGAAATTACGAAAGAAAATGTTTTTTTGCTTTCCCGCAATAAATGTTTACTTTCAAATTCATTTCTAGCCCCCTGAGAATCTTTGTTACAAAATATCTCTGAGACGTTTTATAATGAAAGGCTGAAAATTTGTATATCACCTAATAAGTTTATGGAGCAAAATTGGCAATTTTACTATCCGGGGGTCATATAGAAATTTTAAAAACGTACCTTTTTTTTAAAAACAACAACAGGAATTTCTTATTAACGTAGTCTTTATTTTTCTTGCCTTATTTTGAGGAATTTTTCAATTGACATCACCCAGTATCTGTCATAAACAAAGAATTAAAGCATGTTACCAGCTTTTTGGGACACCCTGTATATGCGTATTGGCCTAAACTGCAAGCGCTTTTTCAAAACATCATTCTAACATATATTTTCCTACCGTTAATAGTTTCTTATATATATATATATATATATAAACAAATTAGCACTGGGGATAAAACTTTTCCTGGATATTTTGTATATGAAGAAAAGTGTGACTTTTGTAACAAAAGAAAGATAATTATTATGTAGAAAAAAAAGCAATTCAAGGTATTCTCTGAAAAAATACTCATTAATAAAAGTCAGGAATATTAAGATAAAAGAAAAGCGCTCGTTTTTACTTGGCTTTTAATACTGGATGCTGTAATTACGTGACAAAGGCTTATTTTTATGCTCCTATTCATTTCTACAATGCACTGATTACAATTTTAATTTACAGCTTTAAATCATTAAAATGGAGACTTCTTGTTACTTTCTCGTAAAAAGACATGCTGACAGTAGTTTATAAAGTTATATCAAGAAAAAAGGAAACATAATTTATAATGAAAAGGCTACATGAGGTATAAGCTACAATACCAGAGGTAATTAAGTAAATAAAGTTCTTCCACAAAATCATATAGATACTCATAAATGTTGCTTAGTATTACTCTAAATTGAAAAAAAGTAGATTGTCACTCCTGAAGAGTGAAATATTATCTAATGGTAAGTAAAAGGAGTATTATTCAATCTTTCCTAGAATATATAGTTTAGAAATGACGTCTTGATATATTGGGTTCTGTCTCTTTAAAAAATAGTTTGGTTAAAGCAAGTTATTTTTTTATATTAGGTTGTAACGAAAGTATCCCGCCACCGCAAACATCGGAAGCACATAGTTCTCGTTGGCGTATTTGCTCATATTTTGTCAAATGATTTTTGGCATTTGAAAGAAAGAGACTTGCTTTATGACACTGTGTTGCTTAATCTGTAAAAAATATAGTTATCATTAAGAACAAGGTGTCTCAAATGGAAATATCACTCTAGAGGATTAGAACCATCATTTACTTCCAGTTCTCTTGCAAAAAGTCAGCTACAGAATATCTACGAATTATGAATATAGCTTTAAGTACTATTGTTGTATCATGTGACACGGTACAGGTTTGGTACCGAAAGTTCAAAAACAGGTATCTAAGGAGTTAGAAGTTAGTTTTTCAGGCAGATATGGCGGAAAACTTTCGTTACAACCTGATATTTTCTTGAATTTAATATATTAGAATCTGTAGCGGTTGGTTACTTTAGCTGCTATCTATCTCCATAGTAGTCATTAATTACTCTTTTAGAATGAAAGCATTCTCAGTAGCATATATTTTACTTTTAGATAGACAAATACTATAAAAACTTTCAAAATTTCTAGCAATGTAGTGCCTCTTCGTCGTTTGGAAGATAGACGGACACTCATGTAATACATGAGTATTTTAACAATTATTACTTTAAATTAGGCTGTGGAAAGTGCTTATAATATCGCTCTCTGTATATTTATATTTTGTTAAGAACATGGGTACACAAAAATGAGCAAAAAAGGTCAATTTAGTTGTTTGTTGAGGACACGTAGGACTAATATACTTTTTGATTTCGAAATCTGCTTCCAGATGCTTATTAAAATTAAAGGATATCCCAATGAAAGATTATTTTACAAACACAAGAAGAGGAAACAGTAGAAAACTCCAAACAATACAGACTTTTAAATTTTTAAAACAGCAATTTATATCTGCCTAACACCTGTAGAAATTATTCAAGCTCAATTTTCACAGAACTTTTCAGCTTTAAGACAACTATCAACGAATAGTAATAACTGACAAAAACATAAACGAAAATAATATACCATAATTAAACGTCTTTCATTTCAGCTCAAAGCAGTCTGATACTGAATCCAGCTGAACTCGGCTCTAGTTATAATCAATAAATAATCCACTCTTAAATGAATTATTAAAGTGTTCAGTTTCATTCGACATGCGTAGGAGGTTCAAAAAGTAAGGTAAAAAGAGAGCTCTACATGCACGTATTCCCGGGTAACTTATGGAAGGTCACCTATGTGGTAACTTATGGAAGTGTCACCTTGTTGCATGACAACGCCCGCCCGCCCGCATGCAATCTCTGTAATAAGTTGCCGGCTTCAGTGAAACCGATGGATCATCCTCCTTACATCTCGGATATCGCAAACAGTGATTTCGATCTCTTCGAGCCGTAGAAGAAGCTCCTGGCAGGATGACATGTCTATACCGATTCAGCAGTTCAGGTCACCGTAGTTAAGTGGCTTAGCGCGTGAATTCTTCAACTCCAGTTTCTTCACACAGGTGGGTAAAAATGCTTTAATGCCTGTGGAGACTATGTTAAAATTTTTCTAAAAGTCCCTTGCTGTGCCTTTATTTCTTGGATTTCGCGGCTAAAATGTTTGGTCAAAGAACTTGTTATTTGATTTTTTCAACCACCCTACTACTTGTAAATACCTTTTTACAATTGAATCATTACGGAAAAATCTTTGCAGAAATCTTTAGCACCCTTAATGGTGACTAATATTCTGGACCTCGGATAAGATATCACCTGATTTGGCATTAAATCACTAAAACTTGTCTTTCTGTTTCACTTATGTTTCACTAGTTCAGTGAAACCGAAGTATTTTCTTAATTCCAGTTTATTGACAGCAAAAAACTGTGAAAACTAAACCAATTTCTTTATCAACATAATGTAATGTTAACTATGGTAAATATAGCATGCAACTTTTAGTCTCATTTAATCGATTGCAAAAACTCCATTCCTCAAATCTACCACTGAACAGGTGGGACCCGGACTGTTGAAGCAGTTTTTAGGTATTGACATTTATTAATTTTCCGCTCAAGTTTTTTACCTATGTACAGAACTGCACCTTTAAAGCACAGATATCTGTCTATGAATACTCAGAAAATCTATTCTTTTAATGTATGCAGTTTATAGTCAACAGATACAGAGAAAATGTGTTTATAAAGAGAGAAAATGTGTTTTATAAAAATTTAAATGAAACTCATATAAGATACCCATTTATGAGAAATCAATTGTACTTTTATACTGATATATAAAAAAATTAGAACGTTTTTCTTCCAAAAATCGTAATACGCTGACTCTGCGACTATTGCAGTCAGCATCAGTAGTTTGCAATTGCATGGCCCTATTTTCAGAATGTCCTCCATTCATCACAATTAAATGTTGAAATCAGAAAATGAAATTGGCACATAGGTGCCCATATTTAGTGAGGGGGGGGGGGGTGCAAGTCAATGTCCTGTCCCAGAAAGATACCATATTTTAACACTGAACCAATTCTTCATTATACCAGTTCATAAAACACAAAGGTAATATGGGAGCTAGGTGGGGGGACATACCCCCTCCCTCCCAATAAGCACGGGCTCCCACTTTCTGCAACGCCTCTAAAGGAAGGGCTGCACTGCACACTCACACAGATTAGTCGCCACAGTTTCGGCAGCGAGGTGGGAATTTGGAAGTAAACTACATATAAATTTACCCAAATAAAAAAAATGATCCTACGCATTTAGGGATGAATAAAAGACATTTTGAGAATACTATAATGCTATTGACAACTACTGTTGCTGAATCCCCTATCCGCAGTGCCATCAGTCAAGATTTTGTACTAATATAATAAAGTGTTCCTGAAACAAACAAAAAAAAAAACATCCAGACATAAACTGTCCTTCCAACAAGAATCTTTCTAATAACTCTTCGTCTGCTTTTTGGTCATTTAAAAAAAAAAAAAAAAAAATGTAGTCCTTTTTGGAGCACTATGTACTTATAAAATTCTGAAAATATATATGAGGATTTATTTCTTGATATATTTATTTTTAGTCCATTAAATGTTGTTCTTGTCGTGTCCATGGATAGAAGGCATTATCCGTGGAAAGAGGGGTGTCATTACCCCCTGAGGGGATTTGGCTTCTACTTGTCGGTCCCTAATTTTAAACCGATTCCAGGTGAAGGACCACCCACCACCTGAAATCGGCACCCCCAGAGGTATCGTTTAACAACTTGGAGGACATTGGAGTCACAGCGGATTTTAGGCACATCAGCTCCCATTAGCGTACACGGCCCCAAAGCAGTCGAGCCGAGAGGGAGTTGACCGTTCCAAGCACTGGCCGAGCCGGATGCTGCTTCACTTCCGATGATCTTATGGAAACGGAGTTTAGCGTCCAGGGACGTCCATTTGGTGGATGTCTGTGGGAGTCCGTCAAATGAAATATGTATTTATAATAAACTAGCTGAAGTACCCGTTCTTCGCACGGGAATGAATGGACTTTTTGATATTACGATTTGTGGTGATTACTATTCATTGTAATAAACAGATATAGCAAAGTGGATATCGCGTTATATTGTGTCCAATAATCATGCATACCGAATTGCAAGGCAATCGTTTGTACGGTGCAGAAGGCCATGCAGCGTAGCGCAATCTAGTGGCGAGTTTTAGCAAAACGGATACGGCGAAAATATTTTTCGCATTCAGATATCGATGTATACGAATTTTCATGACTATCGCCTGGACAGACCTGAAGTTCATGTGTTGACGCGACATCTAGTGGCAAGTTATAGGAAAATGGATAGCGCCAAACTCTTTCCCGTGTTCAAATATCTATGTATACCTATTTTCATAGCGATTATTTGCACAGTCAAGAAGTGATACACTGCAGGGCCATCTAGTGGTTCAATAAAGTAATGATTTGCTACAGCGCCGTCAAGTGGCGAGTTATAGCAAAATAGATAACGCCAAAATATTCTCATTGTTCAAATAGCTATGTATACTGATTTTCATAGCGACCGTTTGAATGGTCAAGAATTTGGCCTGCTGCAGCGTCATCTAGTGGCGAGTTAAAATAATAATGCATTGCAGTGTCATCTAGTGGTGAGTAACATCAAAAGGAACGCAGTTAGAATATATTCTTCGTGCTCAAATGTGTAAGTATAAAAAATTTTATGCCGATCGGTCGAACGGTATAGAAGTTGATGCTTTGCAGCGCCATTTAGCGGCAAGTTACAGCAAAATGGATAGTGAAAAATATTCTCCGTGTTCTAATATTCGCGTGTACCAAATTTCATCGAAATCAGTTGGACGATATTCGCATAGCAAACGGCTAAACGGAATAGAATTCAACGTTGTTCTGCGGCACCAAGTGGCAAGTTAAGGAAAACGGATAGCATAAAAACCTTCTGCATCATAAAAGACTTAGGTGTACCAAATTTAATCGTGCAACGGTGCTCAACGGTGCTGGAGTTTTTCAACCTCATAAACACATACCAACATTCATTTTTATCTATAACCAGTGTTATTATTTATACCAGTCTCAAATAAAATCCAGTTTCAAATCTAAGCCTCGCCAAAGTGCCAACATACGCCATTTTGCAAGAGTTTTTTCAGGGAATCATTCGAAGCATTGACTTAGCAGCAATCAATATGGGAAATGGTTCGACCGCCAAAGAGTAGCACGCATTTATTTGAAAATTGGAATCCCTTAATACAGCCGATTTTTTTTTAAATTATCAACTATAATGTGTTTTATTCATCGCTACTCCGATGTACTAAATGAGAAGATTTCAATTTTCTGAAATTTGGCGGAATTCCCCCAATTTAAATCAATGTACTCAATTGGCGAGAATTCTGAAGTTAGATCGCTTGAAATCCCTTAATAACTGCATTATTTCTTCAGGGATCATTAAAATTTAACGCTGTATTCTAATAAAACCTTTGCACTTGTTTTCAAAAATCTATTTCCTTAAGCTCTCAATAAATTGCGCCAAGCCGAAAACTGTGCAAACCGTTAGAACTCACTTACTCAAAATCCATATTTCAGCCATTTTATTTTTTCGCCAAACTAAAAACATTTACACATTAGCCTCGGAAATCTTCAATTCTTATTGTTTTGCGTGTAAAGCATTATATTCCTGCTCTGATTTCCCATGCACGCGATATTATAATTAAAAAAAAAATAACCTTACGAATATAAACTAACAAAAAAAAATCATTATTATTCTTTTACTTTGAGAATTTAAAACATTTTATTCGGCAAAATCGCCACACATGGCAACCACTATCGTTATTTCACACTTTTTTCACTACAGGGGTTACAATTACGGAAAGATTTTTGCGTGAAGAGCATAAAAAATCTCTTAAATTCCGGGAACGGGTGGACTTTCAAAGTTTTAAAGTGGACTATGATTTATTCTATATTATTTTACACATCTGTGCTAAATTTCAGGCCGATAGGTCCATTTTTGTGGATTTGTATACGAATCAAATCCACAAACCAACAAACAAACAGAATTGCATTT
The DNA here is from genome assembly GCA_038373885.1 of Cheiracanthium punctorium. Lineage (NCBI taxonomy): Eukaryota > Metazoa > Arthropoda > Arachnida > Araneae > Cheiracanthiidae > Cheiracanthium > Cheiracanthium punctorium. The sequence goes on along the minus strand of JAWZYV010012594.1, from coordinate 160,156 downwards.
TTATTTATAAGATATGTAAAAAAATATTTTTTAAACTATCTTTAATCTATATTTTTAATTATTTCTTATAGAAGATTTTTACTATCACAACCTCATGTGTACCTGGCTTTAAATACAAGGAAATAATTTTATTAGACTGTTTCATAAATTTTGTTTGTAGTTTATCGAGAAAATGTAAGACACACGAAGACATTTTTATAAGAACTTATACTAACTCAAGACTATTTGCTAATCTGAAGATAAATATATTACGCTATTTTTAGAAGGCCGCGATGTTTCACAAGCACCTGCTTCGCAATTTTTTAAAAATCCCGCATACATTTAAAGAATTCCGAAAAAATAATTCGTATTCTGAAACACTTCAGAACAGACAATTTTTGAAAAACAGCGCACCCCTACATAAAAAGAATTACGTAATTAGAATTAATTACTGAATTTCCTAAGCCCTTTTTAAGAATCATAAAGTTTTTGAGACGCCTGGCAAAGCAGCGTTTAGAAAGCAAGTGCTCTTCTCTGAAAGGTTATCTCCAGTTTAATTAAACGCTATCGTAATATTTATAAATGCACCCTACTTTTTCATTAAGCATTATTCTGTTTCTGTATTTATTAATCCCAGGGTTTGGCGCTCGTATTTCGGGAGAAATCTTCTTTTCTCGTTAATTCAAAAGCGTAAATTAAAATTTTTATTGCTTAGCGGTTCTAATATATCAGGTACATAAAAGAAGTTCTTTGGCGTTCAATTATATCCTGAAGTGCGAAAGGTCGAATCAAAATGCAGACTTTTTTTTCAGCTTTTCTTGATACTCATGGAGACTGATTAGCTAAGAGTTTCTTTTCATACATTTTTTTTTCTGCCCGTTGCTTTACAAACTGTTCTATAATTAACTTTGTTTCAGATGGATAAGATATATGTTATTTGATTACGTAAGATGTGCTTAGAAATACAGAACTGAAATTTTCTCCTACGCATTGCGCATTTAATAAATATTGTAATCTTCTTATTAATAAAAATGAAATTCTGTTTGTTTGTTTGTTTGATTGTGGATTTGATTCGTATACAAATCTACAAAAATGGACCTATCAGCCTGAAATTTTGCACAGATATGTAAAATAATTTAAAATAAATCATAGTCCACTTTAAAACTCTGAAAGTCCTTTTTTATGTTCTCCACGCAAAAAGCTTTCCGTAATTGTAAACCCTGTAGTGAAAAAAATGTGAATTAGCATCGTGGTTGCCATGTGTGGCGATTTTGCCGAATAAAATTTTTTAAATTCTCAAAGTAAAAATAAAAGAATAATAATTTTTTTGGTAGTTTATATTTGTAAGATAATTATTTTTTTATTATAATATCGTGTGCATGGGAAATCAGAGCAGGAATGAAATGTTTTATACGCAAAACAATAAGAATTGAAGATTTCCGAGGCTAATATGTAAATTTATTTAGCTTGGCGAAAAAATAAAATTAACATGGCTCAAAATGGCTCAAATGACGATTTTGAGAAAGTGAGTTCTAGCTGTTTGCACAGTTTTCGGCTTGGCGCAATTTACTGAGAGCTTAAGGAAATAGATTTTTGAAAACAAGCGCAAAGGTTTTATTAGAATACAGCGTTAAATTTTAATGATCCGTGCAGAAATAATGTAGGTATTAAGGGATTTCAAGAGATAATGTAGTTAAGGGATCTATCTTCAGAATTCTCGCCAATTGAGTACATTGATTTAAGTTGGGGGAATTCCGTCAAATTTCAGAAAATTGAAATCTTCGCATTTAGTACATCGGAGTAACGATGAATAAAACACGTTATAGTTGATAATTTAAAAAATGCGGCTGTATTAAGGGATTCCACTTTTCAAATGAATGCGTGCTTTACTTTCTGCCGGTCGAACCATTTCCCAGTTTGATTGCTGCTAAGTCAATGCTTCGAATGATTTCCTGAAAAAACGCTTGCAAAATGGCGTATGTTGGCACTTTGGCGAGGCTTAGATTTGAAACTAGATTTTATTTGAGACTGGGATATATAATAACACTGGTTATAAATAACAATGAATGTTGGTATGTGTGTATGAGGTTGAAAAACTCCAGCACCGTTTGACCGATGACCATGAAATTTAGTTCACCTAAGTCTTTTATCATTGAGAAGCATTTTATGCTATCCGTTTTCCTCTAACTTGCCACTAGGTGTTGCAGCAGAACGTCGAATTCTATTCCGCTTAGCCGTTTATTATGCGAATATCTTCCAACCGATTTCGATGAAATTTGGTACATGCGGATATTAGAACACGGAGAGTATTTTTCAGTATCCATTTTGCTGTAACTTGCCGCTAAAAGGCGCTGCAACGCATCAACTTCTATACCGTTCGACCGATCGGCATAAAATTTCTTATACTTACACATTTCAGCACGAAGAATATATTCTAACTGTGTAACTTTTGATGTTACTCACCACTAGATGGCACTGCAATGCATTATTATTTTAAATCGCCACTAGATGACGCTGCAGCAGGCCAAATTCTTGACCATTCAAACGGTCGTTCTGAAAATCAGTATACATAGCTATTTGAACAATGAGAATATTTTGGAGTTATCCATTTTGCTATAACTCGCCACTTGACGGCACTGTAGCAAATTATTACTTTAATTAACCACTAGATCGTGCTGCAGTGTATCAATTCTTGATTGTGCAACTGATCGGTATGAAAACAGGTATACATACATATTTGAACACGGGGAAGAGTTTGGCGCTATCCATTTTCCTATAACTTGCCACTAGATGTCGCTTCAACACATGAACTTCAGGGCTATCCAGCCATTCGTCCTGAAATTTCGTATTCATCGATATCTGAAGGCGAAGAATATTTTCGCCGTATCCGTTTTGCTAAAACTCGCCACTAATTGCGCTACACCGCATGGCCTTTTGCACCGTACAGACGATTGCCTTGAAATTCGGTATGCATGATTATTGAACACAATATAATGCGATATCCATTTTGCTATATCTCTTTATTACAATAAATAGTAATCAAAACAAATCATAATATCAAAAAGTTTATTCATTCCCGTGCGAAGAACGAGTACTTCAGCTAGTAATTTATAATTCAGACATTAGAGGGAGAGTTCACTCATTCAGAGCACTAAAAATGCTTCATCTTCAGAAATCTTTGTCGAAAATCTGTTATAGGTATTAAAATGATTTTTGCATTTACACGTTTTGAGGTATTCTCAATTCACCCGTGCTCTTTTTATGGTTATGTATGTGTGTACGATGTGCGTGTATACGATGCATAGTTTTTCACAGGGCTACAAAAATACTTCTTATACATCACGCCTACGAACGTAAATTCTCTAAACTGCGCTATCGTCTAAACGGTACATTTAATTGAGCGCAAATTGAGTACGTATGTTACAGGTTACAGTCACATGATCTGCATAAATTTTGATGTGCATAGAACTAATAGTTTATTCGCATTATTGCAAAAACGAATGCTTATACAAAGCGTCTTATGAGCGCAAATTCTTTAAAGTACGCGACTGTCTAAATGGTACATTCGAAACAGTTCAAATTATTACATTTGTATGTTTATTATAGGTCACTGTGACACAATTTGTATAGATTTCGGTGTGTGTAGGACTCATAGTTTATGTACAGGACATCAAAAATGAATTCTTATACATTACGATCAATTGTTCGGAATGTCCAGTGAAGTTAATCCTTTTTTTCCCCTATTCCTTCCTTTTTTAAGGTACACTTCTATGGATAAATTTCTGTTTTACAGTTGCAAGAACTCTTTTGTTGCCAGTAAATTTTTTATTAGTGTGGAAACGCTAGTGTTGTTGATATAAAATGTCTAGCGGTCGCTTTACTATAGCCGGGAACTGTGTATTGAAATGTATTCATTTGAAAATTATACACAGTATCTGATAAATTCAGTCGTTGCTAAATTTTGTCATTAATGATAAGCTGCACGACCTTTTGTTAAACACAGCATGTTTATCAGTAATTTATCTTCAAAACTCTAAAAGTTACAAATTGAAGCTTTAACCTAGAGAAGGAGTCAACATCTTTGACCTATAGTAATAAAGAAACGCTTCATAGATTATCGAAGAGAGATTGTTCGAGATTACGGAATATGCAAAATTTGCCCTACTTAAGATGTCAGTATTTGAACATATTAATTTTAATAATTTACTGTAATTTTAAGTGCGCTCACTGAATGAAGACTTTCTTAGTTCATTTATATGACAATAGTGTGCAGCTAATATATACAGTTGATATTTTTTATTATCGTTATAAAAAGGAGTAAAATGTGTTTTTAACTTTAATTGAGAAGTAAATACGTGAGTTAATTAAATTAAAACAGTTAGTAGCACAAACCAGACGAGCGGTGTGTGAGTGCTAAGTATTTCTGTTGAAGAAGATAGCCAATCAGCGAACAGTATTTCATCTCTCGTAGCATCAGTAACGACGGAAGCATCCAAACCGTCTCCTTCTAATCCTGGATTTGTTCTTTACTTTTTGTGGGAAATAAAAATATACAATAAGGAATGGTTTAAAACTGTTTGAGGCTTGTCCATAAGTGTTTAACGTAACTGTGTATGTGTTTCAAAAAGTCGTACATTTACATTATTTCACGACGCAATATTTTCACGTACGCAAGAGGTCTTCGGACGCAACCCAATTCATGAGTTCTCAAGCGCAATTCATGAGTCCACTGTTCATATATTACGCTTCTTTTTCTATACATAGTCAAGCCGTACATTTACCCACTTAAACCTGTAAAACATTGCAGGGGGGGGGCACAAGAAAAACCAAAGAGCAAGTAGTGATGCATGTTTTTAAAAAAACATCTTATTTATTCTCATTTTTACTCAAAAATATATCCATTTTCGATTAAAATGTTCTTTCAAACTTTACTGATAACACTATTCTGTAGAAAATTCGACTAAATGTCCATTGTTAAAGATTAAAAAACTGAATGTATATTGAAAAATCTAAGGGGAGGGGGGCGCACCACCGTAAGTTAGCCTTTGTTGGGGGACGCGACGTTAAAAGGTTTAGAACCGCTGCTCTAACCGATATTTCACTAAGCGGATTCGACAGTATTTAGGCAAGCAGAATAGAAAATAATAAACAGCGATAAAAGATGTAAACAAACAGAGGAGGCAATGATTTTCCATTCTTGGATTTTTCTTGGTTACACAGCATCCATTCAAAACTATGTCACCAACAATGAAATACCACCAACCAACAAACAACGCAGATCCAAACAAACCAAAGTTCTTCATTGCATTGTTGAGTCTGTCATAATTCTGAAACTCGCAACAAAGCAATTTCGAGTTTTCTTCCAACAATTCCTCTTGAAATTTCAAGCGTAAAGGTTCGATTTAAAACTGCTTTCGAGTTCATTAAGTTAATAAGCGATTTTGGTTGAAATTTTTAGGGTATTTGCTGATTATAACTACTGCAATGGGCCTAATCAAAAAGTTTCGTACAGCTCTGTAAGTGTGTCCTTTTATTTCAAGTTTTACTATTTATCACCTCTTGGAACCTCAGACGCGGTTGCTGAACAGTCTGAGTTTGAAAAACAATAAAATTGCTCGAAAATACGTCAAATATAAGATTAAAGAAAAGTTTTACATATTTTCATGCCATTTTAGTTTAACCATCGTCCAATCCATCGGAAATAATCTGCAAATTTGTCTGGGAATTTTTTAATGGTTTTTATCTATCTTTTAACATACAAAGTACGTTTGAACTTTTATTTAATTTCACTTAGTATTAACGTCGTAATTATGGAGATTATTTAATAATATATAAACAACACATAAGGCTATAAATACTAATCAAAGTTATATATTTTACATAAATTACTAGCAAACCAAAGTAAGATTCTCGAACACTAAAAGAAATTACGCACTAAAAGGCCAAGTTTGTCTAAAACGTCATTGGTCTCCAAAATTGGTGCAAAAACTAGCTAAGACAGATAAAGCAGTTTAGTCAAAAAGAGTGAGGAGCACTGTCTTTTTTCCCCGGCTGCCATATTTAGGAATGGAAAATTTTATATCTTAAAGATGCCAACGACGATACCTCTGGGGTTGTCAATACGGGTGTTAGGTCTCTCATCTCGAAAGGGATTCAAAATTAGGAGACCACTTATTGGAGACAACGTTGGTCTGTTTAACAGGCGGCCCCCATAATGAAATGACCAACATTTAAGCCCCTCGTAGCGGTCAAGTCTATAAGTAGACAGCTAAACTGGCCATTAGGGAGAAAAAAATCATCTAGAATCAATGCAATTAAAAATCTACTAATGTACTGACTAAAATTTCGAGGGTGGGGGATCAAACCCATATGATTCCCCTCCTGGATATGAACTTTCTGCCAGTATATGGCTCGTATATGCAAAAAATATGTAAAAGAAAAAAAATCAGATTGATTGCGAAAATAAGCTTCGTTCGTGAACGAAGTACAGTACTAGATAATGAGTTGACTCGATTAACGACAGACTGAAGAACGTCAGCTGACAGTATTTTTAGTCAAGTTATGCCTCAAAACCTTACAATACACCCGTGCGACGGAATATGGAGTATTTATGCAGACACACATTTTTATAGGTTCGTACTCATTGACTACGATTAGATGAAAACGTAAATATCCTGTTTAGAGGCGGAAACGGGCACGTCCATTAGTTGTTGGGGTTGCCAGTCAGATGTGCGCTTGCCGCTAAATTATCCTGAAAGAAATAACGATTTATATTATCAAATGAAATGAACTAAGAATTCAAAGCACAATAAACCTCTGCAATCCTATAGAAATAAACAAGACGGAAGAAGTGCATACACACCGCTCGCTTTTCCCCTCCAGGACAGGTTCATTTGGATTTACCTTTACTGGCAGCTTGCCAATTTTCGACTCTAAACGCAGCCAGACATTATTTAGTTTAAGCACTAGTACTTGTGAAAGAAAACCTCATTTTCTTGAGAAAAATGGGACTAACCGATTAGTTGATAAGACTAGCAGACGTCACCTGACAAAACAGGCAAACGTGGTTTTAAACTTTTTAGATCCCCAGTCCGAAAGTGAGGACACTTAAATTATCGTACAAGATGGACGTCTTCACTCGGGCACACATAAAACTCAATTTTCCCAAGAACGTTAAATAATCGGATTATTATTTTTTTCTAATTAAAAATTCAAACTCTATTATTGCATAAAATCATTCAATTCAAAGAAATATTTTTTCAGATACTGTTAATAAATAAGTTTCAGGATACTAATGCGTTTCCTTTGAAATGTCATTTAGGTCCGGTCGTAGAGATCGTAGTAAAAAGTCTCTGGAAAGTTCTATCGAAAACATAGAGATAGAAATTAAGAAGTAAGTTTCATCATTACATAAAGTGGGATCGAATCTGTATTTTTCAGGTTTTGGATTACGGTACCTATTAAACGGATCAAAAAGTTCATTTAAAAGTCACTGCGTAATTATAATAAAAGAAAATATGGTTTTCTGTGCGTCCCGCTATGTAATTCCTTTCATTGGCGTAGCCTGAAAAAAAATATTTGGGGGTGGGGGGTTAGACAATGCTGTAACGAAAAATTTTTTGTTTGGGAAATCACAAGCTTCAAAAAGGCCATTTTTAAGATACATACAGGCCGTAAATCCAGGGCCTTAATGACCCCTTGGGCAGTGCATCAAGGCTCCGAGTTTCAGTACATAACAGTAATATATTGCTTAGTGTAAACAGTAACATATTGCTTAGAGTAAACATATTGCTTAAGCGTAGTGCTTAAGCGTTGTCGCCTGTGGCACGTGCCCTATCACGGATACGCCATTAATAAAAAAAAGGAGCGTTCGTGACTGATAAGCCTAACTACGCTTAAGCAATATGTATTGCAGTTTGTTACATTAAAAAACCATGATCTTATAACTATCGTCTCTTGGCCAGGGGCACAAAAAAATCTGCAGAAACATTAGCTTAAATTAAAACTTTCTATCATTGATCCAGGTACTTCTAGGTTATGTACATTGCCCCCCCCCCCCATTGTACGCGAAATTTTAGTATCACTAAAGAGTGAAAAGTGTTAAAGAACGAAAGAAAAAAAAAGAAAGATTCCGAAATTTGACCCACAAATACTACACCAGTTAAATAAATTGGTGTAGAAAAACAAATTATGTTGAAAAATGTTTCATGTAATCGATGTGCCCGGCATATTTGTAATTCTTTTTTTATTTTACAGTAAAATAAAGCTCTGTAACGGATTGATAGTAACAATAAGAAGTCAACTCTCCGACCCAATGAAGTATACACAGCCTGGAGCTTTTTTCAAAGTCATTGCCTACATAGCTGAGGAAAAATTTATTGAATCCCAAAATGGAAATGAGCAGAGCGATATTGTTGTAAATGAAAACTGCGTACTGTGGAAAGAAGTGCCCCCGCTCTGTCAACGTCAGGCTCGTTCGTTTGTAAAAGTGGTGAATGAACTCTTTAAACTAAATTTTTTACTTAAAATTGTTTATGACGAATTTCTGTAGAACCCGAACAAGACGGCCTTTTACATCGCTTTTAGCCGGGACAATGAAAAGCGGAAGTTCAACATGGCCTTTTACATCGCTTTTAGCCAGGAGAATGAAAAGCGGAAGAACAAGACGGCCTTTTACATCGCTTTTAGACGGGAAAATGAAAAGCGGAAGTTCAAGACGGCCTTTTACATCGCTTTTAGCCAGGACAATGAAAAGCGGAAGTTCAAGACGGCCTTTTACATCGCTTTTAGCCAGTACAATGAAAAGCGGAAGAACAAGACAGCCTTTTACATCGCTTTTAGCTGGGACAATGAAAAGCGGAAGAACAAGACGGCCTTTTCCGTAGCTTTTAGCCGGGACAATGAAAAGCGGAAGACGGCCTTTTCCGTAGCTTTTAGCCGGGACAATGAAAAGCGGAAGACGGCCTTTTACATCACTTTTAGCCAGTACAATGGAAAGCGGAAGTTCAAGACGGCCTTTTCCGTCGCTTTTAGCCGGGACAATGAAAAGCGGAAGACGGCCTTTTACATCACTTTTAGCCGAGACAATGAAAAGCGGAAGTTCAAGACGGCCTTTTACGTCGCTTTTAACTGGGACAATGAAAAGCGGAAGTTCAAGACGGCCTTTTACATCGCTTTTAACCGGGACAATGAAAAGCGGAAGAATATGACGGCCTTTCAACGGGTTTTAGCATGAATGAGAAAACCCGTAGAACACCTTGACGAGGTGGGTGGGCTTTGAAGGGAGGGAGGGTGGCCCTTATGAAAATCAACTCATTCTTCGAGGTAAAGTGCCTTTATGAAAATCAATTAAAGCCGAGCAATATTTAAAAAACTTTGTTACTCTGCCGATATTGCCCGTCCCCCCCAAGCCGCATGGAAGTTACAACTGTTGAGGAAAGCCATATCTTTTAATTACAAATATTTCCACTATTGTTCATATTTAAAACGATCCGAGGCTGCATTGACGTCGCACGAGATTTGATCTTATCGAAAGCAGGAGACCATCAGGGATACTTGATGCAAAGTCCGCTGCGCTCTTCTTGAGTCTTCTTCAGAACAGCTGGACTGGTGAAGAATGAGGTTTATCATACTCTGCTAGACTGATTGACGTGCTTCCAGTCTTTTTCTGCTTCTCACCATAACCAGGTCAACCGTCCAAAGTCACAAGTTGTAAATTTAAAACATGAATAATATATTTGTATCTTATCCAATTTTCACATTTTTCAGACCCAATAAAACTTTTTTTCTCCTTCATTTCTGGTTGCTCGAATGAATAAAATAAGGCATGCTATTATTTAAAAAAATAGTTTTATTTATTTTTCAAGGGGAAAACTTGAAAAAGTAACTCCTATTATATTGGGTGACAATATCGATTTTTAAATATGCTGAAATGTTAAAATTATAAAATTACATCTTTAAGCTTTCCAAAGCAGATTAAATTTAAAATCTATTTTACTTAGAACCCAAGTTACAGCTCTTTAAATGTTACCCAGACACCAGATCTACATTTGTTTAAAACATATTATTTGCTTTTCCTGAAACTAAAATTTTACAGTTTTCCGATTAATACAAAACATAAAATAGAAAATGGCCGATAAAATGTTTTGAAATTTTACATATATATTTTACAAACAGTAATAAAAGGAATAGACTATACTCATTATTATATATTAAAAATTTATATTTATGATGGTTTATAATTTGACTTGTGAACAATTTTCAAAAATATTTATACATGCATAATTCATAAAAGTTTTAGCCTGTGAGATATTCAGATTATTTTACGAGACTAGTCTAATCTTTTGGAAACGCCATGGTGATCATTATTTAATTCTCAGAATACTGATAGGTACATCTATATTTAAATTCTCATGTTTAGCGGAAGTGTTAATTTTTAATTTATTAGGGTTTCTTCCCCAAATTTCTCTGCATAATTACACTTTTTAATACAAAAGAAGTTTCTTTATACTTTTCCTAATTTTTAAGTAGAATATAATAATATGTACCTCTGAAGTTAAAAAATAAAAATTCTGATAAAAGCTTCTGAAAGTGTACGTGATATACCTTAATACCACTAAACTCTGAAAGAGACTCTGGCCATGGGTGCCCATAAGCGCCCCCCCCCCTCCCCTCTACAGTTCTAGTATATTGTCTTATGATGTAAGAAGACTGGGAGATACGCCACGAGAGTTCTTCTGAAGAACGGAATTTTGTAACTTTACTTGAACGATCTTTCTAACTTTACCTGTAAAACATCTTTCACTGGATTCTCATTCTTCATGCAGTGAAGGTATTTTACAGGAGAAAAGAATGTTCAGATCAAAGAAACACGCATGCATGGAACAAATCATTTCATGCGCAGTCCATTCCTAATAACTGCCGTTAGATTTGACAGATCTGTTGTGGACAACACATGACTTCTTTGCACGTCTAATAAATCAAAAATATTTTCGGCGCACTTCATCTAAACTTGAAATAGAAAAAAATACTGCAGTAATACTAAGATTTAGCGATTTCTAGCGAAATATATCCAATATCGCCAAGCTGGTATTACTTTCTGGACGTACCTCGTACACAATCATTAAAATACAGCATCATTTTTAAAATGCTCTCTTTATTAAGAACGAAACTGCTTCATAATTACATTTAAATCAGGAGTTCATGGACAACTTTATTCTAAAAAATACCACTTATGTTTTATCCCCTCCAACACCGTCATTCCCTGCGTTTTTATATCACTACTGTATGCTAACGCTAACAAGATCTACGACGGTATCAATTTCAAAACTTCCAATAACTTAAAAAAATAACAGGAACGTAATAATAAATTTCAAACTTTCGGCCTTTGAAGTAATCTTTTGATCCATATTACTGTAGATAAAAAAAGCCCATAAAAGGAAAATAAAGAAAGAATTCATTCAAGAAAATTAATTATAAAGCAATTGGCAATGAATAAAATATGAAGATAAAAAATCAAAGAAAGCCTACCAGATCGATGTCTGAAGTGTTAAAAAGAAAGGAAACTCTAAATTTTAATTAGATTCTCCTATCCTTCAGGGTATAATTAAACCACGGTTGATTTTTTATGCTACTCATATATTATAACCTCTAAGTAATAGAACTTTAAATTACATTTTTCGAATGAGTTACTGAAAGAGATTTGCTGCTGATGAAAGTTTTCTAAGAAATTATTTCCATCTATAAATTCGAGCTTTAAATCTGAATTGTATTTTTTCGAAATATTTTAATTGAAAAATTTCTTTAAATATGCTATAGAATCTCTTCCACTTTTAGTAAACATTCTGCCTTTGCATTACTTAGTTTATTTACTTGGTCCGTTCGCTTAAAATGGAATCTGTGCGAATTCAACATTTTCTTCAACAACAACCATCAGTGGAAAACAAATTCAGATTCATGCTTAGAATTAGCATTGGTTTACAGATGACCTTTAAAATGGTGCATCTGACGAATCTGATTGTAGCCAAAACACTTTCTTGCTTTAATAGAGCCCTCATCATAAGGCCAGTACAATCTTGATAATCCAACATATATGGGACCTGACAACCGCAAGATTATCGAGAAATTATGGATTATCGAAATCTTGTTTTTGACACAAACTTAAAATCGCGTGATTTCTTTTGGTCAGGTTGCTGTATACTAGATAAATACTAAACAAAATACATCAGGCAAACTATAAAAACAATGACGAAAGAGGGAGGGAAGCACAAGAGCGTTCATGCTTGTTTACATCATAGACATATGAATACAAGAATACGGCATTAGCTATCTTTAGCATTGAAAGAAATGAAGTAACTGTTCGGGTCTAAGTATGGCGGAATATTAAGTTAGTTCCTTTTAAATAACAGTGAAACATGCACGATTTTACCGATTAAAAAGTAAGGATGCATAGTTATATGATACGATAGTTCTGAATACAAAATCACAGCATTCTACAGTTAAAAGTTTTACAGTTATGCCAAATTATTCTTGGTGCCCATTTTGGTGACATTACTTCTTTAAAATTGGAACTTGTCACAATAGACTAACACTGTCATATTGCAATGTGGTCTAGGCCATATGGCGAATCGGTCACAATTTCGGCTTCACTATCAGATAGCTAATCCCGTCTCCTTGTATTCATATCTCTATGGTTTACATCCTCCGTGGTCGGTGCATGGAGAGATAATATATGTGCTTCCCAAAACTGCCGAATTATTGAACGTGGCGGACTAACCAACCGCCAGATTATCAAGTATGTATTGTATGTGAGCATATTGAAGAAAAAGAAAATTATTAAATGGCGAGGATTCGGCATTTTCAATCGAGAATGCCTTTCTAATACAGACACAAATCGACTAAAGTTTTTGTGGGGATATATTGGCAGATGCCCAAGTCTATTGCATGACGTCTATGATCTGTTTATTCTGACCATTATTTACCGCTGAAGCCACATCTATAGGAAAACGGTGGAAGCAAAGTTGTGCATCTAATACTCAAAAACAAGAATATAATGCAATTTTTTCACTTGAAGAAGAAACCCAACTGTAGTTTCATACGGTTAACTCGAAGCCCAAGTTTTACCTGCATTGTACTTTTCGCTTACTGTCACACTCATGAACATATTCATCTCTCAGAATTCGAAATCTTGTGTTTAAAAATAGTATCCGTGTGAGCTGTGTACCCAGGCTTCCTTCAAGGGGCGGGGTTATAGGCATAACCTTTATGTTAAAACGCACAATCTTTTAGTAAAATTTGAAATATATATGGACTTTATATTAAATGTTTTCGTCAACGGGGGGGGGTGACCCCACCTCCCTAGAGTACACCACTGTAAGTGTGATCACTTATCTCAAATGGTGGTCAATATATATTTCCAAATTTAATAACCTGCACTGCAGAATTTTTTTCACTTTGAAAAAAGATGTATATCAGTATAAATTTTGATTCTTAGTTTCTTAAAGTTAGCAAAGAAGGGGATCTATTTTTTAAAAACAAACATCATTAATGAAGCGCATTCTTTAGCTTGACACTTTTCTCAATTACTGTCTCCTTTCTTTTGACAATGCTAAAACAAATGATGTTATTGGTCATTTTTATTAATGCCAAATTCATGCTCGTATGTGGTGTATGTATGTCTAACATGCTTTGGTACAATTTTCAAAGAACTGAAAAACAATACTTTGAATGACACAGTTTTCATTATATAAAAAAACTTTTTTTTAAATAACTCCTAAGATTTTATAACGTTTTCAGTATGAAAAAAAACAGACTTCCAGAGGAATGTAGATGCGTCAAAAGATTTTATGAAATCTTAAATTACACTACAACTGGCGTTTTCATTTATTTATTTGATAATTTATTCATTAACATTCTTAAAAATTTCCTCAATACTTTATTTTAAGTTATTATAAAAGAAAATCTAAGTGAACGCTTTTATTTAAAATTTAGTAAAATGTAGCCACCAAAACACTTCAGAAGATACCAACCTCACCTAAGATGGCCATATGTGAATTCATCACACAGAGTTAACCCTTTGAGGCGCAACCCTTTCCCAATGCTGAAACAGGGCAGCCGTTGCCATTGCTCGACTTAACTATCAGCAAGATGGCGGACGATCGAAACGTTCATCGCGTGCCACAGATCTAGAGACACTTTTTTGACGACAGCTGGCTGTACTTTCAGCATTGGGCAATCTATCCAGCCGTTCTCGCATTCTTAAATTTTTCAGATGTCAGTGCTGTTAAAAATAATCGTGGCAATTTTTTACGGGAAATGACGTGCTAAAAAGTCAAGGATTCTCGTGGGGCTATGTCACCCGCAACTATTTTTATAGAAATCAAATCTATTCTCCGTGACTGGCAACAGTCAAAACGTCAGAGTTTGGTGTTCCCAGAGCGGGCACACTGCGCATTAAAGGGTTAAAGTTTGTGAGGTTTGAGTTAAGGTTTGAGAAATTAATGTGCAAATGGGTTCTTAAAACGTTCAATTATATACAAAAAATATTAATAATCTTAAACCATGAACATGTCTTCCGCAATTATTAAAAAATTCAAAGTATCTCACAAAAACACATTTTTCTTTCTTTCTTACTCTTTCTTTTTTTTTTCCTATTTCCTGTTCTTTTTCTTTACGTATTTCTTGTACATGTATTTCTCAAGCTTTCTTTAATAATTCATCTATATAAATTTACTAATTTCAAAAAGACACAGCATTAGAAATTTTAAATATATAATATTATCAACGAATTCGCAAATGCAAACTAAATACTTCAGATCTAGAGATCCTTTTTTGACGTAGCTGGCTGTACGGGCACAGCCAGCTGCGTCAAAAAAGGGTCTCTAGATCGTTGGCACGCGATGAACGTTTCGATCGTCCGCCATCTTGCTGGTAGTTAAGTTGAGCGATGGAAACGGCTGTTCTTTTTTCAGCATTGGACAATCTATCCAGCTGTTCTCGCACTCTTTCATTTTTCAGCAGATGTCGGTGCTGTTAAAAATAATCGTGACAATTTTTTACGGCAAATGATGTGCTAAAAAGTAAAGGATTCTCGTGCAGCTATGTCACTCGCAACTATTTTTATAGAAATCAAATCTATTCTTCGTGACTGGCAACTGTCAAAACGTCAGAGTTTGATGTTCCCAGAGCGGGAACACTGCGCGTTAAAGGGTTAAAACAAGTTGTATACGGCTCAAATAGTGTTTAAATTGTGTATAGTACTCAATTGTTGCTTAATATTCTATTTTTAGCTGAAATGCATTGTATGCAAAATTTCAGATCAGTTGGAGATTGGAGTGAAATTGATTTACATTGTTCATTGCAACAGCTTCCGAAGGGTAGCAATATTCCTGAAATGTTTCTCTTCTGTTTTCTAAATCTTCCGGATTTAAATTGAGATTAATAGATGAAAGTCTCACAAAAACAATTTTGCATGTCTATGAATTATTGTATAGCGTATTGAAACTTATTAATCTGGCTGTTGCCAATTTCCTCTGTTCCGTTTAGATCACTGTAACACTAATATTATTTTACCTATTTTTACAGGCCTTTCAAATCTTGGAGGTACACAAAGTATCAGATGATGTCAATGCTTGCAAAAGAGTTTTATTTGCTTAGAATTTTAAAAATGAGTTCTAAATTTTAATCAATGAATGAATTATTTATTTTTTATTACAGCTCAATAAATTAATTTAATTAACTTAATCTCCTCTAAACTAAACAATCGAATCTCCGAAATTCCATACTTTTCAAAGGAGTCTAAAATCAATTCAATACACTTGAAACTACTACACGCTTAACAAAAACATGATAAATTATTAGGTAGTAACAAATCTAGTAAATAGGATTTCTAGAGACAAAAAACAAACTCTATTGCTCTTTGAGGGAATAAAATATATATATAAAGCAAGAAACGAAATAGTGAACACGTAGAATACCAGTTAATGTTTGAAAGAATTCCGAATGCTTTTATGTTACTCCAATAAAAATAATATATAAAAAGCCCTTCAGATATTTTCACAAAGACTGAAAAAGAATCGATTAAGATAAAAGGCAGACTACACGTACAAACAAATTAACCATAAATAAATAAATAAAAGCTTCAAAGGTTGTTACTTTAAAAAAAGGGAGCTTCATTTCACATATTTTTCAGAATAAAATAAAATTTAAATATTGAAAATTTTACATCTATGTTTTAAAAATATATATTATGATTATTTTTCCTGCTTAGGGATATCAATTTACGAAATCAACTAAAAATTATTACTACATTCCTTAAGACAGATACAGGGTATTAAAAATCATATACTATCTTTTTTATACCTTTAATTCAGTATCAGAAAAATTATAAAACAGATATTGTTGATAGTAAAATCTTATTGTTAAAACACATCTGTAAACTTATGACAAAAATTCCTTTCTATACAGTAAATTTCTGTTTTACGAAAATGGGAATTTTCCTTGATTATAAATTAAGAACATATAAACGTAAAATCATTTTAAAACCGCCTTATCTTTAAACAGTCCGAATTTCGAAATACGAATCTTAGGTCCGTGACACGAAAGCGTTTATTCAACAGGCCCTATCCCAGTAACTTTAGGAAGACAAAAAAAATTTGCCTTTGAGTTTCGAAATGATAAATTAGAAAAAAAATATTTAGAATGGGGTGTCGCATTCTTCTGAACTTTGAGTTGTATTTTCGCATGAAACATGGGAAAATTCAAATGTTTTGTTTTTTTAACAGAAATTTACCGTTTTCACTCGAGCTTTGGAAAAATAATTTTTTCCCTTCGTTTGGCAAAAAACTACCAATTCATTAGTAAAACGGTAGTATTTACCTGAAAAACCAGGCTAGAAATATGCTGTATTTTAAGATTTTTTGTTTTCTTTGTGGTAAGTTATGTAAAATAAGCAATAGGCAGAAGAAAGAATAAACCTAAAAGTATACCTTCCAAATTGAAATGGTAGTTACTTATCGGGGAAGCATATGAATGAAGTAGGGCTTAACCCTTTGAGGCGCAACCCTTTCCCAATGCTGAAAAAAGGGCAGCCGTTGCCATCGCTCGACTTAACTACCAGCAAGATGGCGGACGATCGAAACGTTCATCGCGTGCCACAGATCTAGGCCACAGCTGGCTGTGCTCGCGCACAGCCAGCTGCGTCAAAAAAGGGTCTCTAGATCTGTGGCACGCGATGAACGTTTCGATCGTCCTCCATCTTGCTGGTAGTTAAGTCGAGCGATGGCAACGGCTGCCCTTTTTTCAGCATTGAGCAATCGATCCAGCTGTTCTCGCCTTCTTCCATTTTTCAGCAGATGTCAGTGCTGTTCAAAATAATCGTGACCATTTTTATACGGGAAATGACGTGCTAAAAAGTAAAAGATTCTCGTGGAGCTATGTCACCCGCCACTATTTTTATAGAAATTAAATCTATTCTTCGTGACTGGCAACAATCAAAACGTCAACAGTTTGGTGGTCTCAGAGCGAAACCACTGCGCGTTAAAGGGTTAAAGGCAAACTAAATATCTCAATTAATGAAGGGGGGGGAATCTGGAGCCGTATCTTTGTTGTATCCAAGCGGTATAATATATACCTAGGGCTCAGGGGCGTAGCCAGAAATTTTTCACGGTGGAGGGGGAGTTACAACAACTACAACTCATATATATGTATACGTGTGTGTGATAATGTAGTGAAGAATATACATTTTGTATGGCAAAAAATTCCTCATGTGGGGGGGGTTATGACGCCCCTAACCCCCCCTTAGCTACGCCCCTGCTAGGGCTACATACATTTTTCATTGGGGATGGTTGTACAAAGTGCGCAATTTTACCGTATAAACATAATTTTCTTCTTTAACCCTTTGAGTCGCAACCCTTTCCCAATGCTGAAAAAGGGCAGCCTTTGCCATCGCTTGACTTAACTACCAGCAAGATGGCGGACGATCGAAACGTTTATCGCGGCCACAGATCTAGAGACCCCTTTTATGACGAGAGCTGGCTGTGCCCGGCACAGCCATCTGTCGTCATAAAAGGGGTCTCTAGATCTGTGGCACGCGATGAACATTTCGATGGCACAGCCATGCTGTCGTCAAAAAAGGATCTCTAGATCTGTGGCACGCGATGAACGTTTCGATCATCAGCTATCTTGCAGGTAGTTAAGTCGAGCGATGGCAACGGCTGCCCTTTTTTCAGCATTGGGCAATCTATCCAGCTGTTCTCGCGTTCTTCCATTTTTCAGCAGATGTCAGTGCTGTTAAAAATGATCGTGACCATTTTTATACGAGAAATGACGTGCTGAAAAGTAAAAGATTCTCGTGGAGCTATGTCACCCGAAACAGTTTTTATAGAAATCAAGTCTATTCTTTGTGACTGGCAGCAGTCAAAACGTCAGAGTTTGGTGTTCCCAGAGCGGGATCACTGCGCCTTAAAGGGTTAACTAACAAAAAACAAACAAGGTAGTTATTTATTATGAAACTGAAGATGACTCCCGAAAAGACCACAAAATATTCAAATTCCCTGCAGAAAGTTTGCTAAAGTAATGTTTCATTCCGCGAACTGTGGTGACACTTCTTAATCTAGCCGGGGTGTCAGCCGGAGCCACACTGTCCTGTGGAGCCCTGTGACTGAAAGCGCTTGACGGGCACGGGCACGGGTGTGGAAGGCCGCCGGGGTTTTCAGAGTCGGCCGCCTGTGGAGTTCTATTACTTCGTACTTGAATTGCGGGTGTAAGACACTATGCTCAGTCACTCTTTTTTAAAGTTCCTGCCAAGTTTAAGGAAACGTCGCCTGTCATCCTATGTGTAACATCATGCTGCTGAATCAACACACTGTTCTAGGCGTTGTCCCGCAGACTGTATGGAGTGGAGGGCATCCTCTTCTGTGATGTTGCTACCTCACAGGCTGTAGCGGCTTGCAGGTGGCAGCTGACTTGCGGTGTGGCAGTTCTTCGGAAGCTAATGGACTGCTTTCGTTAAACAAGATCTACACACTGAGGACTTTACGTCGTAGCAGAGGCCTTCATTGGTTGAAGATGGATCGTCGCTTTGTGGATGTGGTACCCCTTCTGGGGCGACGTTGGGTGCCGTCCTCATCTGTCTGCCAGGGCTTCATCCCAGTAGTGTATCGCCTCTCTCCAGCCTCCCCGTCATGATTTGGACATTTTTTTCTAGTTTTATATCGTGGAGATGTCCTCACCATTCTCGATTTTCATTTATCTTCGACTTCTCGGAAGGTCATTCTGCATTTTTGTAATTATTCTTGGTTGAACCTAGCAACACGTTTTGAAGCCCGCTTGTCGGGGGGAATGCGGTCTGTTTCCTTCGCTCTTTTTACATCTTCATGCAGCTTGTTCGATCCATCTTCTCGTTCTTCTATAGTACGGCCATCTTTGGAGTGTCATCTAGTTCGGTTACGAGCGGTTACCGAAGGAATACCTCTGCCATGTTTATGGGGACTTTTTATCACAAGATCACTAATTACACGATTTAATTACATCTCTGGAGGTTAGTACGTGGTGCAGGTACTACCTGAAAAACCCATTTCGGGTTCGGACTTAATACCCCAGATTCGTCGGTTTTATTTTCTATTGGGATAGAAGTCGAATGCTTGACCGCTTTGTTATCTTTTGAACTTGTATGGAGGCACTGCTGAATATTTTCTGGAATGTTTTATTACTTATTTATACACAACATTCTTTTTTGCATGATGATAGCTGCGAAAGCAGATGAACATACTCTGCACACCAAAGCTTCCGATCGCAATGCTTACCTGACTGTATGTGTTGTTTCCATCTGTAGTTACGTGCACTTACTAAAAACAAAGTTTAAAATCAAATGTCATTTATTCTAATTTTCCTGTTTTCTAGTTAGTATAAAGACAAACGGGGAACTTTCTAGAATAAACAAGACGATTTTGTATTTGAAAACATCGTTGAACTTAACTTTCTTTGAAAAACCTAAAATGAGTTTAAGTAATCCGGTGTAAAATATAGGTAATTACTCAGTACTGAAAAATGAAGGGTTTCACTGGATTGTACTTCTAGGGGTACTGCCTTGGAGAAGACCATTACGTATTCGGGGTTATCTTTCTCTACTTGTACTCTATCTCTACATATGGCTTTTCTCTCTCGCCATTCAAATATTTTCCTAATTATAACCAATAATCCGTTTCCATTTTATACTTCCTCATACTAACGCAGTATAGCAAATTAAGAAACTGTATTACTTTAACCAAGGAAACTGTATTATGATAAGCCCGATATTCAATTCCTTTGTTGAAATCCTCAATTCTAGGGAGACTCTAATGCATATCGATTCCATTCCTTGTAGTTCCAGAAGATTTCAAACAGGAATTTTAAAGCCTGCGGAAACCTATGAAGTGAATCAGGGGAAATAAATTGTGTTTCCCATCCAGCTCTCATCATCTCGATCCATATACTTTTAAAACTAATTGATAGGAAACTCAAAAATTAAGGAAAATGCATTAAATAGGAATTTCCATCCGTAAGATATGCAGAGATCAGATTCGGAATCTGTGATTTGTAATCAAAATTTATTGAGTGAATTTTATTGAAATCGATTTCCCCGTGGCATATTGTTTTAAGTTTGAAGTAATTTAGGATAGGATTCAAGATAAGTACAAACGGAAATTTCAAAGAGTTATCTCTGAAGTATTTAGTTTGCATTTGCGAATTCGTTGATAATATTATAGATTTAAAATTTCTAATGCTGTGTCTTTTTGAAATAGTAAATGTATTTATATGAATTATTAAAGGAAGCTTGAGAAATACATGCACAAGAAATACGCAAAGAAAAAGAACAGGAAATAGAAACCAAAAAAAAAAAAAGAAAGAAAGAAAAATTTGTTTTTGTGAGATACTTTGAATTTTTTAATAATCGTGGAAGACAGGTTCATGGTTTAACATTATTAATATTTTTTTATATATAATTGAACGTTTTAAGAACCCATTTGCACATTAATTTCTCAAACCTGGATGACAAGCATACTTATCACACATACGAAATTTCCTTTCTCTGTGATGAAATGTGAACAGCTTAACTATCAGGGAATGTATTAATATTTAATTGCGTAACGGTAAAGCTGAATACTAATATATAACTGTACTGTTCATTAAGGTTCAATTTTAACTAACAATTTTTAAATCTGTTTTTAAATCTTCCAGTCTCGAATGAAAACAAACTTATTTAAGATTATTTTGTAAATTTATCGGTGATCTAGATTATATTTTTAATATGTGGTTTACTATTCCACAATTAAAATAGGATCATAATTGGGCAAGATTCTATTATTGTACTATCAGTTTTTCGTTTTTTTTAATAAAATGATTTAGTATACAGCTCTGTCTTTAACAGTTCTCTTTAACATTAGGTGCCCGTTTATCGTTTCGAGGCTTATTTGTTGCTACGTTAAATTACAATATAGAGCGAAAAGAAGGTATTACATCTGATATTTCAAAACATTAGTTCTGTTTCAAAAAATAGTTGTCCCCTTAGGTCAAAAATTTATCACACGTAATGTTGGAAAACGTTTATTGGAATATGACATCTTTTATCTGCACGTCATTTAAAACGAAAAACTTTGCAAAAATTAACTTTTTCGTTTTTTATTACATAACTATTTTGAGTTAAAAGAATTTTTTTATACTTACTTGCTTATTTATTTACGCTTATTGTTGACTTGATAACGCTTTAAGATTGTGCTAGCATTGATACACGACAATGTAGATTGAATTGGTATCGAAAGAAACGGGACGAATCCCCAGATTTAAGTTTTGGTTCTCAAAAGGACAATGTTTGTGCTCCTCTACTGCCTGAAGTTCACCTTTTGCCTCATGCATAGGAACCTCTACATATTTTACAGAGGACGCTGACTATTTAGGGAATAGTTATTCAAATAAAGAAAATCGCCATCACCAGTATATATTTGCAGTGAAAGATCGACCTCCCTTCACTATATTCTAGGTGGTCCGTTAATCCATAGCTTCAAAATAAATAAATCTTCCTCACAAACTATCCACATGGAAGTAAATTACACTGAAGAGGAAATGAATTAGGCATACGCGCGTCTTCAAACCGCGAAGCACCACATTGACTTTGATGACGGCTACAGCTTAATTTAGCATGGACTCCACAAGACATTGGAGCGAAGGAAAGCCATACTTATCCACGACTCCTGAACAACTTCTCTCAATTCACTAAGTTTAGATACAAGGTGGATGGATCCTCGAACGGTTTTGCCAGATTCGGCAGACTTACGGTGCACTCTTAACACTAAGGTGCGTGAAAATCCGAGTTGCATTAACTTCCGAAATAAAGTGATTCATTCTTTCAGCTTGGACGATGTGGCCATTATCAAATGGGCTTAGATCCGTACTCTTACCTTTATGCCTTTGACTATTAATGATACCGTGAACAGCATTGCTAATCGATTCAAGCTGCTGCTTGCGTCACTTGCACGTCACTTCCAGGCTGGAGGCTGGAGCACAAATCAAAATTTGCATAACGCCATCTATCCCTAATTCAATTGCACTTCTTACCCTCATTTTTTTTTAATAAAATGTTTAACTTTCAACTCATCTTATGTGTGGCAGCAAGATGCCACTTTGATTGAATAAATAGAAATTATAACCTTATTAATTTATTTGCATCAATTATTTCTGCACCAAGCTAACTTTAATCTCTAGCAAATGCTGAAAACATAAGTATCAAAACAAATCAAGTGGTCGCAATTATCCCTTTTTTTGTGTGACTTTGTTTGGATAATTAAGACAACTCCCTAAAATTTTAAGCATATAATCCAAGAAAAAATACTAAGTGATCTTAAAATGTCAAAGTTTCTCTGTAATTGACGAAAACAAAATTTTTCTAATTAAAAGACTTAAAAATTCAAAAATTTGAAACTTGAAAAAAGTGATCATAATTACACAGTAGTTAGCCCACCTGACTCTATTTAGAGAGTGAAAATGAGAGGAAGATTAATATTAAAATGCATTTTGGCATTTCCTCTTTTAATTACTTAAAAAAACTATTTACATAAAACAATTTATAACGGTCATACTGTTAACGCATTGTAAATTACATTTTGATTTTAAAAATTCATCATAAATATTGTAAAACATAATAAATGCGTGAAACTATTTCATTAATTGATTCTTTTATTGTAGAGTTCAAAAATAACTGATTAGAATCACAGGCCGTTTACTGCCATCCAGAAAATCGAAAATACAAAGAACAGGAACATATATTCTGACTTCTTTAATTTATTCACTTTGCTTTTACTTTGCAGTTCAAAGATCAAAAACATAATTAAATACATTTTTTTTTTCAATTTTTTTCAACAATTCTTACAGTCAATAGTTTTTCCTTCATAAAAAAAAAAGAGTTTCAACTCATCTTTGCAGCAAGAGGTCATTTTGATGGAATAAGAAGAAATCACAGCGTTATTTTTCAATTTTTATCAATTATTTCCACTTAAAAAATTTATTATCAAAAGCATGAATAGTAGTCTCAATTACTCTAAAAAAGTTGTAAACGTGGGTATCAAATGAAATCAACTGGTTACTCTAATAGTGGTCATAAATACACCATTTGTTTTTCAATTTAGTAACATTGTTTGAGTAATTAGGGTCAGCCACTTAACTTTTAAGCAGGTAATTCTGCTTAAAAAATGCAGTAGGTGTTCTTAAAAGACGAGAGTTTCTCCCTCTCTGATGGAAACAATATTTTCCCTATAATTATAAGAGCCAAAAAT
Source organism: Cheiracanthium punctorium (assembly GCA_038373885.1). Taxonomy (NCBI): domain Eukaryota; kingdom Metazoa; phylum Arthropoda; class Arachnida; order Araneae; family Cheiracanthiidae; genus Cheiracanthium; species Cheiracanthium punctorium. Next base: position 136,373 of record JAWZYV010012594.1, on the reverse strand, counting down.
TCACTAAGTTAAAACATGCAAAAAGTGGTCGCTATCACCCAACCTGACTCCCTATAGAGAAAGAAAGCTGTAGAAAAAAAGATTATATAACAGTACATTTTGTCATTTTTCTTTTTAATACCTTAAAGAACCGTTTACAGAAAACAGTTCACGAAGTATGTACTGTTAACATATCACAAATATTAAAACATCATAAGTGCTTTCAAACAAAGAAATTCGCGAAAATACCTAATTAATTAATTCTTTAAGAATGCTGTAGATTTCAAAAATAACAGATTATTATCACAGGCCGTTTACTGCAACCCAAACAATCGAATTCCTAATAGAGCGCCAATAAAACCAGTTTCTCCGAACTACGTATCAAGAATCTCCAAGAAAGAACTCCAAACTTATTCTAGCAGAAGAACAAATATTAAGAGATTAATGACAATACCTATACCACGGAACGATCCAAGCAGAAAATTAAAAGATCATGGCTGGTTCTATAATCAGAGTTGTCCCATGAGTGCACTATTTTGCTTGAAAACATCAAAGAGTGGTTTAATTGTTCTGCTCTCTTACTGCATTGTATTTTGTCCATCATATTTCGTTTCCCTTCAGTGTGCGTCGAAAGTGGTTTTCATTAATTAACAAAGTACCATTTTTGAACCTTCCGGGAACGAAGGAAATGGTTTAAAGAAATGAATTCTGTTGTTAATCATAACCGTTCTGTAAAATATCGCTTGTTCAAATCTGTAAAGTGTCGATGTAGTAACTCTCAGCCATTATAAATCTATTCAATGTTTTTTTTTATATAAATTAAAAAAATTGTGTAGTAATTGAGTTTTCAATTCAAATTAATTCAGTTTAAATTGGAAGTTCTGAACTTAGATGGAATGCATTTTTTATATTTTTTATATTAATCAAACTTACATTTGATGCATAAAAAACAGAAAACATTTTATAATTTAAAAAAATTAGAAAAATTGATATGCGAAATCAACATCCTAAGATATAAATATCAGTAAAAATTACCGAAAAACTTGCTACAACTAAATTTGAGACATTTTTAATTTGTTTATCCGTTAATCCGAGTATCCCATTTTTTTAAGTAAAAAGAAATAAATTATTTTTTACTTAAAAAAAGCCGAAAAGCATTTGCAAAAGTAAGAGAAATTGTAGAAATCATAACTAAATCATAATATACTTCATATATTGTTATTTGTTAAGACTGGCTATCTGCAGGTGTGAATAGAACTAAAGATGGCGTACCCTAAAAGACCTCTTTTGCAGATTTAGCAAGAGCCGTATCCTGTCTGTCGGAATAAGATTCATACCAAAAAAAAATTCTTTTTTTTCGTGCCACGTGCCAATACAGATGACCCACTGAATACAACAATTGAGTGAAAGACTGGTTTTAATTCTTTTTATAATTAAAATCCATGCTCATAAGTGTGATAGAGTAATAAAAAATATTATGACCACGCTAGTTGAAAATAATAAAAGAGAGTTTCCATTAAGATATATTTTTTTTAAATATGAGCACATTAAATGTTTTTTTTTAAATTGGACTAATTGGACTTTGGCAAAAGAAATTGGTTTTTCTTTAGTTAGATTGATATTGACTGTAAATTTTATTTACTGAAAAAGCTCTACAGGAGTACTATTATCTATAAAATATATCAAAGAATAAATATTTTTATCATAATTTTACAAATGTAAATATGTACATTTTCGTGTTATTTATTCATTTATTTATTTATTGTCAATTCTATTTTATGTGCTTTAAAGCAGCAGTACTCGACCTTTTAACGTCACCCCCCACACACACACACCAACAAAGGCTAACTTACGGTGGTGCGTCCCCCTCACATTTTTCAGCATACATTTAGTTCTTTAATCTTTAACAATGAACATTTACTCGAATTTTCTACAAAATAATGTTATCAGTAAAGTTTGGATGAACATTTTAAGCGAAAATGGATATATTTTTGAGTAAAAAAGAGAGTAAATAAGATGATTTTTAAAAAAAAGCATCACAGCTTTCTCTTTAGTTTTTCTCGCGCCCCACAGGTTGGTAAACGCTGCTTTTAAGGAAAATACTTTTAATTGAAGAAGAACTCGCTTTAAGATACATAACATTTATCAACATGGCCGTTAATTCATGATATTCGGATATTCTGTGCTACGTGCAAATGTTAAGTTGCAAAGTATTTGTTCAAATTATTCTGTTGACTAAAAACTTGTACTCTGTGCCACAATGGAAAAAATGCATGCCTTTTCTGGGGGAAAATACCTTTTTTTGATGGAACTAACACAGTGAACTCCTTAATTTTATTCATTAATTAAATTATTTATTTTTAATGAAAAGTTGCATTTAAATGTAGTCCGATTTCTAAGAAATGCGCAAGTGGTTTTGTGAATAAAAACAGCGATGCAAACAATATAGTGAATTTCATCATAAAATGTAAAGAGACTATACGTATAGACTTTTTGTTCTTCAAAATAAAATAATTACTAATTCGGCATTCAACCAAGCAAAACCAATATTTTATATTGTGCCTATCCACTCAGTAATGAAAATCGCTTTAAATTAATAGCTTGGCATTCCGTTTCATCTGGAACTTTGGATTTAGCATACGAATCGAAATCTCCTGCTATCTATTGGGTCCCTGCTTCTACGAGCGGAAAACTGTGCCTTAAGATAAAACAGTCATTAGAACTAACTGAAATAGTTAACTTATCTGGGAGGTGGAGGGGATTTGCTTGATGCCTATCTCGGAAGTTTGTTGAGATCTGTCTCCACGGGAGGATTAGGGGTATTATTGTTGCGTTTTCTGGATAGAATTTATTCCTTTTCGTACATTAGTTGATTATGCTGATATATCTGTTTAAATTAGATGAGAATGCGATAAAGATTTTACTGATTTTAGAAAAAAGATAGCATTGTTTAGCTGCTGCATGTTTTCTTGGCAAATGGAGAGCCACGAAATGATTGAATTTTTTTGAATGGGTAAAAGTATCATACGTGTGCATGCACAGTGATTTCGAATTTAATAGTACGTGCACGTTGTCATGTGATGAAATCCTTGTTTCTGAACTCACTAATAAGAAATTTATTGCATCTTAAATATATTTAATTTTTATGTAAGTAAATCAAAAGTTGCGTTTTTATAATTTTCATCATCGCCGTAAGAATTTTGAAAGATTCAATTTCTTAGCTGCAATCGTAATTGTATATTAAATAACTTTCATCCATTTCAAAGATTACAAGGCACTGTTAGTCATTGAATCATATTTTTACAAACAAAACTGAATATTTTCAACAAGATTCTGTTCTATATAGGATATTAAGAGGATCATTTCTTTCCGCTAGAAGATATTCATTCTTAACTGAATTTTCAAGCAATGATGTGCATGCCTTCACTGCTTCATATTCTCATATTTAAGAATACTGTTACAAAAATTACACAGAGGGTGAAAGTTAAAATAGTCTAACAAGCTCGTAAAACGAATATAACCCTTTATTCGACGAATCTAAGCACTAATATCTCACAAAAATTCTGAATTTAGTAGCACATGCAACAGCAAATCATTAACTATCACAGCAATAATACTACTCATATTGCAATGTCCATCGTACAGCTCTGATCTCTATATATACACAGTGTGCCGCACTCAGCGATACAGACTCTAATATTTATATATTATTAATATTATATATATTATTATAGTCCAGTCATTTGGTAGTTTTACCTGGAAAGTTTTCCGGGAGTTTTGAAAATGAGCAATTTTATAGATTTCGATGTGCTCTTTCCGAATTTCAACTTTGCCCCCTCGTATCTTTGCCGCTCGTGCCGCCATGCTCGAAAAATGGCGCCTAAAAGCAGTTTTTTGACAATATCTCCTTTCCGACTATTTCACGAAAAAAACAATTACAAAAAAAGAAACTAGGGAAAATTTCCTACAATTTATGTAATTACCATTTTTTCGTAAAATCAATAGTTTTCGCGTACGAGCGCCGTAAAAAGTAGTTCAATATGCGTTTTGGCCAAAAAACTCATTTCCATACCACCCTGTGAGGTAGAGTAAGTGGCGCGTTTTTTTTTAATTTTTAAATTTTTTTTTATCATTTATCCCCAGTAGGGGGTCCGTGCACCAATCCACATGCATTTAACTAATCCAAAATTTAGCGCATTCTCCTTCTTTTTGCTGTTCTTGATGGACCAGGTGTTGCGAGTTCATTGTGCCTTAGTACCGATCGAAAAGTCACAGCCCGAAATTTCTTCCGCATCAGCCGCAATGGGATTATCAGTTTCATCACAATCCTCTTCTTTCTCGATTTCATCATACTTTTGCACGAAAATAGTGTCCGATTCTTCCTCATCATCGCTATTTTATAATGGAACTTGCGAGTTATCATAGGTATCATTACAATTCGTGCAGTATATTCTTTAGGACTTTAGGAATACCATTCCTAAAGTTCACTTGGAAAGCACACTTTCCTTGACCCCTCGTCCATGAGTAAATCCGCCAAGACGATACATCTTGACACTGTTCAGAAAATGATGCCTTATTTTTATGTCAGTGGCCACTTCTCATAAGCAAAACCCATCCATTTATATTTGCAAGATATGCTTGATTTGAAAGAAAGAACATCGTCCTCATCAGCGATTGTTCAATTGTCATATCTGATCACGTACCACACCAAAATTTGTCAGAACGTCTAATTGTAAAGTATCCTTTAGTTGTGAAAAGTTCGTATTCTTCAGCTGTCATGCTTTCTTTCAAATCAAGCATATCTTGCAAATATAAATATCTAGATTTCGCTTATGAGAAGTGGCCACTGACATAAAAATAAGGCATCATTTTCTGAACAGTGTCAAGATGTAAATTTCAGTTGCCCATTCTTTCTGACTCGAAGAAGTGTTTTACAAGTGTAACCACTCGGAAGTATTACACCCATAATTTCGCCATATGCCACGTTGTTTCAATTTAACCAGTTCAGTGGTATGAGAATGAACAAAATACAGAGCAATGGGGGAGGAAAAGAAACAAGGACGGGGTAATTCCTGTCACCACACTCGAGCCCCCAGCTCCGGAAAGCTTATTAAAATTTATTTCTAGCAAATGCAGAAAGAGACGTCAGAAAGCCTGTGGATGCATAAAGGCTGGGTTAAAGTGATCCGTTATATGCTCGAATTGCAATGGTACCTGTGATCCATGTGTATGTAACTCGCACGTTCCATAACAAGATAGCGATGAAGAGGAAGAATCGGTGACTATTTTCGAGCAAACGTATGATGAAATCGATAACGACGAGGAATGCGATCAAACTGATAATCCCAGCGCGGCTGATGTAAAAGAAATTTCGGGCTGTGACATTTCGATCGGTACTACCCAGCTAGAAAAAGTTTGCACAAAAAGTGTAAAAAAAAAAAAAAAAAAGTGTGCAAATCCGAGAGTATTTGGCACCTCTGCTTGTGCATAAAAGGTGCAAAATAAATTGTGCATAAAAAGTGCAAACTAAATTGTGCACAAAAAGTGCACTCTGGGGACCTAGACGGAAAAATGTAGAGGGTGTGGTCGGTTGATTTTAACGAAAGACTTTTTCGTCCTTTCTTTCCATTTTAGTGCTGCCATCTATAATCATACATAAAAACTTGCTCCATTTTCCAAATTTCCGAGGATTGGGTTCGAACCGAGGCTTGGTAGGCGAGCATTCTAACCACTAGACTGGAGTTGACTCAGAATGATGTGTCTTAAGTTTGAAGCGATTGTTGTTTCAAATTCGGAATTGGAACATTTATGTATTTAAATAAATAAAACTAGACTTTACCAGTACACTTCTCAAAATTAAAAAAAAGCGATTTCTATGCATTTTAAGCTTTTGGAACCCTAGTACGACCGTCAAAAAAAAAAAGTTTCTCCGTCTGTCGTTCTGTCATTCTGTGCGTGATGCTTTTTTTATTCGCACATCACGTAAAACTGACTGAAGCGAATGAAATAAAATTTGGTGACATGATAGCTGGTCACTCATCTTGAACTGTATTTTTTAAAAATTCATTAGATTTTGAGATTTTCCAAAAATTGTTTGAAGTGCGTACATTTTGTTCGCAGATCAGATATGAACGACTAAAGCGAAAGAAATGAAATTTGGTTACATGATAGATGATCACTCAATTTAAGCTATAGGTGTCGGATTAAAAAAAAATTTCTTTGATTAGATTTTGAGATGATTCTAAAAATCGTTCCAAACTGGGTAAATTTTTGTTCGCAAAATTTAGCGACGCGATAGGTGGTCATACAACTTAAACAATGTCCCTAGACAGGGCCATACACAGAAAAACTTTCCAGTGGGAGGGACCAAAAATTTCGGGGGGTGAGACTAAAAGGTGAAAAAGGCTAAATTTTTTACAAAAGGCTACATTATTATTGTTTTGTTAACAAAATTTTAAATATCGGGGGGGGAGACCAGGGGTGTGATCCCCCCCTTGGGTACGGCCTTGTCCCTAGAGTTTCTAATTATTTGGATTAGATTTTGAGATTTTGCGAAAATTGTTTCGAACTGCTTAAATCCCAGCTAGAAAATGTTTGCACTTTTTGTGAAAAAATGTACATATAAAGTGAATACTTTGAAAAGTATACACTTTCTGTGCACAGTTTTTGACAATAAAGAATATGCACTTTTTAGTATGCATAAAAACTGCATATAATTTGCACAAAAAGTGTATACTTTCAAATACAAAAATATGTACTTTATATGCACAAATTGTGCACAATCTATACTTTTGTGCAAAAAATGTGCACACTTTTTCTAGCTGGGTAGGGACGGTGAACTCGCAACACCTATTCCATCAAGAACAGCGAAGGGAAAGAGAATGCGCTAAATTTTAGATTAGTTAAATGCACGTAGATTAGGTCTACTGGGAATACCACGATTTAAAAAAAAAAAAAAAAATGCGCCGCTTACTCTATCTTACTAGGTGGTGTTGAAATGAGTTTTTTGGCCAAAACGCATGCTGAACTACACTTCGCGGCGCTCGTACGCGAAAATTATTGATTTTACGAAAAAAAAAAGTAATTACATAAATTGTAGGAAATTTTTCCTAGTTTCTTTTTTTTGTAATTGCTTTTTTCGTGAAATGAGTCTAAAAGGAGATATTGTCAAAAAACTGTTTTTAGGCTCCATTTTTCGAACATGGCGGCACGAGCGGCTGATACCAGGGGTCAAAGTTGAAATTCGGAAAGAGCACATCGAAATGTATAAAATTGCCCATTTTCAAAACTCCCGGAAAACTTTCCAGGTAACCCCCTTTTTTCAACCAAATGACTGGACTATAATCACGATCAGATTTCCAATCAGATCGTGACGCCATATTTCTTTCTCGTAACTTCTTTCCTAATGGAGATACAGACAAAATTCCACTACCTCCAAAAGCTTTCTTGTGATCACCAAAGTCACCAATACGGTCGCCAAGGTCAAGGGCTTACATACTTTTGTCGTTTGCAGGAATGCTTGTATAAAGGTGGATTCATATCTGTCGCGTAGCATCGCAACCATGCCGTACTGTTTCGCCGTTTTGGACCGTTGGCTGTCCTCGCGGCGAGCTTGCCTTGCCGCAAGTAAATACACCAATGCTCTTCTGTAATTGGCTGTAGCTGTAAAAGCTCTTCTGTAATTGGCTGTAGCTTTGCGGTCGCTGCGGAATATCTGTTCTCGCCAGATAATGCGCAAACCCTCGGCGCTCGCCGCTCGGGCACCGTGTTGCTCCGCCACGTGACGTCATTGCGACGTCTTAGCGGTGGGGTACGGCCAGTATGAATCCGGCTTAACTCTTTTTCCAGCAACACGCGTTAATGCGGGAAAACAACATTACAATTCTGTATCAATACCTTGTTGGAAGGATTCAAATTTTCTGAACAAGAAAATCTGGCATAAGTAATTGTGAGCTTCTCTCTGTATTAGATTATTGGTATTGATAAGACCTAAATAATAACGCTAAAATGCAAGGTAGAAAAATATTAAAAATCTCAGGACCACTCAGTTCTATTTACTTATGCAAATAAATCTACAATCACATCTTAATTTACAGATAGATCATGACTGCCTTCCTTCTCTGAAAATACCGGAATTTCATCAAATCCTCGTTAATACATGCAGAAAAATGATGATTCCAAAAAGTACGTAATGATTTTAAAGTAGAAAACCTTGAATGGAGTTTTAAGAAGTGATTAAAAGAACCCCTTGTACCCTGTGTTCTGGGAAAACAGCTCTCTGGCGTGCTCTTCTTAATAAATCGTCTGACTTAATTAACATTTTCAGACCCCAGAGTACAATCTAAATAGAATACAAGATCTTGTATTTGCCCCAGAGACAAAGAATTATGTGGTGTAGGCTTGAGGAAATGCAATTCAAAAATTATGTCAGTGTTGATTAAAATAAAGAAATTCGGTTAATTGTAATTGCAGCTCAAGATTGTATGTTAGTTATCGCACCACATTCTAGGATTTTGAGACAGCATTCAAGGGGAATCGGGCTTGATTGTTAAATTGTCCGTCCTTTCATGGGGATAGCGTTGATTCCCCAATAAGGCGCTCCGATAATAAAATTGCCAACACTTCCCAACTTAATGGATGGTACCTGGATGGCAATTGCATTGTCATTCAGGTACGTATTTATTGTAATAATCAATATGGAATTTTTACATGTTACCATATTTTGTGTAACAAAAGAAAAGCGTATTTTTGAGTTGTTCCGATTTCAAAACATTTTGAAACAATTTTACATATTTCAGAAAAATTATCATAACGAACTTTTTAATGAAAGATTGTACATCCTGAGATCATACGCTCTGTGTTCACAAATTAGCTTGCCACCACACATAATTCATAAATATTATATATTTCTATATTAACTAGCGAAATACGAATATTCTGTGATTGTTACCTCCTATTACAGAATTTTAAATAAACTATTCCTTGTCGCGTAATTAGGATAACCAGAAACGTTCTTTCAAAAATATTTTAAGTCTTTCTATATTGCAAAAAGATGCCACAGCACACACAAGGGGAACATATATAGAGGTGGAAACTGAATTTTAGGAATAAAGTATATTCAAGTGAATGTTAAGGTAATTTTTTACACTAGTAAAGATGTACTTAAAAAAAGACGATATGCGTGTCTGTATATGTTTTGCTATAAAGATTTTTGTTTAGTATGTTTCGGACAAAAATGGTTATCAAATTGATTTCCATTTTCTTCTATTAACCTGAAGATAAGATTGGTTCAAAACAAACATTTCAGAAGATCTCCGAAAAAATATAAAAATCAAAATTCCAAAATCCGTTTGTGTACGACCTGTGAACAATTATATTCCGCAATTAAATCTAATCTATATTAAGACTTCCAAAGGAATCCCTTCTATCAAAACTTCGGAATCTCATTAAATCTCCGTTCACAAACAAACAAAGGATGATTTCATAGAGTTTTGCAGCGGAAAGACGTTAATGGAGTTCTAAGAGGCACTTAAAACAAGAAAAAAAGAGTTCTCGGGTACTCCGTATTGCGGGGAGGTGGGGAAACAATTCCTCAGCATGGTCTACTAAATGGGTCAGGCGACGTGATCAGCCTTCCTGTTGCCACAAATGAGGATGTAAATAGAAAACAAGACAATCTACTAACTCCGTGACACTTCAGAATTATTTGGTGTGTGTTCGATGGATTGTAATTCGAAAATTATGCTCGTCGTCAGTAAAGTAAGGAAATCCTGTTCATTGTATTTATAAGGTTGAGTTTTTGTTAACTTCTCCTTTGTTTGTTTATTTGTTTATTTGCGTCATTACCGGACGTCCGCGTTATAGAAAAAGAACATATATATTTCTGTTTTTAATATTTATTACGATTAAATGGTATAATTATACTTGATAATTTATTTCTTTACTTTAATTATAAAAAAGTATTGATTGGTGTTTTCTGTAAACATTAGGATGTAGAAAGCATAACCAAAAGTAACAGATTACGCACCAACGAGTCCTGTTCGACTTTATCTAAAACTGTTTGCTATAAAAAGTATTTTAAAAAAATGAGGTTTATTTTATCTGAGTTACTCTATCTATTCTAGTAAAGGTCAAATTTATGCATCTAAGGCACGCAGATATACATTATAGTGTTCTTTTTAAGGCACCACTGCATTGAAAAGAACCCGAGCGGATCGTAATCACGGCCGATTCAATAAAAATGACCATTCTTTGTTGATACTATCAATCTCGCAGCTCAATTTACCTGCTCTGATGAGAAATGGGGATACATATTGAATAATGGTACAAGTTTTCACATTTCGTGAGCCACAATGAAGATAGTGCTTAGGCATGATTACTCAAGATGGAACATATGGCCACATATTCCTCTTTCAGCAAAGAAACGCTACTTTCTGTAATGAGATAGTTATTAAATGATACTTTACTATGGTATGTCCATACCGTTTACCTGACATCACGCCATGAGATCTTTGTTTTATTTTATTTATTTATTTTATTTATATATATATATATATATATTTTGTTATGCATCTAAATGATACACGGCTCTCCATCAAATCCACTGCATTGAAAAGAACCCAAGCAGACCGTAATCACGATAATTCCATAAAAGTAACTTTTACTTATGGATACTATATGAATACTATTGATGGATACTATTTGTGGATACTTGCTCTGGTGAGAAATGGCGGTACACACTTAAAAAAAAGAACCAAAATCCACTCCTAAGTACTGGAAATCGAGAAAAACTTGTCCCAGTATCAAATCCTCTGGAGCTAAACATCGCTCCTCAGGAGTGAGATTTAGCTCCTCTTTTTAACCCTTTGAGACGCAACCCTTTCCCAATGCTGAAAAAAGGACGCACAGCCAGCTGTCTTCAAAAAAGAGTCTCTAGATCTGTGGCCCGTGATGAACGTTTCGATCGTCCGCCATCTTGCTGGTAGTTAAGTCGAGCGATGGCAACGGTTGCCATATTTTCAGCATTGGGCAATCTATCCAGCTTTTCTCGCATTCTTCCATTTTTCAGTAGATGTCAGTGCTGTTAAAAATAATTGTGACAATTTGTTTTACGGGAAATGACGTGCTTAAAAAGTAAAGGATTCTAGTGAAGCTATGTCACCCGCCACTATTTTTATAGAAATCAAATCTATTCTTCGTGACTGGCAACAGTCAAAACGTCAGAGTTTTCTGATCCCAGAGTAGGAACACTGCGCGTTAAAGGGTTAAGCGTGTGCATAACGTAAAGCGCTGCAAGTTCTTACATTTCGTGAAACACAATGAAGATAGTCCTTAGGCATAATTACTCAAGATGGTGCATATGGCCTCATATACTGAAACGCCACTCTCTGTAAGGACATAGTTAGTGGGATAGTTATTAGATAATAAGATAGAAAGTGTTTTACAATCTATGTGCTTTGTATGATTTATCTTCCTTTTTTTCTAATTACGACAGATTTATCTCAGAGTCAATTTCAGTTAGTTCACTTGTTTCATTGGTTATGAACACGACATAGTTTCAAGCTAAACTAGAACTGTTTAAGGTTTCTTTTGAATTTCTGGGAATTTTTGACAAAATATCATGCATCAAAGAAGAAAAGAAAGTTTATTCAAATCCTTTCTCAACCTTCTAGATAAAATAATGAAAACTGAAAATAAACATTTCGTCCGATAAATTCATCGATTTTATATATGTCGTATTTAGATTAAACAAAAAATTTTTAAGAACGAAAGACAATCAGTAACAGACTTATTTAAATAGAAAAAGAAAGCACTAAAGTATTATTGATTAAAAGAGTATCACAATCCATTCGTCGTCCCTGTTTGTCTTCCTTCGTCCATTGAATTAATTTGAAAGGGTATAAAAATCCATTATTGTGCCACACTTGTCTTTCTTATTTCATAAAACAATTATTCGCATTGAAATCCATATTAAAACCGCTTACTAATACTGTTTTACAATCTTCGCTTTGCACATTCAAAGTATACCCCACCTTTCACTAACACAGATGTCTCCATAGACGCTCAATAATCCCATAACTGTACAGTAAGGTTTGGCGATTTCTCAAATATGTAAGCTATTGCCAAGCTGAGTTCAGTTTATGTAACCTAATTTTTGGTGCGAAACTTCGGGATTAGTCACCAAAAATGACAATTCTTGGCGACTTTTGCCATTTTGCTACCCTTCCTTCCCGCTATCTAACAACCCTAGAAAGTGAAACAAAAAAATGCTGTGTAAAATTAATATCACTCGAGTATTAACAGTTTTATTGAACACTTAAATTTATCAGAAAAGAAATGCAATAAATTATTTTCTCTTATACTTGAGGTAAAGTCTTTATGAATAACTTGATAGCAGTGCAGAAATTCGTAAGTTCGATTCTCGTATGATAAATTCCATTTAAAAAATAGCACATTCGGGTTTAATTTATCTTTTAAAATTTGGCTGCAACATAAATTGCTACGACTAACGCCATATTAAATTTCCAAACAGCCTAAAGATGCACTGCTTTGTTCTTTCATTATACAATAACAGTCCCTAAAAAAAAATTTCAAAGAAATGCTTTTCACAAAATAGATGTGATTTTTTTTAATCCCGCTATAATCCTGTACTGTGTGACAAAAAATGTATAAATGTGTTTGTATTGGCCTTTATTTAAAGCTAGAGCATTTCTTTTACTTGCTTATAACTGTGGCGTCATTGAACACCTTCTTCAATAAGTGTGCATTTTGAAAGAGCATTTTCGAAGCAAAACTACTTGTGTGGTAAAATATTTTTTATGCGATTTTCAGATAAAAGTCTTTAATGGCATCACAAGAGTCCTTCCGCTAAGACGAAATATGAATACTCCTTTTGTATTGTAGTGAAAATGGAGTTAGTTTCGCTGAAATCTTTTTTAAAAATACACGCGTAACGCATTTTACCGAAAGAAAAATAAGGAGCAAGCACTTTTTCAAAAATAATAGAACAATGCGTTGCCTTTTTTTTTAAGTCGGCGAAATTTTTCAGAATTCCTACGCAAAGGAAATCATTTGTTTCTGAAACATTTCTTTTAAGAATAATCTTTCGCTTTATTTAAAAGTGCACGTAGTATATTTAATATGTTTACGTAAGAGAGGGCGTTTTTTGATAATGGGATAAGACATAAAGATGCGTTTTTATATTTTTATGTTTGGTTTTCCTCTTTTCTTACTCTATCAGTATTATTTCACTCATACCTTTTATCTTAGCATATTAGGTATGAAAATTTAAAGCTATACTATACATGTATACAAAAAATCATGAATGTAAAGTTCTTGTCATTCCACAAGTTCAACCAATTGAAGGCTTTGCTGTAAAAACGAGGTAGCTCCATTCTGCGGGAATTTGAAATTGTACTACCTTGCAGTAAAAAAATATTTATATATTTCTTTAAGCACTAAAAGAATATAACCTTGATCATCAACTCTGGTGTTACTGAGAGATAAAGCTGCCTAGCGTGTCAAGTCTGTTTCCCCCCCCCCCCCGCAAGATTCAATAGTTGGAGCTATTACATTCTTTCAGTAAACTCTTTAATTACGTACGTACACTGAAAAAATATTTTGTTTAATTTAACTAAATTTTTAGCACTGGCGTAGCCTGATAATTTTCTTAAATTAAAAAAAAAAATTGTTCATTCAACGAATTATTTTGTTAATCTAACCAAACAATTCAATATAAACAACACTAATTAAATCTTTGTTATTCCAACAAAATTTCGTTGAATTCAACAAAGCACTTTTCTCATATAAGAGGAGGAATCGTAATCAAGTTTAACGCCTCCTTCAAACGTTTGTGCTTTCTATCCTCTTTCATCCTTGTTCAATCAACAGAATTTTCTTGAATTCAACAAAATATTTTGGTTTTCATTTTTTTAGGAAGATAGGGGATTTGTAATCAGGATTTTGAGAGTCTAGTAAAAAATAAAATATTTGAAGTTCTTATATTTCCATAATGACTTCAACTAATTACCTACTGCAAAAAATGATTTATTAAGTTTAAAAAAAAATTACTGGTCCTGTCGTAACCGAATAATCTCGTTTATTTAACGAAATATTTTGTTGATCCAAAAAATCTTTCCTTTACTCAATGAAATGTTTCCTTGATCTAGAAAAACTAATTGATTGACATAACACTAATTAAATTTTTGCTAAACAAGCAAGATTTCATCGAATTCAACAACAACAAAAATGTCGCATAAGAGGAAGGCTTGTAATCATATTTAACGCCTTATTTTAAACCTGTGTGTTACCTACTCTCTGTCATCGGTGCAAACACATAACTATGTAAATTACTTACAGAGGAACAGTCCCGTGCACAGAAGATAATCTACACCGTTGAATCTTTGCAACGATGAGAGCAAATAATTTAACTATTGATTCAAAATAAAAAATGAGAGCACAAGAATAACTTGCAAATCATTTACAATTACTACGTTCAAATGTTAATTCTGAAAAATAATTTTAACATATGATGTGATTGATATAAGATGCAGAAGTATTGAAATAAAAAATTCGAGATCAATGAGTGACATTTTACCATTAAACCCTCACATGGGTACCCAAATGACTATTTGTAGAAGGTAGCAAGTCAGGAGTCCCATCCTAGAAAGATACTATAGTTTAGTGCTGAAGCACATCTACGTTATACTACTACATAAATTATTATGGTAATATTTTTTTTTTCGGAGAGCTAGGGAAAGGCATGGACCCTCCCTTCGTACAGGTATGAGGGCCATGAGCTCTCATGAGTATAAATTTCTAATAATAAGAATAATTCTAATAAATAATGCACTTAAAGTATTTTTTCGATGCATAATTCTTAAGGTATTCGACACTTATAATTCTTAATTGATTTCGAATGTGTATTTCGCATTGATTGATTGATTTCGCCTTGATTTCGAATTGATTTCGCATTGATTTCGCATTGATTTCGCATTGATTTCGAATATGGAACGTCAGAAGACGAAACCGAAAAATCTATAAGTCAGCTAGCCATTGTCATACATCGCTGAGATGCAATGTACTGTTTATAATTAGTTCCGTTTTAGGCCGACCGAGCTGTATCGTGGATAAAGCACCGTACTCCGGTTTCGGGTTCAACTGCCGGCGTTCGATCCCCGACTGGGCTTGGTTGTCATGTCCGTCCCTTCATAGGGGGCAACGATGCGGTCCACCTACTAGGTGCCCCATAATAAAGACACCGACAATTCCGGCCATTAGAAAAAAAATGTTCTGTTTTAGTAATGCTTGACCTAGAGAGCAAATTTTAAAAAAATTATTTAATATTCACAAAAAAAAAATATTTGTAACTTTGTTAATGCTTATTTTGTTTTTCCTTGATTATCAAATTACTAGAAATCGTTGTGTATACCTGTTAGGAGCACGAGCTTTTTCAAGATCATATTGATTAAATTCGTGAACTTTTAGATGCATTTTTACATGAAATTCTAAAAAGAATATTTTATTCAAATGTTTCATTATAATAAAGATTCATTTTTTACAGAAAACATGTTAAAATCTCTTATCTCAAGCAATGAGATTATCAATCATCACTTTCTCAATTAAATTTAATATACATCAAATTCTTTTGTACTGAATATTTAAGAGTGCAACCAAAAATTACTTAACACACCTAAAATTATTTCCATTAAAATTAAATATACTATAAATGTATCATATTTTGAGAATTTTATCAAAACGCTGAACTCTGACATTTTTAATTCTCTGCCTACATTGAAAATGTGATTACTTAAGATATTAACCGAAATTAATGATTGCAAAATGCCATTTAAATTCTTTATAATTTGTTTTCTGAACAATGTCCGAATATGAGATTGAATAAAAGATTGTAAAAAAAAAGAGAGAGAATTTAATTTAAGCAGCTTATCTCTTAAAGTGATTATTATTGTAAAATCTAAAAAGCTTGCTTATTATGTTAAATTAAAAATCTTTGTTTAATGAAATCCGTTAGAGCATAAATGTTTTTCTATTTAGTTTAGCTTAGGATGTTACATTTAAAAATCCTTCATATACAGTTTGTGTTTCAAAGGAAAGATAATCCTTCTTATCGATTTTGAATAAGCATTGTAAAGAAATAAATGCAGAATCCTGATTATTTTCATTTATAGTTAAAGAATTAAAGTATGGGGACAGTTGTTTAAAAGAGCTAAGCCAGCTATGATTCAACTTTCTCTAGGTTTAAAATCCTTACACGAAATTAAAATAATTTACAGGAATAGTTAGTATTTTTGTCAGTTAGTTAGTGACTGGAAGTTACGTTAAAAATATTGATCTGAAAAATCTAAATGAATTGTTTTTCTGAATCATTATGAGAGGCATTAAGTAATAACCTAAAGATTGTTCCCAAAAAATAAGTAAATTAAGGAAATCTGTAAGCTGTTTGCGATTTTGTTTATCTATTTATTTTTACGGTTTGCCTATACACTCCAATTTATTATAGTTAAGAAACATAATGCTTTTATCACTGTAAACCTCAGTGGTCTGCTAGAAGAAAAAAATCCTTCGAATTTTGCGAGTAATCATGCAACTTAGTTGTCACTAACACTTAACTAATCTTTTACTACTGGGATTCAAAATGGCAATGCATTTGTAAAGTTCAGCTTTGATACTATATCTGAGAAAGTTTAATATTTCATCCGTAGTAATTACAGTAGGATACATTTAAAGACATTTTCAACAGTTCAGTTGTTTATTCCTTACCGGTTTACATTTTTGCTGAAAAACAACTATTCAAAAATATTAAGAAGCATTGTACATATTTATATATCTTCTTCGAAAATTGCATTCTTAATTTAAAAAATTTAAACAACCTTTTATCCAATATAAACTATTTCCTCAATTCACGTTGTTGTCTGCCTTTCCGGCAATTATTACCGCAGAAGTTATCCTTGATTTTAGCGATATATCTGTCAAAAATTACATCAGTATAAACTATTAAAAATGTAGTTGAAGCATATTAATTATTAACTGTTTAACTATTTTCAAAGCAAATTTTTCTTTCGAAAGTTATTATTGATGAGACATTTCAAATCTATTGGTCCTTTTGTTTGTATGAAATCAGATTGTTAACTTTTCATACCGCATATTAATGCACGCAAGTTTTTTTTTTTTAATTTTGTCTTTCATTCTTTCTCTGAACTATCGGTTTTTGAACGACAGTACTAATTTCCTGATAACGCACAAATGTCAAAACATATGATTGGTCATTTGTCATCATCGTTCATTTAGTTAGGTAAAGTGGATCACTACAAGGGAAAGTTCTGCGGCGGATTAGATAATGGAATTCTGTTCAAGAATGTTGAGCAAAACTTTGAGTAAAAATATTCTCATGTTAAAGAAACATTTCTTTTTTCATTTTCGTAGAAAATTCATTATACTCATTAATCCAGATGATTATTGATTGATTCATCTTTTAATTTTGCGTGAGAGTTTTAAACAGAATTTCACAAGAGAAATGTTTTAAAATATTTTACTGATACATTACTTTTTTCAACAAAGATTTAACGAAAAAAATTATAAAATATTTTCAACGCTGATGTTTTATTACTGGCTAAGTTCCTTTCGTTACTTTGTTAGATTAGTTCATTATTCTTCAAAAATTTAATTTTCTAATCGAGAGTTTGATTTCTTCAAAGATGGAGTTAAGGTGTCATCAATGCATACCAAATTGTCAAAAATGTACAGTTTGAGATGCATATTTCGATTTATAATCATCAAAAATATCCTTAATTGCCCTTTTCTAAGGTCAAGTACAAGTGACGTCACAATTAAAAAGTCCAAGCGCGTGTGCTCATACGTTTAACTATCAAAGTAGCCATGGTGACGACGTTATGCGGAAAGCAAAAGTTCGTAAAATTAAATTCATTATTAATTTTAGCGATCTTTCGAATGAGACAGCAAAAAAATACCACGTTTTCCATCGTATGTGACTAAAACTACTCAAAAAGTTTAAACCACTTACTTATCTATCACTTTAAATGAAGTAAATATGTCTAAAAATGCAACATTATTTTTTCTCCAATTTTGCATGACGAACAAAGACAATATTGTAGCATATCTCATTATCTCTCATACATTTTTCAGAATTTAAAAAAGTTGAAAGTTCATATTTTTCACTCAGTATAAACTGAACTCGTGCAAACTTGTCGTTAGTTACATGTCATTAAATTGGCTCTTCTAACTTAAACGATCTTTGTGTGTTTCTGCTTCGTTTAGTCAGGTATGGGCAACTTTTTGAAATTTTTGGACCACATTTTTGAATGTGAAAGAAGCCGCGGCCCAAATGCTACCCATATGTGTTTTAGGAATTCACCTTCGGCGACCTCTAGTGCCTTTGCGTTTTAATTTCGACCATGTTTTCTCCGATGAATTGTTTGCATGAATATGCATTATCACCTCGTAAAGTTTTGCCCATTTTTTTATGAAACGTGTATATATAAATGTGCATACATACATATGTGTATATATACATGTGTGTGTGTGTGTGTGTGTGTGATGTAGTAATGAAATATATATTTGTTGATATCGTTACATGTAGGGCTAAATTTAAAAAAAAAAACTGCCTGCATATATACATAGAATTCTAGTATGAAGACCTGTATTTGTAACAAAACGTAATCTGCACAAAGCACTGTAACTCTTTCAATACTGGAGTACTGCACAAGTTCATGTAGTGTGAAATTTTTCCCTCAAAAAAAATTGAGAAAATGAATGCGTTAAACATAAATAAACTGGAAAATTCAAGAAATTATCTCAAGTTTGTCATACTAAGAGTTTTATAACTAACAAAATTTATCATTTATGTTAACTTCTTTCATTTATGTTCATCTTATGTTGTTTTTTCTGCATTGAAGACAGCACAACTTCGGAGAATGTTTAAATTCAAATAAACAAGTTAGTAAATTAATTGATAATTCAAAAAAGTTAAGTATCATATTCATCTTCTTAAATGTATCAAAATGTTAAAATTCGTTTAATTAAAATGCAGAAAAATGCGATATAATTTATCAAAGAAAGTTTAAGTATTTATTAGGAAACTTACTGCTCCCTTTTTAAATTAACTTAGTCACTAAATATAATATTATACATTATAAATATATTTGGAATCCTAAATTAACTAAAATATTTCCCAAAATGCATGCACTTACTTTTTTAGTCATGGGTCTAAACTTCAATTATTATGGCAAAACTTTCGGAAATAAAATATATTTACAAGAAGAGAATATTTAAAGAATAATATTTTAAGCTGCCATTTACTTAAAAAATTACTTTTCCTAATGAAAGAGCAACTGTACCAGTTTAAAAAACATGATTGCATATAATTTATTTTTTTATTAATTTTCTTTTTATTGTTTTTATTCAGAATTTTCCCACAAATCACTTTTCATTATCGTAATTAATGCATGCAGGAAGAAAATGCCATTCAAAATTTTTACCGCTTGCATTGAAGCCCAAAGTACTTTATTTAATTACAATTGTAGCTCTTTTCCATTAATTATTATGAAGAATGGATAGACGATGGATGCTAAATGCTAATTGGCTATTGCATGAGTTCTCCTCGAAATCTAATAAAATTAAGCATAGCCATTAATTTCAATTATGTTCAGAAGATAGTACAAATCCTTTGATCTATGTCACCTTGTGCTTCCATATTCTAGAAAGAATTCTGGTGCTGGATTTTGAAATTTTAAATATTGCATTCAAATGCTTAACTTGCTACAATTTATTTACTTTTTTCATGGGATATGATTGTATGAGTATTTCTCTTATTTTTATAGCAATTTTGATGTTCCATCAGTGCCAAAAGATACACTATTTGATCTTCAAGAATCACATCATATTTACAAATGTAACTAATTTCCTTTAAAGCAAAATCTAGCAATAAGGTTGGTGTAAAACTCAAAATATTAGTGTACACAAAATTTAAGGTATAATTAAATTCGTTTATCTCCGAATAATTTTGTTTATCTTTCTTAAATATCTTCAAAGAAGCTAAAATGTCGCGACTTACTCTTGAGATAGCTGCCACTTTTACCGGACATAATTAACCACATGTGCAAGCAGTAATTTTCTAATCAGACTATAGTAAAATTTCTTAGTTAATGCGGAGGTGATTACTCTCAGGAAAAAATATATGAATGCATTCTCTTTCTCATAAGGAAAGCGTGTGTCAAATATGTGGTAGTTCTGGTGGGAAAATACATGCAAAAGTTAACAGAATCAAATTCTGTTTTTTCTTTTCTTCATTGTCTTTATTTATTTCATATTACTTTCTTTGCACTTATTAAAACAAACTATTAGTTTAGTAATAGAGCATATGAGATTCATTACATTCAATATTCTCTTTAATTTCAAAGAGTCAATTCATGCGAAGTTTAAATTTGTAACAGTACACATACGTATTTTTGATTAAGTAAAAAGTTATTAACTTCCTTCAACGTTTTACTTCTACAGTAAATGCACCAAATTACAGTTTGCAGTACTTTAATACATTACACAGATCTTCAGTTGACGTTAGTAAGAATGTTTAAACTGCTTTCTATGTAAGGAATCACCCCTTGTGATGCTTATTTAAAAGATCTGAAATTTCTTCAATATACAACAATTTATACCATTCTGAATGTAAAACTTGTACCTATTTAAAAGCACAATTTCGTATTCTATAATTGCGGTAAGGAAGGATAAATACTAACCAATGTTTTAATTATGTCGTTACTGCATGTGTCGTTATTCCAGACAGTTATTTTACGGTATTAGTGTACGTGTATAATACATTTTTTCCAAATTCGCTGCTGAATGTCAATTATAAATTTTAACTTAAAAATGTAATGTAACGAAAATATGTAACGTATTAAATAGGTCACATCATCTTAAAGAACAATCATCATTTATATTCTACAACATATTTCATACAAAGATTGCTCAATTCTTCTTACATTCTACGCTCATACGGTATTTTTATGCAACTTGCTGGTCCATTTTAACTCTAGGATAATTTTTTTACCTCACTCTTTTGCGCGACGAAGTCGTGCCCGTATTAGCCCATTTATGCCTATAGTGTCCTTTTTTGGGACGGCATTTTCGCTATCAGTCGAAAACGTTATTTATTTTTCCTAGCGTTTATTCATGAGTATTACACCTCAACTCAGCAAAATATTTTAACATGACCAAGTAGGATGTTGGCATTTCTATTTTTATAAATAATGATTTTAAAAGAAATCATCCCTGTTCAAGAAATTGATATCAGAATTATCTATTATTGTTGGCATTATTGAAAATCGAGGAAAGTCTCAAAAATATTTGGGCACGAATGGGCCAAGTGAAAGAGGTGTGTTACTTTGCAATCAGTCGAGACTGCACAATCGTATGGACTTCTCGATCATCTAATCTCACTCCGGTCAATTTTTAGCTGTGGAGCTATTTGAAATCACTTGAGAACCGTCCATTCCCGTCAATAATGGGCTAACTCGAATATTCTATCTGTCTTGAAGTTCCTGCAATTCATTCTGATATGCTGCATTCTGTAGCGGGTGTTGTCAGTCTCTTAGTTGTGCCTTACAATGTTCTGGAGATCATGTTATTTACGCAAATAAATGAATGGAACTTCCCAAGTTGCAGACAATCGTTAAATAAAAGGCAAAATACCATCTTTTTGCCCTGTCCTTTTGACGCACTTTTCGTCAAATTAATGTTTCTCCGGAGCACAATATAAACGTTAAAATGTCTGCCACTTTCCACGGGAAAAATACCAATTATTGCCCGTAATATTACCTTTCCTTAAAGTAATTTTTAGATTTTCTACTATATTTTTAACGAAGTTTTCGCGTGTTACTTTCTTTTTTAAGAATCACAATTTCGAATTGAGGCTATAGTTGCTTATATTAACAAACTGTATGTTATAGTTTTAGCTAATCAGTAAAAAAAAATATTAATAGGGAGTAAATATTTTTTTTATCGATAAAGGAGAAAATAATAGTTGATTCATTAAGGAAAGTAACAAGAAGCATTTATACGTATATGATCATAATAATAATTTATTTACTAAGCTAAATAAAATTAACGATCATTGGTGCTTTTATCCGCTCTTATATTAAACGAGGAATGTTTGTGGGTGTGTGTGCATGTCCGAACGATCTCGAAAACTGCTCTAAGGATCCTTTTTAAATTTCGTACCTGGGGGTTTTTGGGACCCTGAAACGATTGAGCTAGGTCAATTTATTGAAAAAACTCTAAAACGCTCAAAATTTAATTTAAAATTTTTGGACGGTAGCGCCATCTATTGAGCGTTTGAAAAAATGACTTGATGCAATCTTCCTAAAAGGGACGCTCAAATAAGTTTGGGGCGGATTAAAAAATACACGCCATCGATATATAATAGTAAAAATTAATTTCGCAAAGAAAAAAAATAAATGGAACTTGATATTCAGTACACAGACAAATAAATATTTTAGTAACTAGATATATTACACCATTCAGCTACATAAATTTGTTTAGAATTAAAAAGTTATTTTTATTTCAAAATATCGTCCTGGCAACCAGCGAAAGAAAAAGAGAAAAGAGTCTTCGTTGCCATCCCCGCAAGCACCTTGATGTTATATACGTAAATAATTTAATTATTCTTAATTCATAGTTATTAATACAAAACTATTCGTAAATCTTATGTGAAAAATTGCCTGAATTCATTACAATTATCCTTTTGTAACTAACGTAAAGCTAAATGTATTTTCGCGTATATACTAAAACAATAAAGATTTTTCATGTATTTTATTGATCCATATGATGCGAATTTCAAAAGTGCATAAAAGTTTCAGCTTAACCGAATAATTTAAACGAAAATGACACAGTCATTCACAGTAAGAAAAAAGATCCTGTGACGTAACATGAAAATTCCATTTTTTTTTAATAACGGCACTAGGTTGAATTCTATTTTAGCTGCCTTATTCCGCCAAGTTGACGATAAATATTTAAATGTAGTTACCCTGACGATTTTTTTTTTTTTTTATGGGTCAACCGTTTATAATGAAACGATGTTCGAAACTCCGATGAAAAAATGATACGATCGATTCCTAAATTGGGCTCGCAGCCGATATTCAAATTAATTTTGCAGATGATCAGCCATCAGTTTAGTTTTCATTCACTGCAGTTGATGATTTCAACTCATTTATTTTATCATCGTATGGGCAACCTTTTAAAAGTTGCGGGCAGAACTTTACGATAGTGGTCTCCTGGGCCTGACTTCAGGATGTTAGCGAAATCGCGGGCCGTATTATTCGTATTTATATGGAAGTTTGAATGTTCTATATAGGTTTTATACAGGATTTTGACTTGTTCTGAGGGCTGATCCAAAAGCCATAGCGGTCCCCATCCGGCCGCAGACTGGGAGTTGTCCATATGTGGAAGCAGTAAATTGGGAGGCTGAAATCTGGTTACTAAGATTTTTTCTAATACATTTTCAATTCTTATTTAGACGTGGACTAGACTGTGTTGTTTTGTGTTGTGTACTATCATTAAACTAAAGGATAAAGCCCTTTTTGGAGACAATTACAGCGATAGAATATCTACACTCAGAATATTTAATATTTACCCACTTAAAATCAAATAACTTCATATTCAATTTTTATTATACATCGAAATTCGAATTGTATAATCTGCAGAAACATTTCTTATTCGAAACATTTCGTTTGGTATCAACATCCTCTCCTATATCCATGCTTAATGCATAGAAAACCGTTTTATTTTTGAAAAAAAGTTAAACTGAGTAGTAATTCAGAAAAGCTATCTTAAGCGAATTGGAATCGTAATTTTTTCCTCCAAAGCCTGATAACCGTGACTTCAATGTAACGTCAATGTCACTTGCAATAGATAGTTCTGACACTCAATTTTTTTATTCTCTTAAATTAAATAAAGCTAAAAATACAAAAACGCTTAAAAATCAGGGAACGGGTGGATTATCACATTTTTTCTTTCTTTTTTTCTTTCTTTTTTTTCTTTTTTTTTTACATAATTATGATAATTTTCAGGCTGATCGCACCAACGAACCGTGTAAATTTTAAGTTATTAGACAATACATTTTTAATCTGTTTGGATGGTAAAAGTTTTATTTTGAGTGGTTGAACTGGAATTGTGACAGAGTCAGGGATCAGCGTAACTATATAGGAGCGATGTATTTTTGATTTATTCGAGGTTAGAAGTCCATTTTCTTCAGTCCATCCGTTTGTTCTATTATTGTAAACGTTTAAGTAGTTGTTAGGGTTATTATAAAAGAATATTTTTGATTATTCTGTTTTGATTTCATGATTTCGAAGTGTCCTTTTGTACTAATAATTTAAATTGCGTTACACTTTTTATTTTCTTAAGCGTGAGTTTATAAAATAAAATTATTTTAAAGCATATTTATGTAAGATTATACTTTTATGGCATCTATATTTATGTATCAGTATCTATAAGATTGAATTTACGTTTGTAGAATTTGTTTATGCATGATGTATTTTCTTTGAATTAGAAAAAAATAAGTATTTTATGTTTGAATTGAAGCACTATAGAGAAATTTACAATTTCAATCGTAAAGAATTATCATCATAGATGTATTATAAAGACGTAAATGCATGAAAGTGTAGCTCAAAAACGAGCTGTGGAAACATATGATCACCGACAGCAGCACTTAGCCCAAATGTGTGAACGTGCAGTTCAAACACAAGCAAATGAAACAGATGATTAGTATTTGGAAGGAGAACGACATGGAACAGCTAGACGTCGACAAATACTTCGGGTAAACAGTCTAAGTATCTACAAAGCTGCCACAAATGTGGGTACTTATTATCATAGTTTAAAACTTTTTAACATGGATTGCATTCACCCTGGAGCTTTGCATTTTTCTGAAGAGTAAAAACAAAAATTAACCGAAACCATTTTGGGGACTGTAAGATTGATGTAGGACATTCCGAATTTCCTAATGAATTGGTCTGGTTGTTTCTTCGATGTCACCCACATTTGAAAGAATTCGAAATTTTAAAGCATACTTTACAATGGCTTTGTTCACAGTATAATACGAGTGAAACTATTAACGATTTTGTTGTGTACTGCTACGTTGCGAACAGTGTAGGACTTGACGAATTTTTTTTTATAAACTCATTCATCTGACAGTTCAACCAACTCAAATTCTTGATGCTGAATTTGAACGTCCTCAATATGGACAGATATATTTCTGAAGTAATGAAGACGCTGTTAGTGAATGCATCGCCCAAGATCTTCGTTGATACCCTCGCTGATCTGCTACAGAAGGAAAGGAGGCACCTTACGTTAAACTACATTTTGCTCAACACTGATGGCACCTACCATCGAATATTTAGCATCCCTCTTCAAAACAAAGTATATGCCATTGTAACATTGAATGCCGACCAAAGCTTACCTGATAATGTATGGGTGATCCGACAGCGATGAAAATCTTTGGCAACCATGAAGATTATTGATACGTGCCAAGGCATTTAAGTATTCATTATTTTACACTTAAGGAGCCTTTAGATTCTGAGCATGGCTAGGTAACCTGGTACTTTATTGATAATTAGTTAAAAATATTTTTCAATCTCCAAACATGGGAATTATTTCAACTGCTACCTCACTTGCACTCTCTGCAACGAACCCCCAACATCCGGACTCCAAGATCGCTGCTTCTACTCGCTAGGCCGCTTTTAACCTGCCCGTAAGTGACTAAAGATTGAAATAAAGGTGAAGAATTTTCTGAACGGAACTTTGAAAATTTCAAGATACTTTCATGTAATATTATGTAATATGTTTCGTGACACACTTTTTTATATCTATGAAAGTAAACTTGAAATATTACATCGTAACGAATGTAAGTAATTCATTCTAAGATTATAAATTATATTGATAAGACGAATTCAATTAATTAAAGATTTTATGATACATCAAAAAATATTAAAGACTAATGTTCTAATCTGGCGTGCTGAGTGAAAAAATTTACACTCAGTCGAGAAAAGAATTTACAGAATCAAGATTTTTCATTCCACTTCCCCCTCGTTTTTAGATATATGCCATTGTAAAGAGTCCTGTTGTTCCGATGTTTGAGTTTCATGGGTAATTTGGACAGAGCAGATTATCAACATTTCTCTCTATTATGTTTAGAAGGTTACTGATAAAGAGGGAAATACCTGAGACACCTGTTTTAAAAGAAAAGCAATAGGAAAGGAATTTTACACTGGCCCAAGAGCCCCAGCTTCTGCAGCGAAACATGCGGAAGATGTCACTTTATAATTTTTAATTATTTTTTTTTAATTTGTACTGTGAAATCATTTTTCTCTGGTATAGTTTTTCTCTATGTTAATTTATAGTTAAAAAATGACAACTTCAGAAAATAAAATTCCTTATTAATTGCGAAATTGACATATTTAATTGTGAGATGTAAGAATTATGAAATAGACAGATTTTTTATATGTTTATTTATTCTACGTACATTTTCCAAAATTGCTAATTTCACGAATACTAATTTTAAAAATTGTGTTTAGGAGAAAAAGAAATTTCATACATCTTAACTTAACAATAATTTGACGCTTTAATTCAGAAATGATATAATAAAAGTTAAAAAATAGACATTTTATGACGCTATAAAATTTTTAAATATTAACTCATTTTAATTTAACTTTTTAAAAATACTTTATGGTTGAATATAAAAATGAAATCCTTAATTTAAGTTAACAGTTACGGTTATAAAAAATATCCCAAACGGCAGAATGCCGTTAAAATAACATCAAAATATCGAGTTTTTTTTATATATTTTATCGAGAAAATTTCGTCTAATTAACGTTTCTCCGCAGGGCATTCTAAACGTACGTTTCTCCGAAGCGCAATTTAAATGTAAAAATACTTTATCAAATTAACGTTTCTCCGAAGTGCATTTTAAACGTAAACTTGTTACGTCAAATTAACGTTTGCCATGAGCGCATTTTAAACGTTGCTAAGTTCCGATCTTAATAGGCAAATCTGAAGATTTTTTTAAACGGGAAAAAGACGCTTAGAATTGACGTTTTATCTGGAGAGCCTTAACCCTTTAACGCGCAGTGG
Organism: Cheiracanthium punctorium; assembly: GCA_038373885.1. Classification (NCBI taxonomy): domain Eukaryota; kingdom Metazoa; phylum Arthropoda; class Arachnida; order Araneae; family Cheiracanthiidae; genus Cheiracanthium; species Cheiracanthium punctorium. The sequence continues at coordinate 109,238 of JAWZYV010012594.1, read as the reverse complement.
TCCCGCTCTGGGATCACCAAACTCTGACGTTTTGACTGTTGCCAGTCACGAAGAATAGAATGGATTTCTATAAAAATAGTAGCGGGCGACATAGCTCCACGAAAATCGTTTACTTTTTAGCACGTCATTTCCCGCGAAAAAATGGTCGCGCTTATTTTTAACAGCACTGGCATCTGCTGGAAAATGGAAGAATGCGAAAACAGCTGGATCGATTGCCCAATACTGGAAAAAGGGCAGCCGTTGCCATCGCTCGACTTAACTACCAGCAAGATGGCGGACGATCGAAACGTTCATCGCGTGCCCCAGATCTAGAGACCCCTTTTTGACGACAGCCGGCTGTGCTCGCGCACAGCCAGCTGCGTCAAAAAAGGGTCTCTAGATCTGTGGCACGCGATGAACGTTTCGATCGTCCGCCATCTTGCTGGTAGTTAAGTCGAGCGATGGCAACGGCTGCCCTTTTTCCAGCATTGGGAAAGGGTTGCGCCTCAAAGGGTTAAATTAACGTTCTTTCAACGATCGATGTTACCTGCGGTACTGGTGTCCTGTTTGTGTTTCGGGTCACACTACCGGTGATTTGTTAACTATTTCTATACTGCTAAAATAATCCTTCTGTCTGAGCCTTTTCTTGCAAACTTCGCGCCTTTATCGTTAGTCCTTTGCTTTTTATAATATTTTGAAATTTAAAAGCAATTTTGGCTCACTCTGTATATGTGTATAGCAAAATAATTTTGTTGAGAATGAAATTCACAGTAACCTCTACGAAAAATTATATATATATATGTAATGTATAAAAAGGTAATTTGGGTTTTACTAGTTTGGGTATTGTTCAAGCGGGTACCTTCACTGTAAGTTTTACTTTCGTGTCATACTTGCCACGCGCGCTCTGGAGCTATGTTTTATTTATTTTGTTATTTGCCAGACATCAGGCCGTCGATTCTGAGTTCTTTAGATGTACACGTTATGAGGGAGTTGTCGGAGGACGATTAAGAGAAACGTTCCCTCGGCCGCTCACATGACGTATAGTGTACAAAAGGTATTTGAGAAAAAACTGACGGACAACTGGAATACACAAAAAGGCTGCACTTTATTGTAGGTATCTTCACAAAACAGTTATTAAAGAAACAAGTTCAATTACGCACCGCACATTGCTTCATAAAAAAAAACACCAGGAACATATCTAATTGTTCCGGCCACACGGCATGCCGGAGTTCCATAAAAAAAACGAACACAACCTCCTCTGACGGAGAGCAATCGAGAAGTCTTTTCAAATCTTTCTACAAAAACTGCCAGCTCTCTACAGGTTGGCGAGTAAAATATGAGCACTCATAAGCCACTGCCCCACGTGACAACCACCGTCCGGTAGGCGTAAACAATATAAAAATTTGAAACAAACGGATTTAAATGATTGATGCCAATACAGAAGTGCCAGAATTTGGCGATGCCAATACGAAAGGCTACAACCCTGTGAGAAAACACCGACGGAGACCGGGAGGCGCTAAGAACTAACACAGCATATGCTAAAGCGAAATTAATTTAGAAGGGAAACCCCGAAAAATCCCAGACATAGCGTCGCGAAAAGGAAAGAATATTTTATCAAGCCGAAAAAACAGAGTGAAGAGAGATTAATACGGAATACGTAATTTTGATTTAGAAAGACGAAACATAGGAACATTATTTTAAGACGCGAAAAATATGTGAACTTCGTCACATATATCTCTCCACAGCCCAACAAAAAAAATTTTGACGCCAGAATTTTTTTTTTTTTAAACAAAGAACTTTAACCCTTGAATTAAACAGAAAGCCTAACATGCAGCGCTTATGAGGGCTCATCACAAAAATACAATACCAAATAACATAACAAATTATAAAATACATCACAAATTACCATTTGCAAAAATATCAACATTATTCTGCTACAAATAAAAGAATATAAAACGATTCAATTATCCATTACATATCAAAATTACACATGTGCAGAAACTAAAGAAAAATAACCTTGAATATTCAAAATAATATATGTACATATGACGTCATAAATGTGAGATCTCTTTGTAAAAACAACTTTGCAGATAACATTGCAGACAACTTTGCAGATAACTTTGCAGATAACATTGCAGATAGCTTTGCAGATAACATTGCAGATAGCTTTGCAGATAACATTGCAGATAGCTTTGCACGTGCAAAAATTTACTTTCGAAGTCCTTTGCATTATCAACGTCCATGCAAAATAAGAAATGAAAGTTTCTCAATATTATTAACAAATCTCAAATATACTTAGTGCACTTAATCAGGTTTAAATTTTAAAATAAAGTTCAAAGATGAAGCTTCTAATTAAATGAATGTCAAAGAAGATTCTAATAAAAGTCATGACATAATTTAAGTACATCAAGTCAAAATGATTGCAATCAAATACCTGAAATGTGTCCAATGCAATTTAGTTGCAGTACAGGTATTGCTATCAACTTTCAAAACAAACTCTCTTTTTTTTCTTAAAGTTTGTTTATTTATTTATTAATATATTTTTTTAATATCAAACACAATTTACTTCGTGAAAAACATAATAAAACTTTCAATGAATAAAAATATCAAAACATATATAAATATTTTTTTTTTTTTTTAAACATGAGCTTCAAAACAAATTAAGATTTTTGTGACCAAAAAACAGGAAATTTTCAAACAGACGAAACATGAACATAAACAATATTTGCAAAAAAAATGGTAAACACAAAAGAAAAATGTATGTTTGTGTGTGTAAAGAAGGTGCAGGTTAGAAAAACCCATTAAATTGTGTAGAAAAGAAAAAGATTACCGACAACCGTAAGCTCACCTAAGAAAACAATTGTTCCCTTTTTTTTTAAATATTAACAACAACTTGATTAATTAAGTTTCATGAAAAAGAGATACATATCATACAGTATACTGAAGTGTACATCTTTAAAAATACTGGACCAGCCAGATACAAACAAGATATTATACAACAGTGTACAAAGCAAGGAAGTGTCTGTGGGTACCTTCACAAACACGCCATTACTAAAACGAAAACATGCATCTACTTTCTAGGTCTTAAATTATACTGATTATGTGAAGTTGTAGGTAGATTAAAATTATCTGTAACACCATTATGGTAGTGATTATTACTATGTAAAGAAAGATATTCAGAACGTGGAGGAGCTAAAATTAATCTATCAATATGTACTCTCTGAGGTTCGAGATGGGGAGCTTGCAAACGTCTAATAGAGAAAGAAACAGGTGAGTGTTTTTCAGTGATCACATAAGGACCTGTGAATTTAGGTTTAAATTTATCCAAAGACTTTTTATAAACAATGTCATTTACATTTAAATCTCTGAGCCTAGCATGTTGTGAGTGTCTCTGAAAGCGAATCGTTTGTGAAGAAATAATGTTTTGATAAGCTTTCTTATAAATGGAGTCTAATTCTTGCATTAATTTATAAGTGTGTATGTCATTAAGATTTGGCGGAGTTGTCTCAAAGTTAAATGTGTCAAAAATAAGTGATAATTCTCTGCCAAAATGTAATAAATTGGGTGTAAAACCAGTAGTTGAATGTGTTGAACCATTATACAAAGATTTGTGAATTAAAATTGCATGTTCGAAGTTGTGGCCATCAAGTAATAAAGAATTTACAGAGTATTTAATGGAAGTATTTATGCGTTCAGCAATCGAATTACATTGTGGATGACCAGCCGAAGAATGATTAATTTTTATACCAAGTTTGTCATGAAAATGATTATAAATTGAGGCAACAAACTGTGGCCCTAAATCTGACAAAATCACTGCAGGACGGCCAAAAGTTGTAAAATATTTAAAAAGAGCCTCGACTATTACATTAGCAGACGTAGAAGTAAGAGGCACAAGCTCCATATGGCGAGAGAAATGATCAGTGATTGTTAGAACAGTACGACCATTACTGAAAGGACCAACAAGGTCAATAGCAATAGTATGTCCTGGATAAGTTGGTGTGTATGTTTGTTGTAAAGGAGCAGGTCGAGTAGGATGATGTTTCACCTGTAAACATACAGTACAAGAGGCAACAAAATTGACAGTATCAGTATAAATACCTTTCCAAAAATACTTCCTTGTTAGAAATTCGTAAGTCTTTTTTAAACCATAATGTGACAGATGAGAAATTGTTAAAGCTTTTGCTTTTAACGAATGTGGAACAACAATTACATGATGATAAGTTTGATTATGAACATTATACTTTTCACACATCAATAACATAGTTTCTGGATGAATAAAAAAGGCAGGATGAGTTGCAGAGGAACCCTTACTTAAAATTTCATTATAAATGACAGACAACTCAGGATCAGCATTTTGCTCTCTGAAAAAAGTTTCATTTGAAATTTCCAACAGTGGATCAGTACTATTTGAGTTTTTTGTAACTAAAAAGTTCACATATTCATTATTTTTAGGAACATTATCAACAGTTGGTATACCACCTTTATCATAAATTAACTGAGGATTACTGTCAAGAGTTTCAGTATTATTTTCAAAGTTGTCCCTAGATAAATAGTCAGCAAGTACATTCTTAGATCCAGCAATGTGCTGAAAACTAAATGAATATTCTGACAACTCAAGTAACCACCTTGTGATTATGTCAGCTGGGTTGGTAGTCTTTTTATATTTTTTCAAAGGAGCACTATCAGAAATAATTATAAAATGTCTATTATACAAATAATATTTAAAGGCATTAACAGATTTATATATAGCCATTAGTTCCAACTTAAGAGCAGGATACTTTTGCTCAGCTTTATTTAACGATTTGGAAAAATAAGCAACTGGAAGTAGTTTATTATCATACATTTGTAAAAGACAAGCACTTATAGAAATGTTGGAAGCATCAGTATTTAAATAAAAAGTCTTATTCCAGTCAGGAAGTCTTACCATAGGTTCAGAGAAAAATATTTGTTGCATCTTTTGAAAATTTTGTTCATGTGTAGAAGTCCAAACAAATTTAGCTTTAGGAGTAGTTAATTGAATCAAAGGTTGAGATAACTCAGAAAATGCAGGAATTAAGTGTTTGTAAAAAGTTGCCAAACCAATAAAGCGTTTTAATTGTTTTTTTGTTGTAGGAGTTGGAAAAGAAACAACTTTTGCAATGTTACATTGAATAGGCTTGATAAAATGATTTTCAATATGAAAACCCAAATAGTTTGTTGATGTTTTATGAAAAGAACATTTAGTAGGAGCAAGTGTCAAATTATATTTACATAAAACTTTTAAAACTTTTTCAAGTTTATGTACAGTGTCTTCAAAAGAATGTGATCCTATAATAAGATCATCCTGATATGCGAAAATTCCATCTGAGTTAACCTCGTCTAGTAAAAGATCCATAAGAGCCTGAAAAGTTGAGGCAGCGGATTTCAAACCGAAAACCATTCTTTTATATTTAAATGAGCCAAACTGAGAAGTGAAAGTTAATTTATCTTGTAAATCTTTTGGTAAATCTATTTGATGATAAGCCTGTTGTAAATCTAAACTGGTGAAAAATTTATATGTTGATAGATTAGCAATAATTGTCTGAATTTTAGGTAAAGGATATGATGAACCTTGTATGACAGAATTCAACATACGCAAATCAAGGGCTAACCTATACTTCTGTTTGCCAGAAGAGTCAGGCTTTTTCTTTACTAAAATTACAGGACATGCCCATTCAGAACAGTTACGTTCAATTATACCTGCATTCAGTAATTGGTCTATTTGCTCTTTAGCTTCACTTTGAAGAGCCTGAGGAATTGGAAATGGCAATGTTTTTATTGGAAAATCATTAGTAAAGTTCAATACAGGAATAACTCTGTCAGTGTGTCCTAAAGTAGACATATCTTTTGAAAAAGCAGCAAAATTGCTTAGTAATAAACTACTTAATTCACTTTGTTCATTACATTCCAAATGTTCTAAGTCAAAATCAGATGAAGTTAATTGCTGTTTTCTTTTATTAAGCACTTCTGATGAAGGCTGTATTAAATTACACATTTGAAAATTCTCAGAATCATCGGTTAGGTCTCTTTCTTTAACTTCATCAATATCATAAATATTACCAATCTTGGTATTCTTATTTAAATGAATTTTCTGTTCAGATACATTATGAATAAATATAGAAAATTTTTGAGAGCACTTGTTACCATTTTTGTTTTGATTAAAGTGTTCATTTAAATAACAAGCCTCATAAGAAATGTAATTTTCAGCATCATTTGGTGAAAAAAGAAAATATTCAGTGCTAGACTTATTATCACAACAAACCTGAGCATAAATATGCTCATCCGGCTCTAAAATGACCTTTTGACATAGACAAACAGAATTGTCATTTACTTTAATTGAATTAGGACCTTTTTCATTATTATCAGTTGCACACACATGCATATTGCTAGAGTCTTTATTATTTAGAAAATATACCTTGACATCATTAACCATAAGACAAGAATTTTTCATATCAATTGAAATATTGTTTTCTCTTAAAAAAGGAAAACCCAAAATACCATCAAAATGTTCATTAACTGGAATGTCAACAATATAGAAGCAGTGGTGAAAAAACATTGATTTAATTTTAAAGGTTAATTTAATACAAGCAGAGAATTTTATTTTTGAATTAATTGTAGATATAGTGACTGAAGAAGCCAGGTGTTTGTAATTGATTTTAGATTTAATTTCATTAAAAACATCCCTTGTAAGCAAAGAAATAGAACTACCAGTATCAATCAAGAATTTAAGTTTTTGTTTATTCACCATCACTTCAATTATTGGTAATAAATTACAATCATTGTTCACATTTGCAATAAAATATTCATTTCGCTTTTCATCTTCAAAAAAATTATCAGTCTGTACATATTTAGATTCAGCAATGGTAACAGGTACAATAGTCTGAGTCGAACAAGAACGAACTCTACGCTCATTATACACTTTTGGTAAATTTTTAGACAAAATTGGGAAATTGTCTGGTGTATGTATGAAAGAACGAGATGTGTTCCCACCAGTCAAATCACACCTCGAAATTAGTTTAAATTACAGTCATTAGAAAAATTTCTTCCTGAATTTCGAAAGTTGGGTCGACGACCAACATTATTATTTTGTGGAGTATTGTGCAAAACTTTAAATTTTCTACACTGGCGTGCAGAATGATGTCTGCCGGAGCACAATTGGCAGATAATACTACTTTGACCTCTATTTCTGTCATAATTTTGAAAAACTGTATTTCTGTTTTTAAACTGTGTATTATGAGGTCTACGTTGTCTGAAAAAATTCCGTTGCTCAGAAGCAGAAGCAGAAGCATTACGATTGGTGTCAGCAGAATCAGAAGTAGAATTTTTAAAAGTCAAATCATTAATTTTTGAAGCTAATTCTTCAATTTTTTCAGAAATAGCAAACACTGGGGCTTTTTGTTGATTAGCCAAAACAAGTGATTCAGATTGTGCAATATTTTGTAATTGCTGGGCACGCACAACAGCTTTAGAATAGTCAGTTATGTTATCCTCCAAAATTTTAACTCTAATGTTAGATGGCAAAGCCGACATCAATTTAACATATTTAATATCATCAAGAGCTTGAGAATCTTTAATTTTATATACCTTAGAAACCAAAACATTTAATCGATGAACAAAAGCAGTTACAGAGTTAAAATCTTCAAATTTCAAATTATTAAGCTCGGTTACTGGAGCTAGAATTTCATTATTACAAAAATATTTTTCAAATTCTAATTTAATTACATCAAAATCTCTCGCTTTATTTACAACCTCATTTTCAATAAAAAACTGTAATGCTGGACCAATTAGTTTAGTCTTGAAATACAAAATAGTTTTTTCTTCTGACCATTTGTTTAAAGATGCTAAGTCTTCCAATATACCAAAGAAATGTTTTAATTCTACGGCATTACCATCAAATGATGGAATATTAACAGAAAAATCAGAAATTTTAGACATTCTACAATAATAAAAATAAATGACTTACCTACAAAAATGACATAAAACACACAAAACGCAAAAATTATCCTCTTATGAATGAAAACCAAAACATTTATCCTTGTGACACACATAAAAGTTCCGAATCCATTATAAAAACACACATAATTCTGAACACCACATACGTCTTTCGGTTTCCGCTAGAGTTGACTCAGAAGTATCGGCGAAATACAGGAAACATAGGACTTCGGGCACAACTAACACGGTAGCGAAAAAAAAAACACAGGGCAGCGAAACCAGAAGCGCGAGGCGAAACCAGAAGAGCATCGTAACACCGGAACGGTCACTACGTAAAATGTAGATACGAAGAACACAGGTATCAGCAAATTCTTTTCGGTCGCACAACGCTGGGTAATCAAAAATCCTCTCATCCCTCAGAAAAATCCGAGAAAGTTCACAGCACAAGGAGCAGTTACTGAATCACCGCAGGGAGACATCAAAATTCCGATGACATGGAGACGGGAGAGTCCACAGAAAATTTGCTTTGCTTAAGTAGGAACAGTTTTTTTTTTTTTGGCATTCATACTTGGCAAAAGGAAACTCCGACAGCCGGTGATGTGCCGGAAACAACTACTCGTGAAAACGAGCTGGTCATGACGCACCAAGTTTATATGAGGGAGTTGTCGGAGGACGATTAAGAGAAACGTTCCCTCGGCCGCTCACATGACGTATAGTGTGCAAAAGGTATTTGATAAAAAACTGACGGACAACTGGAATACACAAAAAGGCTGCACTTTATTGTAGGTATCTTCACAAAACAGTTAATTAAAGAAACAAGTTCAATTACGCACCGCACATTGCTTCATAAAAAAAAACACCAGGAACATATCTAATTGTTCCGGCCACACGGCATGCCGGAGTTCCATAAAAAAACGAACACCACCTCCTCTGACGGAGAGCAATCGAGAAGTCTTTTCAAATCTTTCTACAAAAACTGCCAGCTCTCTACAGGTTGGCGAGTAAAATATGAGCACTCATAAGCCACTGCCCCACGTGACAACCACCGTCCGGTAGGCGTAAACAATATAAAAATTTGAAACAAACGGATTTAAATGATTGATGCCAATACAGAAGTGCCAGAATTTGGCGATGCCAATACGAAAGGCTACAACCCTGTGAGAAAACACCGACGGAGACCGGGAGGCGCTAAGAACTAACACAGCATATGCTAAAGCGAAATTAATTTAGAAGGGAAACCCCGAAAAATCCCAGACATAGCGTCGCGAAAAGGAAAGAATATTTTATCAAGCCGAAAAACAGAGTGAAGAGAGATTAATACGGAATACGTAATTTTGATTTAGAAAGACGAAACATAGGAACATTATTTTAAGACGCGAAAAATATGTGAACTTCGTCACACACGTGTCCTCACGCCCTTGTAGGCCCGGATGCGGGTCATGTTGCTAAATGTGTGTGGTTCGATCAGAGATAAGAGAGAGGAGGAGTTGTGTCTTCGCAGACCACGTGGTGTGGTAAGCGTAAATACTCCCGCACATCGAAAATCGGGGGACTTCTGCCACTGGAACTGCGTAATGAGTCCACGCTGATTCTTGTACCCGTCTCCCCTCCCCTCTTCTCATTCTAAATTGTAACTTAAATGTAATGTTCAATAAACCATATTACCTGCCTTAACTCTGAAACTTTACTTGAAATATCTGACGTCTCAAATAGTCGACAGGATGACTGCCTGTGTGGCAATTAAAATTTGCGGGAGACGGGGTACACTGCTTACCGGAAGATGCGGAGTACGCCGGAGATGCGGCGTTATGCCGACCGCCTGCCGATCAGAGAGATACGTAGAACAAACTTGCCCTTCACCGACTGCAGATATCTGGACTTCTCATTCCCTGCTTTGATGAAACTACTTTCGCCTGACCTCCCATCGAATCCTCCCATGAAGCCCATCGAAATATTTGCGCTCCTGATTTTTCCATAGCGACTAACGACGCTGATGCCGATACGTAAATTAAAGAAGTGCCTGCCCTCCGTTATCTGATATCATCTTTCTGTACCGTGTTTACCATCCAGAAATCTGTGCCTCCTTATTTATTTTTTTTTTCTTCACACGTCCACTGTTATTTTGAAAATCCGATTGAAATCGACGGAGTTTCACTGCCTTCATTGCACCCAAAACAGTCCCCACGAGAAGTGTGTGCAACTGGTGAATTATTTCCCCCTTTTCTCCGTGCCGAATATTTTTGTTTTTTTGCGTATAACTTATGTTGACCGTAACTCCTCCTGCCTGCATTGAACTTGGGAGAGAAGATATTTTTTGTGTGTGTGTGTGTTTTGTTTATCGTTGAGGGATGACGATTTTAATTTGTGGATATCAATTTCTTTCGTAAAAGTAAGCGATTTTTATTTTAGAGTTGAAGTGAACATTAGAGCATTATATTTAAATGGTTATTAATTGTGTGTGTTATTTTAAAGTGCTATTTTAATGTTGATAAAAAAAAAGAAAAAAAAAAAGAAAAAAAAATTGTATTGATATATCTGCGCTTCTTTTGATTAATATAGTATTTTCATTAAGGTAAGTTTACAATTGAATTGTGTTATTAAATATTTTATTTCAATTGAAGTTTTATACTGGTCTTACTTTTATTAAATTAATGCTTAAATTACTACTACATTACCTATATTTCCTGAAGATTTGAAATTTGAATTTTTGTTATTTGCATACTATGACGTAGTTTAGATTCATTCGATTATTTACCTGAAATGACTTACCGATTGGGACTCTCAACTTGACAAAAATTCTAATTTACTTGAGATTATGTCATTTTATTCACTGAAAAGTCACTTGAAAATTTATGACAAATTCATGCACCCGGGTACGATAACTTAAATGAAAACAACAAATACTTATTGTGTCAATGTAAATAAAAAAATTTCTTGCATTATATTAGGTTTGCTTAAATGTAGATGTTTTATTTTGAATAGTTACTGTGTAAAATTTTTGTGTGCCAAAATGATCGTATATTATTTCCTTTATTGAATAATGATGCCAAATATTTTTTTCTTGTAATAAAATTTAAATTTGCCTAGACGGTTAACTAGTAATAAAACCTCTGTGGAGAGTATTCGCCCTCAGATTGTTAAGAAATACTAGTCATAACCAAATAAGAAAAGTACAACAAGACATTGCTAGAAATAAAAAAAATGTCAGGTCACATAAATGCAGTACCTCATGCAGGCTATCATTTATTGTATTACCTTGAAAAATTCTTCTAGCAAGCGTTCCTGTTAATACTGCTGTTTCACAGCTATGGTCTTCGAAATTTTCTACACACTACGCACATTTTTACATTTTTTTTTTTACATTGCCTTTACACTAAATAAATTTACTCCATTTTGCCAACTGCATTTTTCCAACCATTTTGCCAAGTTATTTTCATTCCATTGACTTTATGCCATGCAAGCCAAAGCCATAAGTATTTGCCAAAGAAAATGAATGTCAGCCATGTTTATTCCATTTTGTTGAATTATATTACTATATTGTTGTACAGTATTATTGTATCCCACCTAGGTTGTAAATATTACTTGTGATAATTTGAAAAAAAAAATTGTGCGCACTCATTGTTTTATTTTTATTGTAAGATTTTCGTACAATTGTATCATTATGTTTTGTCAAATTTTAGGAACTGCTTCCTGTCTCTCAAGTATTGTACAACATAACTCCAGAATTCTAGCCAGAAAAATTTAAGGTGTCTAAACTTGAAAATTAGATTAGTTCGCAGTTTTAAGATTAGGTTGCAAGGACGTCTGACTCGCAAGTGAGAGACTGGCCACCTCAATGATATTTCTCGTCAGACTTCTTTTGCCGGGGGGGATATTGTAATGTATAAAAAGGTAATTTGGGTTTTACTAGTTTGGGTATTGTTCAAGCGGGTACTTTCACTGTAAGTTTTACTTTCGTGTCATACTTGCCACGCGCGCTCTGGAGCTATGTTTTATTTATTTTGTTATTTGCCAGACATCAGGCCGTCGATTCTGAGTTCTTTAGATGTACACGTGTCCTCACGCCCTTGTAGGCCCGGATGCGGGTCATGTTGGTAAATGTGTGTGGTTCGATCAGAGATAAGAGAGAGGAGGAGTTGTGTCTTCGCAGTGGACAGCGTAAATACTCCCGCACATCGAAAATCGGGGACTTCTGCCACTGGAACTGCGTAATGAGTCCACGCTGATTCTTGTACCCGTCTCCCCTCCCCTCTTCTCATTCTAAATTGTAACTTAAATGTAATGTTCAATAAACCATATTACCTGCCTTAACTCTGAAACTTTACTTGAAATATCTGACGTCTCATATATATGAAACATAGCGAAGCTGATTAGACATGAGCAGGCGGCTCGTTCAGATTCCTTTGACAGCTGCGGCCACGAAAAAGAAAGATCTCCAGGCTGTGACACATGACCTGTGCACATTGCAATAATTGGTGAATCTCAAATCTGAGCATCGATTTTCTCATGGATCGTTGTGTCTTTGGAGGTGCCAGATTGACTGGCGTGGAGACATTTTATAAGATTACAAAGGAATTGCAAGGGTTGCAATAGTAGTTGCGGAATCAAGAAGTTTTAGATCGCGAATTTCTTTTGTTCTTAACTACGCAGCTTAAAAACTTTTTAATACATTAGAATTTTAATATTTTTGATTTCGTATGATATATTATAAATATATCTTGTCTAACCTACATATAGTTTTAATATTTATACGTGCACTTGAAATAATATTACAGTATTTCTCAGCACTTAAACACTGGTACGCTAAAGTTGGGTTAATGAAAAGAAAGCAAAACTAAGTATTGTTAACGATGACATCATAGCACAGACTCTCAGATCAACGCATTTTGAGCCTTAGTGCTTGAAAAATATCTCTTTAGGAATAAAATGGGTTAGTAAGTACTAACTTATTCTGGATTACGGGCAGATGTTACAAGGCTACATTTTATGACCAATCTATAAAATGTAATACTATTTTCATAACTATTCCAGCTGTGTAATGAAATGTTTCCCAGATAATGTCAGAAATGTTATTCACATCAATTTATTCTCCTTAATTTCGTTTTCGAACCATTTGTAAAGAAGTGATATGAAGTAGAAAGGTTAGCTACTAATGTTTAATGCAGCATATTATATTTTATGTGCATTCCCACGTAATCTAATGAATTCTTGAAGGATCATTAATTTTATTCTCGAACAAATAGAAAATTAATTCTTTTAAAACTGGTTTTAAGTTATCAATCTTCTACCAAAGTTCACGAGGTTCAGGGAGTTGTTTGGATATTCCCGCTAGTTATGAATTAAATAGAAATTGCATAAAATTAATTAGAGAATGCGATTTGTTATAAAAGAGTGCTTATAAAAATGTCAGTCTGTCATAAAACATTTGCTTAATGGTTTCGGACCTGAAACGCAACTTATTACAGCTGTCCCATAAATTTTAATTGATTAATGTCAGAAAACTTGAAATTATTTGATTCATGAGCCTAATTTAAATTTATTATACTTAGCTGCTCATGCATATTTAATGCATATGTAGCATAAAAGAATTGTGGAATATATGTTCGAAAAATATTTCGAGGACAAGTTTTGAGAATAAGCGAGTTTTAATTACTCATTGAAATGCTTAACAATGCACCGCCAGCAAATACAACATTTCCACCTACCTTGACAGTTGGAACATGCAATGCGATTAATAGACGTTTGTCTGGCGTTAAGACAAAGGAGTATATATGAATATTATACAGAAAATTTTTATAGCTAATCTTTAAAGTTTACAACACTGAATCCGAAATCTAATGGTGTGCAAATTTGGACTTCAATTGACGATTTTGACAAGAATAAGGGGGAAAAAGGTAATTCTCAGGAACACAAGTTGGGAGACATGAAGTTCATACTGCAGTAGCACTGCCGCTCCTTTAAAAATGAAGAAATAATTTGTAGTGAAAATATCGAGACGCCTATGATAAAGATTTTATTGACAGAATGACGTTGATATAAAATACTACCTCACAAAGAGGGGGAACAACAAAGATTCCAATGTGAGTGATAATGAGCTCCCCTAACCGCAATTGTTCAACAGCACCATCTAGCTATAATTGACAATAGACTATCCAGCAGTTCTTAACGAAAGTGTTTCTATTTCTGGTGCATTTTTAACAGTTGTTGGGTGTTCTCAGTTGTTGGGTGTTCAAATGAAAAATATCGTGATTTAGAAGATCCTACAGCAATACATCTCACTAAAGAATGATTGTAGTTGGCCTGGGTAAAAGGCCTGATTGTAGTTGGTACAAAGCACATATTTGTTTTGTACATTTTTTCATCATCCTTCATTTATGTTATGCATATATACCTTAAAAAACAACAAACAACAATTCATATGAGAATTTTTGTAAAACGTCACAATTCTACTTGCTTAGAAAAGTAATTTATGTCACATTTTGTTCTTGCGATTTTTAGTTTTTATAATCATGTATTTAATAATATATTTCTTTCAGGGCCGAAACAAACGGGGGGGGGGGGATTATAGGTGAATCTCTCCCTCCCCCGCCCGCCAAAAAAAGTTAGCGTACATTTTTTTTAAATTAATTTTTAATACCATTGTTTATCTCAACTCTTATTTCGCTAATAAGTTAAGTTTCTTCTAAAAAGGTACGTTTAACCTCTTATGCATGCATAGAATTTATGTTTAAAATTTTTTTTTATCCAACTCCCTCTACCCCCCTCTACAAAACTGAACTAGTTACGAGCTTGATTTTTTTTTCCACCATATGTTCTGGGATATCCATTGAATGATTGTTGTAAATGAATCCTGCTTATTTAAAATGCTTATTAAATAACCATCTTTTTGATAAAATATTTATAAAAGAAAATAGACAGTGCCAAGTGGCGATAAAGGCTCTATTCTGTCAGCTCATACTCATTTTTTATGAATTAATTTTAGCTTTAATTTGAGGAGATAGCAGCTAATTTTTACACATTATGTTTTCACACATTAGTGTGTACTTATGACTGCTTTAAATTCGTTACATTTGCTGAGTGAGCTTCGGGGAGGTTTCCTTGTAAGAAGAAACCTAGGGATTATTGGTAACTGTATCGCTATGGATGTGGCAATTGTGAAAAACAAAAGTAAACTCATTTATACGGTTAAAGAAAGTGTCAGTACTATACAGTATTCTGCCACGGACTCTGAGTTATTTCACGTACTTTATGAAGCTCATTTGGCTATTGGACACGGAACCCGTGATAGAATGTTGTTATTTCATTCTTTGCCTAAACAAATCCGGCATTATACACAAACAATGCCTAGGCATTCCAGTGTAGAATGCCACTTTTACATAATTTGCAATAGCTTTTCAAGACAATTTTTTCATACTTTGCCTGAACCGCATTGGCCATTCTATAGAATGCTTGGGTATTGCATACAATGCGTAGGAAAAGAATGTTTTAATTCTCATATTTCATACTCAGCCTGAAAATGTCTGGCATTATATACACTGCCGAAGGCATTCCATGAAATGCGGGCTTTTCATACTTTGCCAGTAACATATACAGTAAGTGTGTTTCAGGAATTTCATTAGGAAAGATTTAAGTTTGCATTTAAACATTTGAAACAGATTAGGAATTTTAAAGAAAAAAATAGTGTAATTATAGGTCATTGCAAGGAAGATGCACTGCACAAAACTGCATCAGTTATAAGACACTCTTTCCCGTGTATTTATTTGTATTTTTACCTAAAGACATCTCGCATATAGTCAGTGGGATTTAAATCAGGTGAGAAGTTTGGCCAGTCCGTTCTATGGCTATCTTCACTTTCCTTAACAGCATGGGATCTGTGCGTTATCATCCATAAAAACAATGTTTGAATCTATGACTGTTCTAGGCAGGTGCACCTGACGAAATATGACTTCGGTAAACATCTCCAAGATATGAATATCATGAAAAAGGTAATCACTTCAAAATGAGAAAGCGAAATTTTTTCCATCCCCAATGTTTTCGATGCATTCATTCTTCATAAACTTTTCAACATTTTAAAATATTATACATATGTTGTTCAGCACAAAGAAAAATCGTTTCTGAAGAATATCAATATTATGTAACGTGCTTAAAGTGAATCAGTTTTTAACGTTCAAATTATGTTAACACATTCTTGCACAATGAATGTCGCTTCTGATTACGATTAGAAAATTAAAGGTGTGCTATAGAAATAACAGATCAGAAATATCAAGGAAGAATTTAAAAAAATTCAAGAAACATATTCAAAAATGTTACCCCACTTGATTAATTTTTCATGCCATGCAATTCATGCTTCCTTGAAACTCTCCTTTTCATGACATTTCTAATGCTCTTTAGATTTGACTTCCGTATAAATAAATAATCTTTTGTTTTTTCAAAGTAGTATTTCAGCATAATTTTAGTGTAATATTTATAATATCGTATTTAATTAAGAGCATAACTTATGAACGCGCAAAATCCTCCGTAAGTATTTTTCTTTCCTGTTTATAAATTTAAAAGAAGTTGACAGCATAGTTTTTATTGAAAAAATATCCATTGCGAAAATTAATTAACTGTTTTGCTAATCTTTTCAAGTTTACGGGACTTTAAATAATTCAATGAATGTATATGACTTAAAACATTTGTAGCATGAAGCACCTAACATTTTTTTTTCTTTCTTTTTTTCCTGCTTCTATGGCCAGTGAAAATGTGAGGTGTGTGTATGCATACATGTACACATTCGTTCCAGAAATTGAAGCATTTTATTTGTGTAACTACATATAATAAGGAAGAAATATTCTCTTTCTCTGTGCTATAAAAAAATGTGTTGTGAAATCTCTATTAAAAGCAGTTTTCACAATAATGCAGATATATATATATATATATATATATATATATAACTTTTCACTTGATTTATATCGCTGAAAAGAAAAGCTAATTGGATAATGTCGGTCCTCAATACTAATTTCAAGTCTTAAAGTTGAATAAGATTTTATGATTGGGGATTATTGTAGCATAAAAAAATGTTTGATTATTGCAGCAAAAATCGCAGGTCAGCAGCAAATTGAAATTTATGTTCCAAACACTCAGAATATAAAACGAAAATTTTAGAACAATTTCATAAATTCTATTTCGAAGCCAGATGTAATGATGTTGTTGTCTTTCGGAATTCTCATTTTATTTTTGTATTTATCTTTTTCTTTTAGCATGACCACAGAAAGAAAGTTCCACTACATTATAGATTAAAATGCTTGCTAATTACATTAGACATCAGTGTCAATTCTGCACATGTTCAGCGAACAGACTTCGGTTTAAAAAAAAAACAAAGACAGTCAAAATGAATCATCGACTTGAGAAGGTAATAACGGACCCTGTATAAATCATTATTAAATACATGGTGTTCCAAAAAGAGGGCAGCATGTTGTCCACTTATCTGTAATGGATATTTACAGTGACCACTTAATTTACACTAAACCCATAAAGAATTAACTTTATCCATTACAAATAAGTATGCAGAGTAATTTAAAAAAAAAATTCAAAATAAGATAGAAAAAAGACTACATATAGAAAAGTTCTTTAATTTTGAAAAAGGACACTTTTTAAGCTTGCTTACGTCCCCATACAAAAAAATTTCCTTTAGTAAAATGTAACTCATACATTAGTGAGGTGTAGTACAAAATACTAGACTTTCGCCATAAAAAATCTCAGGGATATCTGTTACAAAATGATTGAATGTAAAAATATATTGGTACATCAAAAAAATATTTTCTTTAATAATTTCTTTTCGACTCCCGAAACGCGATCATCCGACGTTATTTTTTTTCTTTCGACAGCCAAGAGGTTTAAGTAAGCATGTATGTACGTCCATATTTCTGACACTTTGTAGTATATTATTCTAATTTTATACATTACCTCAATATCCTATGGGACACATTTTACTAGTTTGGAATTTTTTTGTAAGGGGCTCATAAACGAATTTTTTAAAATGTCACTTTTTGAAAAATTAATAGAGGGATTTTTTCTTCCTTATTTCGAACATTTTCTCCATTACAAATGCTTAAAGTAACATTCTTAATTCTTCAACAAGGATTGGCGACGTTAAATTCGTGGATTGCACTGAAAACTTAATTGAAAGAAAAAATATTGTAACATCCCTTCATTCTCTTTAATTACTTGTTGTGCTATCGTGTACTCGTGTAGATTTAGAAACCATTGTTTAGAGGCACCTATATTCTTATAACCGACGCACATGGTATGGCTAAACTTTCTTTTAAGTCCATGAAATAAGTCCTTGGTAATTTTCTGTCTTTTTTTGATAGAAATGTAAATAGCATATCTGGAAAATTGTTCATCTAAGATTTTCTATCATCATCTCACAGAAAGAGATGCAAAACTAGTTCACAGAAAATTCAGTTTACAGCTCAACTGTAGAGAAAATTTCTGTGATTGTTCGTATCAAATTCGCTGAGGAACGAGGGAGGAATTTCTCTTCTCGTCCTCCAAAGCGACGTCTTGTCGTGCCCCGTTATCTCAAAGGAGACAATATAACTTTCGACAACGTGCTAAACGTGCTTTGTTAACGAAAAAGGATGGGAAATGGATAAGGAGAAACATTATTTGTGGATGAAAATGGTCGTTTAAATATCGCATTGCTTTTTAAGCAGTTTTTTATGCTTTAAAAAATGCACTTTTTCAATTCCTGAAAAAATAAATAATATCATACACATATTATTGAAAAAATGAATATCACACGTCTCACAATTTTTTTCACATAATAATCTCGATGATTTGATAATTTTCAAGACTGCCTTATATGTATAATAATAATTTTAACACCATAAAATATTATTTTAAGAACACATGTCCCGTAATAGCAATAATATTTCATGCTACAATTAATGTATTTCAAACTGTAACAATCGTAAAATGACGTCAAAGCATCGTCATCCTTTTAGTTACAATCCACCCAACTAACTCCATGGCGCGAGCGCGCGATTTTTTTTTATCCAGTAATTCGCTTAATCTTGGTATTCTAAAGTTTTAGTGAAAGATGTTTGCAAGAAAATATTGTAAGAGGATTTTGTAATGGTTGTAAAAAATAAAATGATGTTTACAGCTAGCTAAAAGTGGCGCCCAACGTAAAAAATGGTACAGATAAGTGAGTGACGTTTTACTTTAAATTCAGGAAATATGGCGTATTTGGGTAAGGCGCGGAAGGAGGATCTAATCCTGCTTGCCCAAGAGATTGGGGAGGAAGAAGTTAGTACAGACTTAAAGATTATAGATCTTAGAAATTTAATTATGAAGTCTAAGAATTATGAGGAAGTGTTTGTAAAAGATGTCCTATCAAATATAATTGAAGTTCGGAAATTAAAAGAACAAGAAATAATTAATGACAAGAATCTCGAAATAGAAAGGCTTAGGTCCCAACTCGAAGCTCATAGGTTAGGCTTACCAACCGAAATTAATAGAGCTAGTGTAGAAATGTATCAGTCTATCTTGGAAGTACAAAAACTTTTACCAGTTTTCTGTCCAAAGGAAGATGATATGGGTTTATTTTTGAATTTGTTTGAAATGCAGTTAAACTTCTTTAATGTGCCTGATTCTAAATGGGTTGCTTATTTGATCGGAGTGCTACCAGCCGATATCGCCAAACTTATTGCTAGGGAGCCAAATGAGAAGACTCAGAATTATAAATACGTTAAAAACTTGTTGTTACATCAGGATGTAACAATCGTAAAATGACGTCAAAGCATCGTCATCCTTTTAGTTACAATCCACCCAACTAACTCCATGGCGCGAGCGCGCGATTTTCATTTATCCAGTAATTCGCCTAATTTTGGTGTTCTAAAGTTTTAGTGAAAGATGTTTGCAAGAAATTATTGTAAGATGATTTTGTAATGGTTGTAACGAATAAAATGATGTTTACAGCTATAATTGGATGTAACAATCGTAAAATGACGTCAAAGCATCGTCATCCTTTTAGTTACAATCCACCCAACTAACTCCATGGCGCGAGCGCGCGATTTTTTTTTATCCAGTAATTCGCTTAATCTTGGTATTCTAAAGTTTTAGTGAAAGATGTTTGCAAGAAAATATTGTAAGAGGATTTTGTAATGGTTGTAAAAAATAAAATGATGTTTACAGCTAGCTAAAAAACTTAATATTGCATTACTACAATAATGCTATTGCTTTAAAAAGGAATAGTATATAATATATATTTTATTTTATCCTAATTTGATTGCTTACTTAACGCTCAATCAAATAATACTGTGTCTTTTTCCTGTGTGTACTGATTATAGTAAATGTCCAAAACTAAAATAGGTATTCATACTACACTGGCCTCCAAAGTTAAGGTACAACCAGTTTTTGCGTGTAATTTGCAACTGAATGAATGCAGAAGCAGCAAATTTGGGGAAATGTGCATTAAACAGATAATTATTGATTGCTACAGAGACCTTTACATAAGTTGATAGCAAAAACGATTTACAGTAAAGAAAAAAAAGTTTTGTGGAAAATTTCACTCTTGGAAAAACAGTACATCTCAGTTTTGTGTGGTAAAATGTTCCAGAAACATATCAAAAATGAGTTCTATTAAGGAATGTGTCCACCCCTAACTTGAATTCATTGGCGGCATCGATTTTCCATACTGTCAATCAAGTTGTCGGACACCGAAATGGGAAGCGAAGATCAGACACGGAGTAAGCCTTCTTCTAGCTCATCTAACGACCTTGGAAAAGAACTTGAAGCAGCAATCTATCTGCCAAGATAGTTCCAAAGATGTTCTATTGTATTCAGGTCTGGAGATTGAGCGGGCCATTCCATTCACTCCAAACCATTACCGACGCATTACCCTCAAGATAGTCCTCCACAGCTACAGCTCGGTGAGGTCGTGCATTATCATCCATCAGAATGAAATCATTGTCAATAGCACAGCATATGTTCAGACACACGGATTAAGAATATCATTCCAGTCAGAGTTCCTCCATAGAACACACGCAGGTCAGTGTAACCACCGAGTGAGATCCCTGCCCAAGCCATGCTTTCACCACTTCTTAAATTGTGTCTTAACAGTGCCGGATTGATAGTATCTGATGCGTTGTTCCCTCCAGATATGCAGACACCCTAAATCAGTCTTCCATGTCATTTTGGACAATGTCTGGGAAGAGTACAGAAGCCCATTGCTGTCTGATCCAGGAAGTCTGTTCTCTTGCCCAACACAAGCGGGTCTTTCTCTGTCGTCTTTTAAGGTTTACACGCATAACTGGTGGTCTTGCATAGAGACCTGCATTTTGAAGGCCTCTTCTCACCGTACTATTAGATAGTCTTCTACATAATGCTACACAGTGGTCTGCAACGAGCTGCGGCATAGTAGTGCTGCTTCTCCTTGTGACCGAAAGAGTAAGAAAACGTTCTTTTAAGGTGTTGTAGTTCTTAGTCAGCCTAGAAACCATTTTTTTTTGCATTTAACTTTTGGAGACTAGTGTATTATGTTTCAAATAATCGTCATGTTTTTAATAAAATATTACCTTTTTAAGGATTGAAAATAATTTTTTTACATTTAATTTTTGGAAACCAGTGTATTATGTTTCAAATAATAATCATTTTTAATAAAATATTATATTCTTAAGGATGAAGCAGCAGTCGTCTCTTCTCACATTTTCATAGTTTGATTTGAAATGCATAAGCTTTTAAACATTCTTATTTCAGCAATTCAGACATCATTTGATGCTAACCTTTTATATAACTATGGATTTTATTGTTACTGCATTTTTCTTACTGTGAGCTTTGAAAATCATTTTTTTACATTTAACTTTTGGAGACTAGGTATAATTCAGGTACAGGTATGAATTTCATGAATTATACAATGATTTGCACAAATACAATAAGTTCTACTTTAGTCTAAATAATTTCATTACTTTATGACAATATGTCTCTCAATAAGCTCCTATTACTTAAAATTTGTTTCGTCTCTTGGTAGCCAGTTTCATCTATATCTGACAGTGTTTCATTCTGTTAAAGATAATAATGTATGACATCACTGGAGATGACAGTTTAAGTCCGCTTCTACTATACTTTTAAAATAGATTTTAGTTCTAACCATTTGTTTCCGAGTATTTGAACTCGAAAACTCGCTAAATTATTTCCGTTCCCATTTCTTCGGTTGCAAACATGGGAAACGCGATAGTTTAGACATCTTTGCGTCTGGAGTTAATTTGATCATCACAGATTCGAAGTCTGTCACGGGAAATTCAGTTTGCTGATCAAATAGGAAGAAAATCGTAATTTACGTCACATGTTCTGGAAAATCTAGTCGCTCGCGAAAAGTTTTCTGATTGTTTTGTATGAAGTCCTCTGTTGAGAAACTCTGGGAAACTTTTCAGTGCATCGAATTGACATCTTGTCGCGCATTATTTTGCTAAAGCAGAGAGATAAGTTTCAGAAAAATGTGAAATGTTCTTCGAAAGTAAAAGCATAATTTTAGATTATAGCTGCTGGTATTTCCGTATGTGAATGAAATTATGACTTGATATTTTTATGGTTTTGCAAACATTACGCAAACAGAAAATTTAAAAGAAAAAAAAGAGCCAAGAAGCAAAGATATCGAAATCAAGAAAAAAATCGCACTGTGATATCTTATATGCATGCGTTTATATCATTAACCATGCTTTATTATTTCAAAAATAAGTAAATGCACTGTTTAAATCGAAATATAAATGAGTACATGATTTAAACTAATTGCGATATTGATATTAATGTTTTAACATTTATTTAAAAAGAAAACCATAAAAATATTCAGTTTATCTGATGGTACTCATTTTTTATTTAATTTAACTTTTAAATGCCTAATGTACTATAATTTTCATTTCTTAAACAGGCAATATACATAGATTTAAAAAGGCAAAAATTTTTTGATATAACTCTGTAAAATTAAACACACATGAACTTTAAAGACTTTGCAAATAAAGCTTCAATTTTATTTACTTTATATCTATGAAAAAAATTGTATTTGTTGCCAAAAGACAACACAAGGCATTGAGGGTTAGATTAATTTTATCATGCTATACGTCGCTGTTTGGTGGCAAAATCAATTACTTTGTAACTGAAAAACGTATGTACATGAAACATAATAAGTTTCAGTTTTAGAATATAAATTTATTTTTCATAAACGCTAGGAAATCTGAATTCCTTAACTTTATATTTCATGTAAAAAGACTACTAACTAGTACTTGGCGCTATTGTGACCGCTACAAATAAAATAAATCAAATCCTTTCTTTTACCTCACTTTTAAAAAATTCTTTACAATTTAAATTTATATAATTTTTAATATCAATCGTCATTATAATTAACATATTTTCTTTCAATACTTTCCAGCGAAAGAAGTTGACCATAACTTTTACACTTTAAGTTCAGAAATTTCTCTGCCCATTATATAAACATTAAAAAAGTTTAGTTTCTTTATTCATCAAGACTCGGTGTAGAGAATTCGTCTTGCGTATATTTTCGTAACAAATTTCAGAATTTTTATCGATATCAGATTTTACTCCCAGACATATTAGCCGCAAGGAAAGGAAATAAAAAGTGCGCTGTATATGAATCTAGACAACAAAACAAAATACCCTTTTTTCATGTAAAAAAATTTGTTTCGTGATCTATAAAACAAGGAAATACCTATATAATCAATCTCCATCGTTTTTGCTACCTGTCATAAAACTGACCATTCTTCTTGCCACAAAAACTTGCTAAAGTAAGAAAATATTGGAGATTTTTTATAACTTTTTAAGTAATGCTTTGTTACAATAGTGATGTTTAGGGCTTTTTGTAAGTCAATGAATTTACTTGAGAAAAAAATCGATCAATTGCCTTTAGAAAAAAAGTGGGGTTAAGAATGGAGCACTTTTCTATAAGAAACTTGAGAAAGAAAAATATGATTTAAGTTTTGTATTTTACAAAGGAAAAGAGTGCTCCATGCATCATATCTTAGAATTTTAAAATTATTTGATTGGATGTTCAAGAAGACAGCATTAAAATGAATTAATATGTCATTTTTAGTTTTTTCGGGTAAAAATATAAATTACAAATCACATTCACAGTCTGAAATCCTTCTGAAGCTTCAACTTTTATTGCTATAAAATATTATGATTACGAGTCTCGAGTAAATGATTTACGATCAATCTATTTCTGTTACATATCAATCTACCAATCTATTGCTGTTTTACAAACGGACAGCAATACTTCCTTAAGGTATGATAAAATCACTGGATGTCAAATAACAGTTTCTGTCCATATGTAATGGCATATGTAATGAGGCATATGTAATGAGGCATATGTAATGAGGCATATGTAATGCAGGCATATGTAATGAGTTCTCAGCGTTTTTGAGGCTGGTTCAGGTATTCAACACATTGTCAAACAGTCAAGTTGAGTGTTATACATGCAGAAACATTCCATAGTACTCGATTACAGACTTTTCATGTATGTTGAAGGATAGTTGTGTCGCGCATCTTCAAAGCATACTAATGTACAACCTGATCCTGTGTTGATACTTGGACTCATGTCGAAGCATAAGTAGGTACTGCAATTTCCCTGTTTCGAATACATGACAGTGATATCGTAACAGTTATAAATGTCTTTTAACCCTTTGAGGCGCAACCCTTTCCCAATGCTGAAAAAAGGGCAGCTGTTGCCATCGCTCGACTTAACTACCAGCAAGATGGTGGACGATCGAAACGTTCATCACGTGCCACGAGACTTCTTTTACGATAGCTGGCTGTGCAGCACAGCCAGCTGTCGTCAAAAAAGGGTCTCTAGATCTGTGGCACGCGATAAACGTTTCGATCGTCCCGCCTTCGATTTTTGCTAATACCAGCAGTAATAGATACATTTCTGATGTCAACTTCTTGAACAAAGGGGTAATTTCTTTTAAAGTTATTATGTATAAAAATTGAAATATCACAAATCCTACTTGGTCATGTTAAAATATTTTGTGGATTTGAGGGTCAATACTTGTGAATAAAGGCTAAGAAAAATAAATAACGTTTTCGACTGTTCGCGAAAATGCCGTCCCAAGAAAGGGACACTGGCATAAATGGATTAATATTAATTCTTTGGAAAGAGATAAGCTATAATGCAATGTTCTTTTTACTCCCCGAGCTTAAACTTTTATATCTATTTTTAATTTCATATGCACATTCTTTCTGATGATATACACCATTTCTTTATAACTCATTTAAATTGACATTAAAATATTTGTTCATGTGAAGAATACATCATTTTAAACTAATTTTTGAATTTTGTTTTTCATAGAGAAAAATATTGCTTTTTTTAATCATTCGCCAATTACTGCTTTGAACCCGTTTTTATTATCAAAATTAGTCCGTTTTTGCTATATAATTACCTTCAATAGCCGCATGTAAATCTGTCTGTAAATCATATATTTTCATTAGGATATCATCACGAACTGGTTAATCCCGGTTTTACCAGGATAAAAGTGGAAAACGTTTCCGCCTTTCACAGACTACAGCTGGTTTAGACCCAGGTTTAGATGAAACATTTTTCTTATTATCACGAGAAATCCCCATTAATATTTGATCAATAATAGTCGTATTACGCTCATATATCGTTAACAACATTAACATCATTATTTGTGTGGCTACTAGAAAAAATATGAAAAGGTAGAATGATGGGAATAATGTTATCAATGTACCTGAAGCCATTGATAGTTCACACGAAAGGCATTTTTGCATCCATAAATCGTTTACAACATCGGGATCTATGTTTGAAATTCTGAAACGGAACTTTCCTTGGCTTGTTTCTTGGTGTAGTCGCTAACGAACCAATCTACCGCACTTTTTTTACGGTTCGATTTCCAGCCTGGGTTTGTGTGTTAACTTATTCTATACTTCATAGGGATAACGCTGGGCGCTTCCTAGATTGATTGTGGCCCCATAATGAAATGGCAAATATTTCAAACCTTAGTAATGGCGAATGCATGATGGACGAGCGCAAGGTTTTTTTTTTTTTTTTTTTTTAGAAAGAAAGGGGGAAAATCAGCTTTGCTTTGGAAACAATAAAAATTTTCGATTTCAACATCTGCTCTGAAATCGCAGCTATACTAATTAAAAGATATCCTTGATAGAAAAAGCCAGTTCAGTTTTAAAATGTTTGATTCTATATTGCTTTTACTGATAAGAAATTTTCACCAGTGAAGTCATCTTCTTGACAAATCTAGGGTGGATGAAGTATAAAGTGCTCTTCGTTGACCATGTGTCTTGCACAACACAGGAGTTGTGTACTGTCTGGGATAGTATTTTTAAAAACACTCACATAGAATAATACATATATAGAGCATATGGAACAGTGACATCACTTTGTTTGGGTTTAATTTTTCCTCTTCTATTTAATAATCTTTATAAATAATAGACATCATCATCAAATAATCTCATCTTCAAAAGACGTCAATAAAGCTGTAAAATGTCACTTTCATCCTCAAAAAAGGTAAATCATATGACATTTATCTAAAGAAAGAAAGGAATTTTTACATTAAACACAACTGCACTATATCTCTTTACACATACACACACTCATATATGTGTGGATATGTTTCCCTCAGATTTAAGCTAAATTCAATTATCTTATTGAATTACGCTGTTGGATATTCTTGACACGCACTTATTTATTTACGCGTTCCCGAGATTTGGAGGATTCTTGCGATCCCCTTCGTGCATACACTTCAAATTTAATTAAAAAGGTTATTAAATTAACAAAGCGAACTAAAACAAGAAAGTCTATCTCGCTGACTTTGCATTAAAGAGTCATTAAAAGAATGCACTCACTCTAAAGAATGCTGTCGTAAATGTCATGTTGGTCATAAGATTGCACCCTCATTTAAATTCAGATCTCAAAAGGATATGTGCTTGAAGAGTTTCAAAATGCAAATGTTCATATATACAACAGCTTTTAAGATGTATTTAAAGCTGTCACTTTAACTGAAAAATTATCTGACAGCTAAGAATTAGAAGAAGAAATTACAGCCATTAATATGCTAGGAATAAAAATAACATGTGCAGTATCTTTTCATTTTTGACTAATTACGTTGGATATTAAGAGATGTAAAGTAGTGAAAAAAAAAAACAATTTACAGCTATCATGTATGCGCCATCGTGTAATTATGGCCATATAATAAATTTTGACTGTTGAATATAGCTCACTGACATAATCAATTTATCTTTCATAAGTTTTATGTACGATTATGTAATGCTGATACGAATTATTTTAATAAAATGCTTATGTTGTTTTTAAAGAAAATTTTTCCATAGAACCAACAGCTTCAAATTTTAAATTTAATTAGCAATAAAATACTGCCAATAAGTTCTCACAAGACTATAACCACATAGTTAGTAAAATCGATAATTAAAAGTTAGCTGATATGCAATGTGAGCGTTTTTCAATCTGTCATACAACTTATACATGATGACCACGTCTAAATTTGAAACTCTGAGTTTAAAAAAGGATTTTTTAAATATTTTTATGTACCCTTTCGAGAGCTAATTTTGCAAAATATTTTGTCATCAATTAATGAATTGATAAAAATAAAAATGCATTAAATAAATTCTACAGCTGTATGTGGAAGTGATATAATTTATATATCTATTCTTATATCTGAATAAAAAATATGAAATTATGGATAGCAAAATATAAATTTATAGTATTCATCTTCTGATAATTGTCAAGATTTCATTATTCATGTTATTCACTGTAAAAGAGTGCATGCTGATAAGTACGAATTTTAAGAACTGTGCACCGCGATATCAAATATATGTCTTCTTCTTATGGTTACTACCTCTGAGACAAGAAAACTAGGCATCATTTAATACAGATGTCTTGTCAAATCTGTTTATCTCTTTTAATTATTTTGAATTATATTGTAATCCGTTCATTTTACGACGAACGGGATTATTTTGTTCTATTTAAGGTTTGAAAGTTTACTAAAAGTACTCATTAAAAAGTAATTGAAAAATTATTAAATCACAAAATGAAAAAAAAAGCCATTTCGCGATTTTCGTCCAAAAAAGGTGAGAAAATTCGATTAATATGTTCTTTCAATTATCTCTAATAGCGTTTAAAGAACTTTTTATATTTTCTTGCTTTTAATTGGTCTTCCAAATATAGATACTGCACACTGAAAAAAGCTGTGTTGTTGAATCAACAAAAATTTTGTTAAATCAACAAAATTATACGGTTGAAATAGTGCCAACAAAATCATTGTTGAATTAACAAAATTATTTTGATAAAATAATTTTGTTAAAATGTGGTTATTTCAACAAAACACTCTGTCAATTTAATGACAGCAAGACTACTCAGCAAACACACACAGGTTCTCTGAACGTCTATTAACGTTCAGAAGACGTTTTCTGAACTTCTTCTGAACGTTAATAGACATTCAGAGAACCTGTGTGTGTTTGCTGGGTAATGACTATCAATTTAATGAAATGTTTTATTTCAACAACTATGTTGAAATAAAACAATTTTTTGCTAATTTAACCAGACTGTTTGTTTAAATGGTTTATTTGGTTAAAATCAACCGAATTATTTGTTTGAATTAACAAAGATTTTTTTTTAATAGGTTTTGTGCTGGCTAATTAACAAAATTATTTTGTTGCCTTTATTGTCATGTTTTTTAACCCACAAAAGTTGGTTTAAAGTTTCAGTGATGAGACTAAATAATTTATCTGTCAATATCCATGTTTTATTTTAGTGTTTTTACATACTCGTAAAGTTAAATTAAAGAAATTCGATGTCATTTTTCTTTCTTCAGACAAAAACTTAGTAAGGTAATCAAAAATTGCAATAGCAGTTTTAATTAATAAAATAAATGTGCATATTATCTGAAACTTCGTGGCTTATTTTTTAATGATAAAGGATGGTTTCAGTGAAAATGACAAATGGCGTATCCGCGTCAGCTTTTTTGAAGCTGTATTTTGAAGTGCCAAACAATCGAACCCGAAATCAGTAGTCCGCATTATTTTATACACAATCACTTATTTAACAGAAGTAAACCGCTTTTACAAGCATAATACAAAGCTAATAAATAATAAACTTAATATAAACATTTTAACGCTGGAATGTTTCATTTGGAAAATGAACGCATTTTTTCTTAGAAAGAATATAAAAAAAAATAAAGTGGTGAAATAATAAATGATTATTTCCGGCATGGTATGCGAATTAAATTGTTTGTGACATAAAAGGGATATGGACTATAAAAATATATGTACCACTTTAAAATTTAAACTACAAAAATATATTCCAAAGATACACAAAATATTTATCATTCGGTATTGTAAAATTTAGCCTATATTGAATATTTTTTTGATCGAGTCTATAACATAAATTAATATTTTTGCATAGGCATTTTAAATAGATTTTCTTGGGTTTTTTTGTGTGTGTCTTTTTTTTTTACGAAAACTTCGACTCGATATTAATAATGATCACTGCACTCCAGTTCAATCCCTTTCCTCTATTCATCTCTCCTAATATTTGAATATCATCTTTGTGGTTATCTTGATCCAAGTTATTTTTTATAAAAATTACGCATCTCTTCCTATTCCCTGCTAATTCCTACATATTGAGTTATCAAATATTTTAAGCGAGAAAACATTCCCGTTTACGCACTCACTTCAAATTTAATTAAAATATTAAATCACAAAACACAGATCCGCTAATTCACTTCTCTTTATTTTCGTGTTCTTGGTCGAAAAATAATTGGACGAGTGATTTCAAATTGACATTAGGTACATAATTGACAATTGAAAGGATAAATTTCGTTTATCGGCTTTACGTGAGATCTTTTAGATTCGTCTATCAAATTTAGGTATTCTGGTTCTCGATAATTAGTTCCAAAGACACTAAATTGAACGAAAAATGTTTATTCGTCATAGCTCTTAAACTGTCTTTTAAAATGTAAATAACCTGACAACAAAAATGGAGAAGATGACATTTGATTTTTGAAATGAATATTGCACTCTGAAATTTTAAATTGTTCTTTAGGCATGTGGTATTCAAGTCCAGTGGCGTAGCTCTAAGAAAAAAAATGTGGGATAAGTTTACTTTTTAAATTTAACGTTAATGTTTGTAATAAATTAAATGTAATTATTGTTAAAAAATAAAATCAACTCATTCAATAATTTTAATTTTTTATTTATTCATTGTCTTATAAAGTAAAATTCGAGAGTAAACGAAGTTTGTAGCTGGCTATGTATGTAGGTAGGTTTGTAACCTCCGATATTCTGATGCGTGTCTCTCAATTGCAAAGCTCCTAGACGGGTGGTCAAAGACCGACCCAATTTTGTATACAGCTTTACTAAGACTCGTCCTAACACACATTGAAGATACCTTTTCAAAATTCGAATCAGAATTTTTTAATTTTATGTTTTATGCAATTTTTGGCATATTTCTCGCTTAATAAGTAATAATCCTAGTATTTACACTCGCAGTAAAACGATTTTCATATCATGGGATAGAGGAGAAAATTTATTTTAAAAGCAGTTTGTTTCGATTATGTAATATAATTTTTACATTTTGGAGAATTTTTTAAAGAAAGATCCCTTTTAAAGTTTTCGTAATATAATTTTAAAACTGTTGCAGCTTTAATTCTATTTGTCATAACTTTTTGATATTTTGACAAATGACGGAACGTACATAGAAAACCGAGGTAGGGATATAAATTAGGAAATTTTTATGAATTTTTAAGTGAAGAAGGATTTTGGACTCAATAACTGATGCTTAAGAATTTTGCTTTCATTTGTTCCCAAGACGACACATGCCTGAAACTTAAACATTGAATAACTGCGCTTTGAAAAAAAAAATAAACTACTTTCAAACGTTTTTTCGAGTTTTCGAAAGTGAGACCTGCGTCATTTTGTTACAACGAGTATAAAACCCCTTTCAAAACTCAATCAGAATTGGAGAGTCTCAAGCAAAAAATACGACTTTTTTTGTCAAATATTAAAATGCACATGTAGACCTTTATTCAAAGTTAAACAGTAAAGAAATAATTAGGAGACTTTTTACAAAATTTAAAGTAAAACAACATTTTGAATTTAATCAGCCGATTCGTGAGGTTTTTAACGCCACTACAAACGTTTCTTTGTTTTCATTTTCTTAGAACGAAAGGATGGAGTAATTCTGCATTAAAAGAAATCCCGAAGATCACGCATTAAAAGAAACCACGAAGATAAAAGAAATCAAATTAAAATTAAAGCACAAGTATCATGTAGGAGGCGTTGCATCTGCTAGGGTAAGAGCATAGTACGCATGTGCATCTTTGGGTAAATTGAAAATATATTGCTTGACATACGAAGGAAAAACTGCGAAATAGCTGTAGTAGCATTAAGAATAAATTTTAAAACTCCTGTAAAATAATGTATTTTTCGTAAGACATGTATTTTCATTTTCCTAACCTAAGAACTCTAAAAGTTAGATTAGTTTTCATTTCGTTCTTGAGTCTGAAAGCTGAAGTAGCAGTAAGTGACAGGGCCGTACCCAGAAAAAAATTTAGGAGGAGGTCCAAACGGTGCAGAAGGTAGAATTTTTCATGTTATTATTTCGTCAATAAAAATTGAAATTTTGGGAGGGTGGAGAGAGATCAGATCCCTCCTCTTTAAATATGACCTTCGTAATAGATTCTGTTACTATGGTAACAATGATAAATATGAAATTAGATTTTATTCTTAATTTCTAATCGTCGGTGAATCTGACATCATTTTGTTGAAACGGATTTCAAATTGTATCACAAATTGTAAACACTTCTTCTTCTCGATTCAACGGGAACGCATAAGAATTCAGAATTAATAGAAGCAATTACTCCTCCAGATAAAAACGTGCGTATACTTTATATGCCACCAAATACTACCCCTTTTACCCAACCTTTAGATAAATACGGTTTCCGCGTATGCAAAAATTACCTGCGACAATTTTCTGACATTGAGTTAATGAAACAATTTCAAATAAATTTATTTAAGCGTGATAACATTTTAAAATTGCAAGCTATAATAAATAGCCAGTTAAGTTTGCCCCGTTATAGAAATATGTGGATATATTCATGGTATGCTTGTTCCTACACTCACTTGCATCCAGGACATTTTGACAATCCAGTACAATTTGCTTTTCGTACAAAAGGGCCAGCAACTTGCGCGTCACCTTATTTTCTATTGCAGTTCTACTGATCCATTTTCTAATTGTAGTTGGTACAAAGCACATATTTGTTTTGTACATTTTTTCATCATCCTTCATTTATGTTATGCACATATACCTTAAAAAACAACAAACAACAATTCATATGAGAATTTTTGTAAAACGTCACAATTCTACTTGCTTAGAAAAATAATTTATGTCACATTTTGTTCTTGCGATTTTTAGTTTTTATAATCATGTATTTAATAATATATTTCTTTCAGGGCCGAAACAAACGGGGGGGGGGGATTATAGGGTGAATCTCTCTCTCCCCCGCCCTCCAAAAAAAGTTAGCGTACATTTTTTTTAAATTAATTTTTAATACCATTGTTTATCTCAACTCTTATTTCGCTAATAAGTTAAGTTTCTTCTAAAAAGGTACGTTTAACCTCTTATGCATGCATAGAATTTATGTTTAAAAATTTTTTTTATCCAACTCCCTCTACCCCCCTCTACAAAACTGAACTAGTTACGAGCTTGATTTTTTTTCCCACCATATGTTTTGGGATATCCATTGAATGATTGTTGTAAATGAATCCTGCTTATTTAAAATGCTTATTAAATAACCATCTTTTTGTTAAAATATTTATAAAAGAAAATAGACAGTGCCAAGTGGCGATAAAGGCTCTATTCTGTCAGCTCATACTCTTTTTTTATGAATTAATTTTAGCTTTAATTTGAGGAGATAGCAGCTAATTTTTACACATTATGTTTTCACACATTAGTGTGTACTTATGACTGCTTTAAATTCGTTACATTTGCTGAGTGAGCTTCGGGGAGGTTTCCTTGTAAGAAGAAACCTAGGGATTATTGGTAACTGAATCGCTATGGATGTGGCAATTGTGAAAAACAAAAGTAAACTCATTTATACGGTTAAAGAAAGTGTCAGTACTATACAGTATTCTGCCACGGACTCTGAGTTATTTCACGTACTTTATGAAGCTCATTTGGCTATTGGACACGGAACCCGTGATAGAATGTTGTTATTTCATTCTTTGCCTAAACAAATCCGGCATTATACACAAACAATGCCTAGGCATTCCAGTGTAGAATGCCACTTTTACATAATTTGCAATAGCTTTTCAAGACAATTTTTTCATACTTTGCCTGAACCGCATTGGCCATTCTATAGAATGCTTGGGTATTGCATACAATGCGTAGGTAAAGAATGTTTTAATTCTCATATTTCATACTCAGCCTGAAAATGTCTGGCATTATATACACTGCCGAAGGCATTCTATGAAATGCGGGCTTTTCATACTTTGCCAGTAACATATACAGTAAGTGTGTATCAGGAATTTCATTAGCAAAGATTTAAGTTTGCATTTAAACATTTGAAACAGATTAGGAATTTTAAAGAAAAAAATAGTGTAATTATAGGTCATTGCAAGGAAGATGCACTGCGCAAAACTGCATCAGTTATAAGACACTCTTTCCCGTGTATTTATTTGTATTTTTACCTAAAGACATGCGGATCAAAAGTTGCAGATTTCGTACTCAGACTGTAAGTTCAATATACTTCTTCAATATCACGGTACATTTATGTACAAACTATCGCAACAATTCTATTATACATTTACAAAAATTTCTCTTTCTCACTACTGATTTGAAAACAAAAAGGTGATAGAAAGACTGCAATTGACTCTTTTAATTCATTGTTCATTTGTAATTAAAGTAACCTTTTGGCGCAATCGAAATTAACTATCTTTATAAGCAGAAGCTACAATTCAAAAACAGAGAACATTCTAGTATCGTTAGCTGTTATTAAATCTAACAATTTTTAATATAACAATGAACTCTTTTACGCTAGCTATTGTATTAAGTAATTTAGCAGCATACAAGCATATGAGCGAATTATAGGAATTTTAAGTGCAGACTGTCTCTGTTAATTTTTAATTTTATGTTTTTATATAACACTAGCTGAAGTACCCGTCCTTGACGGGTTAGTGAATGCAAATTTCGAAAAAGCAAGAACTTTCGTCAGCATTGTAGGAGTACACAGAATGGATGTAGTATGTTGCCAAAGTAAAGAAAGCGAAGTTATAATTTTTATGTATTGTTAAAATATTACAGGTTAGAGAGTAAATAAGTAATATAATTTCATTCGCTTGGGTCGTAATTATGTGATGCGCGAACGAATATTGACGCATATTGAAATAATTTTCGCAAAATCTCAAAATCTAATCAACATTGTTGAAAAATTTTGAAGGCTAGAATTTAACGTGAGTGACAACCTATCCTGTCACCCAATTTCGTTCCATTCCCTGCAGTCTTTATTTCGTGATGCTGGAACAAAATTTCAGCATTTTAAAACGATTTTCGCAAAATCTCAAAATGTAATCAATATATTTTAAAATTTCAACGCCTATAAATTAAGATTAGCAACTACCTATCCTATCACTAAATTTCGTATCATTCGTATTAGTCGTTATTACGTGATGTTTGAAGAAATATAAGCGTATTTTGAGAGAATTTTCACAAAATCTCAAAATCTAATAAAAATGTTTAAAAAATGGGACACCTATAGTTTATGCTGAGCAACCATTCTATCATGTGACCAAATTTCATATCATTCGCTTTAGTCATTATTACTTTGCGGGAACAAAGATTCACTCAGTTTTAAACGATTTTCGCAAAATCTCGAAATCTGATCAATTTTTTTTTAATTAGATGCTTATAGTTTAAGGTGAGTGACCACCTATCATTTCACCAAATACCATTTTTTCACCTTTGCAGTTATTACGTGATGTGCAACACAAATTTACGCAGTTTGAAATGATTTTTGCAAAATCTCAAAATCTAGTCAAGATTTTTTTTTAATTCGACGCCTATGTTTTACGTTGAGTGAGCACCTATCATGACACCCAATTTCATATCATTCGCTTCAGTCGCTTTTACGTGATGCTCGAACACAAATTTACGCAGTTTGAAAGGATTTTCGCAAAATCTCAAAATCCAATCAAGATTTTTAAAAATTCGACGCCTATGTTTTAAGTTGAGTGACTACCTATCATGACACCCAATTTCATATCATTCGCTTCAGTCGTTTTTACGTGATGCTTGAACACAAATTTACGCAGTTTGAAAGGATTTTCGCAAAATCTCAAAATCCAATCAAGATTTTTTAAAAATTCGACGCCTATGTCCTAAGTTGAGTGACCACCTATCATGACACCCAATTTCATATCATTCGCTTTAGTCGTTTTTACGTGATGCTTGAACACAAATTTACGCAGTTTGAAAGGATTTTCGCAAAATCTCAAATCCAATCAGGATTTTTTAAAAATTGGACGCCTATGTTTTAAGTTGAGTGACCACCTATCATGACACCCAATTTCATATCATTCGCTTCAGTCGTTTTTACGTGATGCTTAAACAAAAAAAGCGTCACGGACAGAATGACAGAACGACAGAATGACAGGCAGACAAACTTTTTTTTGAGGGTCGCATCGGATTCCTGGGTGCTTGAAACGGATAGAAATCGCAAAATTTTTGAATTCCAAGAATGTACAGACAAAAGTCTAATTTTATTTATATAGATATCCATTTCTGACTTCTTAGTAATCTGAAACACCTGGTTGTATTCTTTATTTTTTTATTGACGATGTTTCACATTCGTCGTTCTGTTACTGTAATAATTAAGTTTATCTCTCAAATTTATCAAGTTAAATAGGAATTTTTAGCAAAGATATTTCGTCTAATAAAGTCTAATTTTATTTATATAGATTTTACATACGAAAGGTTTTCCGCTTTTCGGTTAATCAAATAAAGGAACGAGAATTGATTCAATTCAGTATGCTTTACCAAAGCTGAAAACTAAGACGATCTATCTTACATCATAAGATCTGGGGGGGAAATTAAAAAACTATATACTAAAACATTCAAACATATTCAATCATTGACGCTATCCTTAAATGAATATTAATATCAAGGAAATTCGCCTTTAAAATTTTCAGATTTCTCATCTCCAAATGAGATCGAAATACATAAACGCACAAAGCTGGAGAATCACTTCAACGAAAGAATTAATTAAAACTTTATGCTCTTCTCTACGGAATTAAACATAACATCCGTTACAGAATTAAAGTAGTAGGAGCACAAGTAACAATTCTGAATGCACATTGATGAAAATTTTCTCCGATAGTTTCCGCACTCTAAAACTCGCATGTTCCGCATGCAGGTTTTCCGAAGCTTTCGTCGGAAAATATTTCTGCAGTGTTTCCTGTCAGAATTGATTGAAAATTGGGGAGGAGGCTGAAGCCTGTTTCTACTGAGACACCAGGATATTTGAATAGGGCATTTTATAAATGAATGTGCGTTGGAGTTTTGACACTAATTATACAAAGTCAAAGAAACAAAATCTCCTTTA
Organism: Cheiracanthium punctorium; assembly: GCA_038373885.1. Lineage (NCBI taxonomy): Eukaryota > Metazoa > Arthropoda > Arachnida > Araneae > Cheiracanthiidae > Cheiracanthium > Cheiracanthium punctorium. The sequence continues at coordinate 72,675 of JAWZYV010012594.1, read as the reverse complement.
CAGAAAGTCGAAAAGGAGATTAAATTTAAATGGGCAGGATATGCTTTCAAAAGCTGCTTTAAAATGGATTCGCAAACAAACGTGAATCTTCAAGGAAATAATTTTAATTTATTTTATGCAGGCGTTGAAAGGTGAGTTACTGTTTAACAAATAAATATAAAGTACGAAATATTTGAAAAGACGTAAATATTTTTTTCACAGTTCATTCTACAATTTCAATGATTTTCAAAACATGTCTATTTTGTGAACGCACTCAAGTAGATGAACCAACAATCTCAGCAAAAAGGCATGCTAAAAGGCAGAAAATTACTATATTTTCTATCTAATAAACTCTTCAAGGCATTCTCTCACATTTCTATAAGAGAGTGAGCTTGATAGATCAACACCACGCTTAGAGATTATGTCTTCTGAGTGCGTTGCGACGTCACAGAGGTTTGGCCGATTTGCTGTTGGCAATTCTTCTAATTAACCCCTGTGTACATAAATTGTGCGTGCCTTTGTCTGTTCGCGAAGAATGTGTAGTTTTAGTTGTGCTCTTTGACTACGAAAAGAAATTAGGGGAAGGTAGCGCGTGTGTGTCACAAATAATAAAATGGAATATTTTTTAAATTATAACCAAAAAATTATGGCACAGATAAATTAAATAATGTAATGGAGAGTCACGCATTTTGAGAACGGTTAAAGGGCTGCCATGACGCCTAGGACCCGGTACTGGAATGTCTTCGAACGAGGGATCATTTTACCAGTTAATAGGACTTCCCACTTTAGGTCATATTAGATAGTGTAATTGACATGTAAAAACATACCCTATTCGGTAAACCAAGTCAAATTTCTGCACACTAAAGACTGTATTTCTATATAAATAGGAAAGTTAGTGCTTACCTTATAAGAGATGCGATAAAACCCAGTTTTTTTAAGAATTCTACTCAGACTGATTGCTTAAATACCGCCATTGCTTCTTCTCGACTTGGCACAACTAGTTTATGTGTTACTTATGAGATAATGCATTTCTGGGAGAGAACATATGTGAATCGTTTTGCCCGCAATGATCATTTTGGACCACCTTCCCCTACATTAAAAATACTTCATTCAATAATAAATAATTTCGAAAAATAAATATGATTGTAAAATAGTCTTCAGTGATATGAACATACGTTTGTTAAATAAAAATTGCAGTTTACGTTTATTGATCCTTCTTCAATTTTCCTATATAATCCAAAATATGTGCAAAAAATAAAGTGTTTTAAAAATATTTAAAAATAGTATGTCGCACTTTGAAAATGAAAATTTCTGTTTTAAACTATCTCTACTTCAGTGCTAAAAAAAAAGACGAAATGCGATAGATATGAATCGCTTGCGGCCTTATGTTTAGGAAATCAGGGAATTTTATTACATGTTCCCACCAAATTTCAAATTTAGTTAACATTTCTACCAAGAGATGGCGCTGCAGGCGATCTGTAACAGGTATAGTTAAAACGAAGTATTTCAGCTCGCCGTTCCGTAGTTCGTCGTCAAGCAGATAGCCAGTGCTGTTGAGATTGCAAGTCCGCTCTACCAAAATGGTTTTTTCCGTCGAATAGCGGGTATTTATTGTATTAGAGTTACACCACCTGGAACACAGTTTTGTTCAAACGATGCGCAGTCAACAAAGGAAAATTCATGTGACAAACGGACCGTAAGACAATGCGATAAGTACTCTATTCCAGAAATTCGAACGAAAGGGGAGCGTGAATGATGGCCGTATTGAAAATGTCGGCCGACCACGCCTTTCAGTTACAGAGTCGAATGCTGAAGCCGTACAACTGGTTATCCAACAGCGGCCCCGGACTTCCGTACACCATGTTGCATCTTGTACTGAACTCCAAAGAATGAGCACTCACCGTCTCATGCGCCACAGCCTTCACATGTTCCTGTACAAAATTCAGACACCCCATGCCATCAGGCCAAATGCCATTAATGCACGCTATAATTTCGCGAACGCCATGCTGCAACTTGTGGATGACGGTGAACTCGATGTTGGCAACACATGGTTCTCAGACGAAGCGTATTTTCACCTCGATGGCTATGTCAACAGCAGAACTCGCGAATTTGGGGAAGCTAAAATCCTCATATTGCTGAACCTTCATCCCTGCATTCACCAAAAAAAAAAAAAAAAAAAAAAAAATGGTACGGACTGCGGTTTCCTCCAAAGGAATAACAGTGCCATTTTTTCGAGAGCAACCGATAAATGCTGTACGATATCTTGGGATTCAGGATGAATTTGTGGGGATCCATACTGCTTTGAAGGACTGTCCGAATGCCTCCTGCAGGTATGGAAAATCTTCGCCAATTTCCACATTAAGCGCCATCCTGCTACAAAATTTCGAATTTTGCGCCAAACTGCGCCAAAACTAAGAGTTTTGGATTTTTGTCGCCTCCCTCAAAAAAATAAAATAAAATAAAATAAAATAAAATTAATAAATAAACTCTTAAAAGCAGTATAATGGAAAATTGGAAAGTCTCAAAATTGGGAAAATTAGTTTCGAAAAGTTGGCAACGATGCGCACGAAAGCAACCCGTTTTCGTTAGTTACGGCAAACCCACCAGCTGCATCTGATAGCTGATCCCGTTGGGAGAGTTGAGCCTCTCCCACCTATCCATCGCCAAAATGTGATCAATTTGACCAACAAATTTTATCATCACAAAATATGCTGGATGGAGCCAACCAAGTGATTTCAGATGGTCAAAAAAAAAGACTTATCTATAATAGAAAGTGGTCAATTTCTTTTAAAAGAATTTAAAGATAACATGTCGAAATACTTAAAAGAATTAGAAAAAATAGACAGCTACAATTATCAATTGTCTCAACCACAAAGAAAAGATGCACACAAAAAAAATTAAACCAAGTCCTTTTTTTTTCATAAGTCTAGTAATAATGTTTTTCTTATAATATTGTTTGCCTTTTTTTTTAAGTTTACTACAATTCCCCCGACCCCTTTTTACTGTTTATTAGACTTCTGTTAATCACACAAAAGCTTTAAACAGCCTTTTAATTGAAATTAACTGCTACATATCTACAATTTCTTGCTATAATTATGCATTTGAACTGCTCCAAAAGTGAGATATTTCTGCTCCAAGACTGCTTTTTTGATTTTCCATCACTGCTCCTGGTTCGTGCAAAATGGTGTTCGTCAACATCAAACGTCTGCAGTATTTGATTTCTTTAACGAACATTTCAGGCAGCGGGTAATTGCCTTGGATTACGACATGCATACAGGAAGTGGCATGGCATGGCCTACTTATTCGCGAGACTTGACGCCCTGCGACTTTTTTCTTTGGAGGTATCTGAAAGATTTGGTATACCGCCAAACTCTACAAACAACTGCGGGACTGAAGCAGCATATCTGTACTGTATGTGAGACAATTCCAAGTGGCCTGTTTGAACGGATGTCTGGAAATTTTTGCCTCAAACTGCGCCACGTTGTTGCAGCAAATGGGGGTTATATTGAAAATGTCATTGTTTAGTATTTTGCAACAGTCCTTGCAAAATTTTCATACCGATTTTTATTTTTTCATAGTTTTCAGCGCCACCTGTGGGTGAAAATATGAACTAAATTTGAAATTGGGTGGGATAAAATTCCCTGATTTCCTAAGCATAAGGCAGCAAACGATATAGATCTATCGCATTCCGTCTTTTTTTTTTTTAAATACGTCAGTCATTTTTGGGACACCCGGTATATTAAATGTACTAAAAACATAGTTTTTTAAAAAATTCAAATGGAATGGGAATATAGCAAATAACAACTGAATAAAACAATCTAGTAATTGTATTATAACTATTTTTTTCAGCGAACTGATAGGCGGCTGTTTAACATTTCAAATTTTTCATTTTTTTTTATTTATAACGCTCAATTTTGAAAATACACGCGCTATATTTATTTTTCAAATAAAGCTGCATAGAACTTTATTCCTGCACAGAAACTTTCAACTCAATATATTCTTCGAAAACTAATCTTATCTGGACTACGCAAGATACAGACGCACAACAACCATGCAGCGGGAATAAACATGAATAGAATAGTTTTGCAAATTTATCATCTTTATAGGATTAAATGTAGCAAGAGGAAATCTTATTCGAAAATCACTCATTCATAACGGAATATTCCACAAACATTTCCTTCGCTTCCGAACAAATCCCCTTATATACAGGATACATATTTAAAGCAGATTTACAGAGAGCTGAGGCTACACGCTTAATCACACTGATAAAGCTTTTTTCTGTTTCATTAATTTTTCAAGCCATTATCTTAAATTTGATTTAAAAACAGTGCATTTTTACTTTCAAGCGTCATAAAGTATAACAATGGGCATATGTAAAGCTCGGAGAAAAAGTACCAAACCTTGTTTTGTTTAAGACTCACTTTAAATCACAAATTGGTTTTGAAATTTTTACTATAACATGATTGTTTGGTACTGTTTTACGGGTAATAAATTCAATACTTATATATATGTAATAATAATTTTTATTCAACTATAAATATTGATTATTATCAAACTGCATCTCCACCTTTTAAACAATGAAATGTATGCAACACGCATTTCTAAAACAAGTGAAATAGTAACGGTGAACAGTAATATTGGAAAGGCAACAGGTATGTTGTACAGATATGTATCTGTATGACGAAGTATGAAATTCCGTAAGGGCGTGAATCTGTTTAAAAAAATCAATCTCATAAAAAAATTGCCTTTGTATATTTTAGTGTATTTTCCGATACTTTATATCTTTTTCAAACATTTCCTGAAGAATAATAAAGAATAATTTTAATCCGTCCCACAACAGGACAAGCCCTTTAAACAACTATATTTCAAGCAATCCGACATCATCTCTTGAATTATTAACACAATCATGAATTTCATGAATTATATAATCATTTGAGCAACTTAAATACAATAAGTTCTATTTTATTCTAAACTAGCTGCGTGCCCGTTATTCGCACGGTAGGAAACGAAAATTTTCCTTACATGTGTAATTCGAAATTATTCGTGATGTGGAATTTAAAAAAAAAAGTGCAAAATTATTCGACTCTTAATGTAAAGTTTGTGTCATGAGTACTAACCTGATCATTGCAGTATAATGACTCAAAAAACTACGTCAGTGTCATTCACTATCAAAAAAGTGGAAAGCTTAATGGTTTGCAGAGAACTCCTGGCTTTCAAAATGTCTTATTTCTACATCATACTGTTTTTTAGGCTCAAGTTGTAGCATTAAATACCTAAGACACTACATGAAATGGAGCACCATTTATTTCTTTCCGAAAATGTACCATATAAGGAAAGTATTGCAATCATGAAAAAAATTCGACTTCGAGATTTTGGTGTATTTACACGTTTTGAGGTCTTCTGAATTCATTTATGCTATTTTCAAGAGATGTTTCTAAAATAGCTGCGCACCCGCTCTTCATACGGGAAGAAGGGAATATTTTACTACTAAAATCATATCTGCATGTGACAAAAAAGAATTTCATTTTTAAAAAAGTCAAGTAATCCCCTCTGTTGATATAAGATTGGCGTATTTAGCGCCGTAAACCATTTCATCTTACTGTGGGGAGAAAATATCCAAGGGGTGCCATTTTAAATATCCAATAGCGATATCTTTTATATCCTCCATAGTCCTGTCTCCTGAAAAACATCAAACTGTGTAATCTCGAGGAGCTACTTATTCCCATTTTAATTGTGACAGGGCGTTAGAGTTGCAGAGTTTACAAATTTCACACATTTTTTTAAATTTATGACGTCACTGTTTGACTGCCGTAAAGGATACCCCGGTAGATTAATTTCGGTGTTACTTTCGATATTTCGCATAATTGTTTTCAAACGGTATCATTAAAACTTTGTGTGACCTTTATGGAGGAACGTAATTCAACGTTAAAATAAAACTATACTCGCAACCTGCATGCGTATGTTAGGCAACGCCTGCGCTAAATTAAATGCCAAAAATAAAAATATTAAATAGAAAAATTTTAATATATCGCGCTTTGAAACGAACTTTGTAACTTTTAAAATGAACATTTTCAGCGCCGTGAAAACATTTCAATTTTTAAATAAGCACCGGATTAAAATACCACTTCTAATAATAATAATCGCGAATTTCTTAGTTTATTTCTACAGTAAATTTTAATCAAAATATCGTCTCCCTGTGTTGAAAATAGAGCTGGAATAAATGAGTTAAAATTATGGCGTAATTTTTAGGTATCTTAAAGCATTTGACGTCATAGATCCTCACTTGCGAATTGAAATTCTGATATCCCATTTAAAAACTCGATTGGTTGAAAAAACAATTTTTTCTAATCCTTTCTGTGGCAACAGCCGAACATAAATTCTCGTGCCGTGATCGCAATGTAATGAATGGCGTAAGATCGCGTTGATGCTATTAAATTCTAAACATTAGGCTGCATTAAAATTCGTAAAAAATCATCTAATTTACATAATTTTTTCGTTTTTATTTTAAAAGAGGGAGAAAAGAATGTTTCACGATTTGTCAAAATATCTAAAAGTTATGACGGATAGAATTTAAGATGCGACAGTTTTAAAATTATTTTACGAAAAAAAATCGCGAAGCAGATGTTTAGTAAAAAAATTCCTAAAAATCGGTAAATCAGGTTAAGTATTCAGAACAAACTGTTTTTAAAAGAAACTTTTCTCCTCTATCCGATGATACAAATGCCGTTTTGCTGCGAGCGTAATTTCCGCCGTTATTACGAATTAGGTGAGAAAAAATGCCAAAAATCGCATAAAACATAAAATAAAAAAAAATCTAGGTCGAATTTTGAAAAAATCGCTTCGAGGTGCACAACTATATATTTACATCTTCCCGAATACCAAATTTGGTGTTTCTAGGTGTAGCCGTTTGTCCGTAACGCTGCAGACAGACACACACACACACACACACACACAGACACCTTCTTTTATAATAAGTAGAGATAGCCGCTCAGGTCCTGTAATGGCTAACGAAACATTCTATCACGCCTTGGGCCCGGGCTCGATTCCCAGCATGTGTTTCAGCTTGTTCGTCCCTTCATAGGAGGTAACGTTGGCCGCCAACAGGGTGGCCCAATAATAAAATGATCAATACTTCGGGCCTTAGGAGGAGCTGGTGGTAGCGTGCCCACCTTTCAAAAAAAAAATAGTCTAAATAATTTGATTTTATTATGAGAATATGTCACCAGTCTAGCTTTTATTACAGTAAAATTCTATTTGTCTCTTTTTAGCCAATTTCATCTGTATCTGACAGTGTTTCAATCTGTTACAGGTAATAATATATGGCAGCACTGGAGATGACAGTTTAAGTACGCTCCTATTGTACTTTTAAAATAGACTTTAGTTCTAACCATTTGTTTCCGAGTATTTGAACTCGAAAACTCGCTAAATTATTTCCACTCCGATTTATTCGGCTGCGAACATGGAAAACGTGATAGTTTAGACATCTTTCCGTCTGGAGTTAATTCGATCATCACAGATTTGGAGCCTGTCACGGAAAATTCAGTTTGCTGATCAAACAGGAAGAAAATCCTGATTTACGTCGCACGTTCTGAAAAATTGTGTTGCTCGCGGAAAGTTTTCTGATTGTTTTGTAGGAAGTCCCCTGTTGGGAAACTCTCGGGACCTTTTCAGTGCTTTGAATCGATATCTTGTAGTCCATGATTTTGCTAAAGCATAGACATAAGTTTCAGCGAAGTGTGTTTCAGCAAAGTTATCAGTATGTGAGCAAATGTATTAATGAAATTTTCATGGTTCTGCAACAATTTCGCAAACTGAAAATTAAAAAACAAAACTAAGAAGCAAAAATAACGAAATGAAGAATACATCGCAGTGGGGATATTTTATATAGTGTTTATATTATAAGGCATAATTTAGTGCTCAGTTTTCAAATTTCTTTTCTATCCATGCCCAACCATGGGCTGCTGTTGCGTTATACATACATATATATATATATATATATATATATATTATATATATATATATATATATATATATATATATATATATATATGTATGTATGTATATATAAAACTCGGCTGTTCGAGCCTCGTCAGGGGAGACCCCCCCCCCTGAACCCCTCTAAATTTTAGTTTCATTATTGCCATATTAAAACGATATTAATTGACTATGTCATTTTATCTCTCATTTTTCGCGTATTTTGCCTGGTAACCCTATGTTGAACTTTTTATGATTGTAACCTATTTATAGAAACATGCATGTGATGCATATTCTACAGCTTACGAAATATTGTAACAATAGATAAAAGCTGTTGTGAACTAATAGTATTTAAATATATGTAAAATTATGTCGCATTTTTGGGACACATTTTTCGTACAATTTTCAATAAAGTGCGCACAGCCAGATGCGTCAAAAAAGGATCTCTAGATCTGTGGCACGCGATGAACGTTTAGGTCATCCGCCATCTTGCTGGTAGTTAAGTCGTGTGATGGCAACGGCTGCCCTTTTTTCAGCATTGGGCAATCTATCCAGCTGTTGTCGCATTCTTCCATTTTTCAGCAGATGTCAGTGCTGTTAAAAAGAATCGTGACAATTTTTTTACGGGAAATGACGTGCTAAAAATTAAAGGATTCTCGTGAAGCTATGCCACCCGCAACTATTTTTATAGAAATCAAATCTATTCTTCGTGACTGGCAACAGTCAAAACGTCAGAGTTTGGTGTTCCCAGAGCAAGAACACTGCTCGTTAAAGGATTAAATTAAGCTAGAAAAACATCCCCTTTATACTACAAAAACTGCAACGAGGAAATGTAATTGTCTAAAGCCTGTAAATGACAGATATTCCATCCCTTGAATCTGTCAGCCCTCTTCTGCGCACTCTGAAATTAAGCTATAGTTTCAAAATAAATGATGATGTGTTGGTAAGGTGTCATTTTTATGGGCTTCCCTTAAAATGTAACTTCAACAACTGCAGTAAAAATGAATTTGTTTTTCTAAGTCCTTTTTCAAATTAATGTATGTTTTTACCATATTTTAAATCCAAATCATTCCCTCAGTCTTTTATTAAAATGTATGCATGGGTGGAACAAAGATAGACGCCGATGAGTAAACTGAAAGCGTAAACAGTTTTGAATGTTTCTGAAATTCATTTTAAATTAATAGTAATTAATTAAGAATTTTGAGGATAGATAACTCAACATAGATAAAGAAAATATTTGATTCTACTAAACTAATATTTTATTAAACTTCATGATTATCGAATAATTACAAAATACTTCTTTTTTTTGTTTTTGTTAACCGATACTTAGAATAACACTTTATCTATAACCTATATTTGAATTGTTTAACTCACCGTTTTATTTGAGCCATTTTTAGAATGGTCCGTACATCTGACTTCATATATTTAGAGTCATTAACACAAACTTCGTAACTCTTTTTTACACTTTAGCAGATATTTTTTATAGAAAGAAAATCGTATCAGTATCCAACAATTCAAACTGGGGAAGTACAAAATAGCTGTAGAAGAAAGTTTAGTGATATTGTAACCGTTGGAAATGTCTTTAAGGTTAAGAGATAGCGATTATCGGTGGCTATAAGTCTCCCATTAACGGCCTCCAGTAAATGTTCGCCAACACTTGAGTCATTTTTGTCTACTTCTAAAAAATAACCTTAAGACTAATTCTTGGAAAAGAGAAGCTATAAAAATATGTTCTTTTTCACTCTCAGGACGTTTATATTTATTTTTGATTTCCTATGCACTTTTGTTTCTTATGATACACACCCTTTCTTTATAATTCAGTTAGAAATATTATTTTTACCTAATGCATTATTTTACAGTAAATTGTAGAACTATTCTTTATTTCATACTGAAAAACATGTTTTTTTAAATCATTCACCACTAAATACTTCAAATTCTTTTGTATTTTCAATATGAGATAGTTTTTGTTAATTTTATTCAAAAGCTGAATGTTAAACATATATTTAATTTCGATTTGATCACGAACCCGATAGTCGCAATTTTAGCAGGCTAAAAGTGGGTGCGTTTGGAAACTCTCCCCGCTTTGGTCAATTAGGGTTGATTTAGATCGAGATTTAGATATCTTTGGCTTCTAGTTCTAACATACAGTTCTTATTCTGGTTGTGTAAAAGATGTTTTTTTTTCCTTTTTTTTGGCTATTGAAGGAGGATGTAGCCACCTAAAATGATCATACAGCGGTATCTTTTATTCTTATTCGTATTACTATTTATATTACTATTATTATTATTTATAGAGTTATTTTACAAAGTTTTAACTAATTTTACAAGTATTAGCTTTTAAAAATGAGATCGTTGCAAACTCTGTAGGTTTTTGCCGCAAAGTCTTGGTAATAACCCTTTATCAAGATTTTCCTTTCATTCTTGTTGTATCGGTAACGGGTGAGTAAAACGACTATAGCATCTATTTTTCCTGTTATAACGAGAAATTCTCTTTAATTTTTCGATCAATAACAGTCAAATTACTCTCGCACATCATAAACTACATCAACATCATCATGTGTGTACCATTTAGCAAAAACAGGAAGTGGAATATTCGGGAAAATGCTATCACTGCACCCTGAATTAGTTCACAGTTTACTCGTTAGGCATTTCTGCATCAGTAAATCATTTGCAGCGTGCGTCGGTATCTTTATTTAAAATTTTTAAACGGAACTTTTCGTGGCTGGCCGTCTAGTTGGTGTAGTTGCTATCACTTGGTTTCGATTCGCGACCTGGAATTTGGTATTAGCATGTTTTTTTTCTTCACATGGTAATACTGGACTCTTAATAGGTGACCCCATAATAAAATTGCCAAAATTTCCTGGTGAATGTGTGATAAGCAAGTGCCAAAAAAAAAAACTTTGCTTTAAAATCAATACATTTTCTGATTCCAATATTTGGTGTGAAATTATCGCTATATTGTGTCATAAAAATTTGTCAAAGAAGGGACATTCAATTTTAAAATGTCTGTTTCATATTATTGCTATTGATAGGGCACTGGTGTTGACATCTTGCTGACAAATCTACATTGGATAAAGTAAAACTGATCTTTAACTATGTTCTTTTTTTTTTTTTTTTTTTTTAACAACACTTGAGTTGAATGCTTTCTGGGGTCGTATATTTAAAAAACACTCACAAAGAACAAAACATTTATAGATCATATGGAATAGTCGTTTTACTTCGTTGGGGTTTTAATTCTCCTTTTCATTTAATACTCTTTAATATATATCAAACGCCATAATCTAATATCCTCTTCTGAAAACACCAATAAAACTATAAAATAACAGTCTTAAAAAAGGAAAAATCACATGACGCTTATCTAAAGAAAAAAATAAATTTTCACATCAAACACCATTGCGCTATATCTCTTTATACATACACACACTCATACATGTATGGATATATTTCCTTCATATTTAAGCTAAATTAAATAATCTTGCGCTGTTGAATATTCTTGACATGCACTTATTTACGCGTTTCCGAGATTTAGAGGATCTTGCGATCCCCTTCGTGTGTACACATCAAACTTAATTAAAAACGTCTTTAAATTAACAAGGCGAACTAAAACAAGAAAGTCTATCTCGCTGGCTTTGCATTAAAAGAGTCATTAAAAGAATCCACTCACTCTGAAGAACGCTGTCTTAAATGTCATGTTGGTTATAATAGTCGCCCTCATTTAAATTCAGGTCTCAAAAGGAGATGTGCTTGAAGAGTTTGAATATGCAAATGTTCATATATAAAACAGCTTTTAAGACGCATTTAAAGCTGTCACTTTAACTGAAAAATTATCTGACAGCTAAGACTAACAAGAAGAAATTACAACCATTAATATGCTAGGAATAAAAAACAGCATATGCAGCATCTTTTCATTGTGGACTTGTCACGATCATTGGATGGCAAGAGATGCAAAGTAGTGGAAAAAAATAATTTGCATCGATCATGTATACCCCAATGTGTAATTAGGGACGTATAGCAAATTTTGACTGTTGAATATAGCTCACTTACATAAACAATTGATCTTTCATAAGTGTTATGTACGATTATGTAATGCTGATACGAATTTTTTATTTATGAAATGTTTGTCTTGTTGTTAAAGAAAAAAGTTTCATAGAACCAACAGCTTCCTATTTTAAATTTAATTAGCATTAAAATACTTTCAATAAGTTTTCACAAGATTATAGCCAAACAGTTTATAAAACAGATGACAAAGCTTGCTGATATGCAATGTGAACGTTTTTCAATCCGTTGTACAATTTAGACATAATGACCACCGCTATACGTCTTTTAATCCAATTTCACAATTTTTGCAGTTTAAATTTACAACTCTGAGCATAAATATACATTATTTTTTAAATGTTTTTTTTTCTATATTTGTGCTTTCAAGAAATTATTTCTCGTAATATTTTGTGATTTGTAAGTAAACTGATTAAAATAAAAAAAGGATTTAATAAATTGTACAGCTTATGGAGAAGTGTTAAATTTATCTATCTATTCTTCCAGATGAACCAAAAATATGAAAGAATTGGCATCAAAATATAAATTTAAAACATTCATCTAATCATAATTGTCAAAATTTTGTATTGTTCCTTAATAAGAGCATATAGGTACACCGTGATATCAAATAACACACTATAGGTACTATATAAAAAAACGAAGCATAATTTCCTACAGATGCTTGATTAAATCTGCATTATAACTTTTAATTCTTTTAGTTATATTCTATGCCACACAATTTACAAAGAACTGGGTAATTTTTTAAAGGTGTGAAAGCCTATTAAGAGTACTCATTAAAGAGTAATGAAAATATTCAGTTACGAAATGAAAAAAAAAAGAGATTTCTCTCGAAAGATATCTAAAAATTTTTATTAAGGAACTTTTTTAATTTAAGAAATTTTAATTTTTGTTAGAGTTTCTTAGTTTTGTGAGTTTTTGTTTAAAGAAATATTTTATTTTCGTGCTTTTAATTTGCCTTCCAAATATCGATATCGTATCTATTATGAACTGCTTGTTTTCCAGTGTAATCAAATATCAGGTTGTAACGAAAGTTTTCCGCCAAATCTGCTTGAAAAACTAACTTCTAACTCCTTAGATAACTCTTTTTGAACTTTCGGTACCAAACCTGCACAGTGTCACGTGATGCAACAATAGTATTTAAAGCTGTACTCATCATTCGTTGATATTCTGTAGTAGACTTTTTGCAACACAACTGGAAGTAAATGATGGTTCTAATCCTCTAGAGTGATATTTCCATTTGACACACCTTGTACTCAATGATAACTATATTTTTTTACAGATTTCATAACACAGAGTTATAAAGTAAGTCTGTTTCTTTCAAATGCCAAAAATCGTTTGACAAAATATGAGCAAATACGCTAATGCAAACTGTTTACCGATGTTTATGGTGGCGGAAAACTTTCGTTACAACCTAATAAAAAACATTTGTGGCATTTTAAATAAATTTCTTTTGGCACTGTAAAAATTCTTTTTTTAACGAAAACTCGACATAAATAATGATCTCCGCACTCTAAAAAATCCCTTCCATTTATTCATCTCCCTTAACATCTGAATATCATCTTAGTGGTTATCTTAAACCTAGTTATTTTTAACTAGAACTGCGCATTTCTTCCTATTCCCTCCTAATTCCCACGTTATGAGTTGTCTAGATATTTTAAGCAAGACAACTTTCCAGTTTACGCACTCACTTCAAATTTAATTAAAATATTAAATTGGAAAACAAAGATCCGCTCATTCACTTCTCTTTGTTTTCATGTCGTCCATCAAAAAATAACTGGAAGAGTGCATTCAAGTTGACGTTCATAAAAGATAAATCTTGTTTATTAGCTTTACGTAGGATCGTTTAGATTCGTCTATCCAATTTAGGTATTCACACACACGATAAGGATTTCCAAACACAATAAATAGAACGATGAATGTGTGCTCGTTATTGCTCTTAAGCTGTCTTTTAAAATGGAAATAACCTGACATTGAAAATGGAGAGGATGACATTTGATTTTTCAAATAAACCCTGCGCTGAGAAATTTTAAATTGATCTTAAGCGTATGATATTCAAGTCCAGAGGTGTAGCTCTAAGAATAAAAAAATGAGGAGGGAGATTACTTTTGGGGAATTTAACAATTTAACTTTTATGTAATTGTTGGTAAAAATACTAAATAAATTCAACTAATTAAATTTTATTTTTAAATAATTAAATTTTGATGTAATAAATTAAGTATTGTTTGTAAAAACAAAGTCAATTTATTTAATAATGCCTGAAAAAAAGCATAATTTTCCCGTCTACCAACGTCAACTGTCCTAAAGTCAAAATAAAGTTTTTTTGTTTTTTTTCTTTTTGGTTGTTTTTTTTTTTTAAAGTTTGAACTGGGCCCCTTGTTAACGCCAGTTTTTCTAATTTATTCAACCATTTAGGAAGCATTTTTTCCCCAATAGTGCGTTTGAAAAGATTTCTCGCGTATTCTATTTTTATTACCATGTCTCTCTTAGTATTAACAACAGGATTGTCAGTAAATCTTAAGGTCTAAGTAACTGATCTCAAAGGCTTGAGTTAGATGCATATTTCCGACTAGAGTTACAAGAATAATATTTTAATATGTTTAAATAAAGTTTGAGCCTACCACTTCAAAATAAAAGTAGAGGGACCATAATCTCAAATAAAAAGGTAGGGTGACGGCGTCTCCTGGTTTTTTCCTGGAATACATCATTGTTCAACACCATTTTTAGTAAACGTATAAAAGTAACTGTTGCTTTCGAGTGAATGGTATTCTTTTTTTCCCACCCACTGCCTTACAAACCAAGAGAGAAAAACATTAAGCATTCTTATCCTTAAACACAATAGTGCGATGCATTGGTTAAGCACCAAACGAAAAAAAAATGCTTGTTTCTTTGTTTTTTGGGGAAAAGTAGTAGGAAAAAATTGGCAAAAATGTAATTATAAATTATTGCAAGAAATATGAATGAATTGCATAAAACTGCATCTGTTATGAAACACTCTTTCTGTTGTATTTCTTTTCATTTTTAGTAAAAGACATGAGAATCAAAAGTTGCAGATTTCTCGAGAATTGATTAAATTCAGCAGGCTTTACCATTACAAAGCTGAAAACCAAGACGATCAATCTTACATCATAAGATCTGGAGAAAAATTTAAAAATTATATATTAAGGCATTCAAACATATTCAACCCTTGATGCCATCCTTAAATGCATATTATTATTAAGGAAATTCACCTTTAAAATTTTCAAATTTTTCATCTTCAAATGAGATCAAAATACATAAACGCACAAAGCTGGAGAATCACTTCCACGAAAGAATTAATTAAAACTTTATGCTCCTCTCTACGAAATTAAACGCAACATCCGTTACAGTATTAAAGTAGTAGGAGCATAAATGAGGAGTCTGAATGCACATTGAGGAAAATTTTCTACGATAGTTTCCGCACTCTAAAACTCGCATGTCCCGCATGCAAGTTTTCCGAAGCTTTCGTCGGGAAATATTTCTGCAGCGTTTCCTGTCATAATTGATTGAAAAATTGAGGAGGAGGCTGAATCCTGTTTCTACTGAGACACCACAGGATATTTGAATAGGGCATTTTATAAATGAAAGTGCATTGGAGTTCTGACACTAATTATGCAACGTCAAACAGTCTCCTTTACAGAAAGCCGGAAAGAAGATTAAAATTTCATGGACAAGTAATGCTTTCAAAAGCTGCTTTAAAATAGATTCGCAAACCAACGGCACATCTTCAACGAAATATTTCTAATTTATTTGATGCAAATGTTTAAAATTGAGCTATTGTTTTACAAAGAACTACAAAGTACAAAGCATTTGAAAAGGCATTATCAGAAAAAGAAGGTTCACAGACAGAAGATTTTTTTCACTGTTTATTCTGCCATTTCAATGATTAAGATTCCTTACATAAAATATATGTCCCAAAACATGTCTATTTTGTGTTCGCACCCTTGTAGATAGACCCGCAATCTCAGTAAAAAGGCATGTAAAACTTACTATATTTTTTATCCATTAAACTTTTCTAGGAATTCTCTCTAATCAAGAGTGAGCTTGATAGATCAACACCACACTAGAGATTATAATTTTGGACTGTCTTCTCACGTCACAGAGGTTTGGCCGATGCGCTGTCGGCAATTGGTCTAATTGACTCTTGCGTGCATAAAATATGTGTGTGTGTGCCTGCGAAAAATTTGTAGTTTTAAATGTGCTCTTTGACTGCAAAATTTTGCATTTAAATACTTTATTTCGATAGTAAATAAATTCGAATAATATGTATGTTTGAAAAACACACGTGTTCCGTGACATCAACACACGTTTTTAAATTAAAATTACAGTTTGATTTTATTAATCCTACTTGAAATTCCTTACATAAAGCATATGCTCAAAAGAAAGTGTTTAAATGATATTTCAAAATAGCATGCCGCACTTTGAAAATGATAATTTCTATTTTAAATTCTCCCTTCTTTAGTACTTTTCCGTATGCACTCTGTTGCCTAAAAACATTCAAGGCAAATTTAAGATTATACATACAGGGTGATTATAAATAAAGTTCCACTTTAAAACAATCAGAAAAGGAAAACTACTAGACCAAATGTTGTCAAACTTGATAATTGTGTAAAGGTGGTCATAGAATTTATTATCGGCGGGAAAAAAGTTCAAAAATTCAACACCAGAGGCAAGGACGTATTAAGGGGGGGGCGTGGTCCGACCCCCCCTTGCCATGAAAGACATTTTGGAGGGGGGTCCAAAAATTGGAGGGTGTCCAAACGGTAAAAAAGGCAGAATGTTTCTCAAAAGGACACTACATCATTATCATTTTAGTAACAAAAATCAAAATTTCAGGTGTGAGGGGGTGGGGTTTCGGACACCTGGACTTCTCCTCCTTAAATACGTCCTTGTCCCTGGTGTTGAATTTTTGAACTTTTTTCCCCACGGATAATAAATTCCATGCCTACCTTTACACAATTATCAAGTTTGATAACATTTGGTCCAGTAGTTTTCCTGTTCTGATCCTTTTAAAGTAGAACTTTATTTATAATCCCCCTTTGTATATATATGTATATTAAATGTACTAAAAACATAAGTTTTTCTTTTCTTTTTTTTCAAATGGAATAGAAATCTATCAAATAACAACTGAATAAAACAGTTCAGCTTAAACATTGGCGGAACAGCTCCTATGTGGGGTCAAGACCTGCGCTGCCCAAGAACGCCTTCGTGACCATGGACTCGGGATGTGGGAGCGTATGTCTCTGCCAGGTGATCAACCTGACGCGAAGCGCCCAGTGTTCAAGTCCCAACTAAGCTTGGTCCTCATTTTATCGATCCACTCAAGGAATGAAAGGCTGAATAAATTTCTTTTTCGGCGTATTGTGATATGCGGCTATTTCAGCACTTCAAATTTTTCATTTTGTTATTTATGACGTTCAATTTTGAAAATACACACGCTATCTTTACAAATAAAATAAAAATATCTTTTCAAATAAAGCTACATAGTATTTTATTCCGACATAGAAACTTTCAACTCGATACATTCTTCGGAAACTAATTTTATTTGGACACAACAACCATGCAGCAGGAATGAACAGGAATAGTTTTGCAAATTCATCATCTTTATAGGATTAAGTCTAGCAAGAAGAAATCTTATTCGAAAATCACTCATTCATAACGGAATATTCCACAAACATTTCCATCGCTTCCAAATAAATCCCCTTATATACAGGATACATATGTAAAGCAGATTTATAGAAAGCTGAGGCTACATGCTTAATCACACTGAGAAGGGGTTTTTTTCCGTTTCATTAAATTCTCAAGGCACTATCTTAAATATGATTTAAAAACAGCGCATTTTTACTTTCAAGCGTCATGAAGTATAGCAATGGGCATACATGAAGTTCGGAGGGAAGGAGAAGTTTTGCTTAAAACTTCCTTTAAATTAAACTGATTTTGAAATTTTTACGATTACTTTAAAATATGAGTTTTATCTGACGTGTATTTTACGGGTAATGAACTCAATATTTATCTAGTTATATATATATATATATATATTGTTACGAATTTCTAGGTCTTTCTACCCTTAAACGGTTAAATGTAGTTTAAAATTCAATTTGCATTCTGTTGCATCG
The DNA here is from genome assembly GCA_038373885.1 of Cheiracanthium punctorium. Lineage (NCBI taxonomy): Eukaryota > Metazoa > Arthropoda > Arachnida > Araneae > Cheiracanthiidae > Cheiracanthium > Cheiracanthium punctorium. Next base: position 54,539 of record JAWZYV010012594.1, on the reverse strand, counting down.
AAATCGATTTAGCAGAACGCGAAATAGGAAGTTACGTGTGTTCCCCATTGCTTAACATAGGGATTCTCGATAAATATTCGCTCTAGAGCTTAGCTGACTTCGCTTTCGGGAACGTATTTTTGGCGACAAATTTTGCAATATTTCGCAAAAAGTCTTCAAGCTTGACGACATTTCGGACATTTGGCGCAATTTTACCGATGGGGACTGTAATGTCGTCTCCCTGCATGGGTATTATGCAGTAGCCTTGTATTACTCATTTACATTTCTATGACGCAATCAAAACGTGATTGTTTGGGATATTTCCGTAGATAGATTTCTCTCGAATTTACGACGGAAGATATAAAAGGGCAAAGAGGTCGAGAAAGTCAGTTAGTTTGCTCTTACCAGCTGTAGCCGCTAGCAGAGGAACGTTGAGCTCTCCTGGGAAAGAGTGCTTCTCTGCTAGCAGGCTTCTGAAACAGTCTGCCGCTTGTTTTTAGAAGCTTGTTTCTGAATGCTGTTTTTGAATGCTTTATTGTGGTAGGCTCAGGAATAGATGTCAATTTTAAATGAGTATTTCCACTGAATTTTAGCCTATGGAAGTGTTTTATTTGGTGTATGAAATACGGCATCTCCAAAAGCTTCTGTAATAAGCGGACTGCTATAAAGCAAGTTACTGTCTGTTAGTGCCGGTGAATTGTGTTCAGAACCCGAAAACTAAGCAGAGGGCTAAGGCTCAACTAAGCTCTGCAACAATATATATATATATATATATATATATATATATATACTAGCTGACCCGGCAAACGTTGTTTTGCCATATAAATTATTCCTAGGATTATTTTAGTAGAAAGAAATGACTAACTTATTGTAAGTGTGTGAGGATGTGGTAGATGAGTGGAAGAGGCATGGAGCACTGTGAACGATGCTAGAATATAAAAATAGCACAATACCAGACATTTATATTTTTAATTCATTGTAATTTATTCTTTAAATTTATATATATCGCTAATTACAATAATTTTACTGAAAAATAATATCAATCCCTTAACGGAATAGAGTGAACAATATTTTTTGTTATTCCATCTTTAGCTAACACAAACAAATTGGATGGTTTGCCCACTAGAGAGCATGCCACGTATAATTGTCCGTGTGGAAAACAGGGTGTGCTCAAATCTAAGCCACAGACAGACATAGTTTGGTCTTGAGACTTATTGATAGTCATTCCATAAAAAATTTTGTCCAAAAAATAAAATAAAATAAGGATGAAAACCTGAAACACTTTCAGATTTTAAATACGCACTATAGTGCTATATATTAAAATCGTATCATAATTTATGCGTCGTCCCTATTTTTTTTTCCTTATTCCATTAAGCTGGAAAGTGTTATCATTATTCATGACTGTGCTGTATTTTTCTTTCTTATTTCATAAAACCCATCTTTCCAAATATTCCATCATATTCCAAACCATCAACAATTTCATGTGCCCGGCATTTATCTTGTTGAAAAATTGCTTGTCTTAACGGACCGCCGGGATAATATGTAAGTACCGTTGAAACTTGTGCATAACTCCCAGAGACCCATAACTGCAAAGCACGCCAAAGTACGGGGATTTTTTAGGTTGGCGAGAGTGGGGGGCGTTAAAATAGGAATCAACTCTTTCTTGTACCATAAAACACATCTTTGGAATCGAAATCTATTTTAAAATCGCCTACTGAAACTGTTTTACAATCTTCGCCAGGCATATTCTTCCTGTAGGCATATTCCAACTATACCGCAAAGACATTTTAAATGCTGTTTGGAATGGGCATCATAATCCATGAGTGTACCGTGTTTTCCTTTCTTGTTCCACAGAGCACTTCTTCGGAATAGAAATCTATATTAAAATCGCCTAATAAAACTTTTTTACAATATACGCCAGGCGTTTTCTAACTATACGCGAAATATATTTGTAATAAATTGTCACGTTTTGGCACCACATTTAGCGATAAATTATCAAAAATTGCAAACCTTGTGAGACTTTCAACATTTTATTAACGCCCCCCCCTCCACATTATCTGGCAAACACATTTGAAAAGTGACTCGACACGCTAATGTCTACACAGGAATCCTGATTGAAATTAATAGCACTCTGGGGCTAAAAATTTTGGGGTGCACCGCCCTTATGACTTAGGGGTATGAGACACAGTTAAAAACGTATTCTCAGACCTAACGAATATACATAGAAAATTTCATTAAAATTGGTCGAGTGGTTTCGGAGGAGTTTGGTGACTAACACTGTGACAGGAGAATTTTATATATTAGATATAGATAGATAGATAGATAGATAGGTAGATATACATTAGGGTGGATCGAAAAGAATAGGAAAAAATTTTTTTTTCAAAATCAATTTTGGCGTAGGGTGGAAAAGTTGCGTCTTTAGTATTTTAGTTTGCATATTAATTTTTATTGAAATCCTTCAATATCTTGAGGTGCCCCAACTGCCTTAAATGTAGTTTAAAATTGAAATTTTACGAAAATTAAAAAAAATAATAATATACAAAATTTTTTTAGCCGGAGTGTCATAAAGCTTAGACTTGGGTACAATAGTTCATACAAATATTTTTATTTAATTCCATTCATATCTTCCTGTGCCCCAAGCCCCCGAAAAATAGTTGAAAATTGACAATTTCATGAAAATGCAATAAAAATTGTAAAGTAAATATTTTTTTTTTATAAATTTGGAAGGGTACCCAGCTAATAAAGTATAAACGTTTCTGCTGTCTTAAAAGCTGCTATACGAAAACTAGAGGCGTTAGGAGTATTTTTGTTGATGCTCAAAAAAATGAAACTATTTGGATTTTTTGCATATTTGATTAAGTCGATGTGCTAACATAAAATAAACTGAAAGAATATAACTAATAAATTATAGATATATGATATAAATAGCGTGAGAAAAAACTATTTTAATCTAAACTCTGATTTTGAGTTAAAAAACTTTATGTTTCTTGATTCGAGCCTAGATCTTATAAATCCGTCCCTTCTTTCTTCTCCACAAACAAGAGATGCAGCCTCTGTTACCAGTTTCACACAGCGTTCAGTTCCTTGTGTGTGACATGGGAAGTTAGATAAATGAGGAAATTTAACTGAAGCAATATCCTTTGACAGGAATGATTTTAAGTCTTCATCGGAGATGTCTTAAGACTGCAGGCTCTAAACACTCGTTATTGTCACTCCAAAAAATTAAACCCCTATAATCTGTTGATCGCATGCTTATTACCGGTACAGGAAATTTTCTCACAGATAAAGTATTATGATTCTCTTTTCTGATAGATATAACCTTGTGGTAATCTAATTTTCGAATGGTATCTCTATCATCATATAACATAGCTAAAAGCAAATTCTCTGCATGTGCAAAAAATCCGTTTCTTTGGATGACAGCGTCAACAGTTTTTCTTAGGTGATCCGGCATGTATCTTGAGTACATAATTAGCTTCCACAGGTGTCTAGAACCTTCAGTGCACAGTGGCTTTCCTTTTATGTGGAACCACATTGGACCATATACCTTCATAATATATGTAACTAAATGTAATAAAGTCTCGGAAGGCTCTTCTGTTGTCACATAAAGACGAAGAATTTGATTTGCGCTAGTCAACCACCTGGAATGCACTACCGGCCCTGGTCGAATAGCAACTAAATCTTGACTGCATTCTCCCGAAGACACCGCTTTTAACATGTCCAACAAATATCGTTGGTCTGTACTCAAAATATTCCGATCGACATCTGGAAACAGATTTCCCTCGATCTTACAAAATTTCGTTAAAGGAAGTGTATGGCAAGTTTGCAATAACTTCCCAATTGCACCAGAAAATGCTTTGGGGCCATGAGTTACGCCATCAAGCTGAACCAGAAGATGTCGTAGAGGAAGTTCGTTTAGATGCAGCATGCAAATGAACCACTGAAGTGGACGATTTAGTTCAGCTTCTATAATTGCTATAAGGGAATCGGTTGATATACCTTTGTCGTTAAAGAAGGTTAATATTCCATTTTTAATGTTAATTGCAGATACAGACGAAACAGTTAGATGCCCAAGGTAAATGGAGCTTGGTTCTTGTATTAAAGAAATGTGTTCTTCTTTGGTAATACAGCCATAATACTTATTACCCTTTTTAACTTGTGTTCTAGTTTTATCTTTTCGCCCATCGAAATAGAGGCCTTGCACTTCCGAAGATAAATTATCTTGTTGTAATTCTTTTCTGTGTCTTTCACGCTCTCTGCGAACTTTATTTCGATCAATAACTTTAGTAGTATCCGTTTCGCTGACTAGACCAAGATCCTGCAGAAGAGCGGAAGAAAGAGATGCAGCTGCTCTGTCTGAGATTCCACGACGATCACATTCTCTGGAAAAAGTGGAAAGTTTTATTTTTTGAACATTTGAACAATCACCAGAAGCAGAAGAGCAAGAGGGTTGCAGATCGAAGTTGTGTTGCAAGCTGTAGGAGGGTCTAAATGAATTTGATTTTCTGCTGACTTCTTTTTCTTCCTCTTTATTTGTATCATCCTCTTTCTCTTCGTTTTCCGAAGAATAACTGCTTTCAAACTCTTTACAATCACTAATTTCTTTGAAGCTAGAAGGATAAGAATCAGTTTTCGAGTTTTTAGCTCGTTTTATTTTTCTTTCTTGTCTTTTTTGAAGCTGTTTTGTAGTTTTTTTATCAACTGGCCCGATTATCATAGTTCTCTTACTTCGCTGATCTTTCAAAAATGTTCTTTCATCTACAGGAACCTTTCTTTCTTTTGAACAGCAACATGATGCAAAATCGTCGCATTTGCAGCAAGCAATGTCAAAGAGGGTTCGCTCCCACTTGCCCTTCAGATCGTCCAGTTTCTTTATGTAGCCCTCTGATTCTTTTCTACCATTGTATGGTTTCTAAATCTTCCTGTATTCGTTGTTGAGCTTTGTTATCTTTTCAACGATTCCTTTGTTTGAAATTATTGGAATAGAAGACTTGTTCCATATAATTTCCAACGACTCCGCGACTGTTTTTGATATCAAAGGAGCAGGTGGGTCTTTGTTTTTCATAAGGCTTTTTGTCTGGTTTCTGACAAGCAAAAACTTTCGAATTATATCTGCATTTGTAGGAAGTTTTATTAGAGACATCTCGGTGGGGTTGCCAAACAAAGGGCAAATAGAAGATTTCCTTGTGGGAATTTTGCCTGAACTCATTCTGTCTTTATATCTCTAACAAAAAAGTAAAATAAAATAAAATAAATAGTTGAAATAAATGTAAGGAAGTAAAAAAAAAGAAACATAGCTAACAGAAGAACACTAGAAGTAAAATGAAAGAAAAACAATATATCACAGTATATACCGGAGAAAATTATGAAATAACTTACTTCAGATTATAAACAAGCAATGTAGTGTCGAGCCACATACTTGCCAGAATGTGGTTGATGAAATACTCAGAGTAATTTTTAATTTCAAACATTCATAATCAGTCTCAACAAAAGCTGTCTTTTAACATATGCTACATGGAATCATCTGCGTATCAGCAAGACGTCTCATTCTTTTGGCGGGGAAAATATAGTGATGTCATATCAGAAGCACGGACGGAAGCTAATTCTTGTTTCGTGTCGAGGCTGGCTACGGAAACAGCCGATTTTTTTGTTTTCTATTCAAATTTTTAGGTTTGGAGCACCCAAAGGAAATGCTCAGAAATATTTGTTGTGGAAAAAGAAATTTTTGGCCATTCGAAAAGTTATGAAATCCAAACCATTACATATATATGTATTTTTTTCAAAAAATTGATTTTTTTTTGGGGGGGGGAGTGGGGCACCTGAAGGGGATGTTTAAAAAAAAAAATTTTTTTTGAAAAATTCTCACCTGACCATTTGGCAACTTTTGCCATGTCAGCCGTCATTAAAATAAAAAAAAAAAAAAATTCGATCCACCCTAATATACATGCATATACCGAGGGACCAAGTCCAAAAAAACTTTAAAAATTCATTAAAAAGGAACAAACAGTGATAGAAAATTGGGGTTTGCAAAAATAGGTTTAGAAGTTGATGGGTTTTTTCTAATGACAAGAAAGTTTGTAATTCCAAATGTTGCCGATAGGTAGCGCTAACAAGCACAATGTGAACCAAGTTTCCAATAAAACAAAATCTGAAATTTCTCTGATCCTTCCCATGCAAACTGCAATTCTGTATCATGATTTGTTCTTTTTATAATGAATTTTTAAAGTTTTCACGAGCTTTTGACGAATTTTACTGTCTGCAGCTGAGTCGGAATATCTACGTTATTTGACAAGTGTCAGTTTCTATTTTCTCCTGTCAATTGAAGAATATTCTTCACCCTCGTCGAATCTTGTTCCTCTTCTTCAGAATTCGTGAAGAAGGATTCACGGAAATATTGCAGTTCCACAGGGTACAAGAAATATTCGCGGAAAAATGAGGAATAAAGTAGTGTATAAGCACTAGTTTTTCTAAGAATATACATGTATCCCTTTGACGAAGTATGAAATGGTTGAGTTCGACACGCACATTCCTCTTATTTTTCTCAAGAAAACCAACTTTGGTTTTAGTGATTCCTTGAAGAAGTTTTTGCTTTTTCAAGGAAAAAGAAAAGGAGCCGGCTTTCTCCAAATCTAACGCGCATCTCCGTTATGTATGGAGAAAACCGTCCAAAACTCTCGACTGTTAGATGTACAGTCGCGCGGTAAACCAGAATCCAGGACCTTCACATTTCAGCCATCTGCCATGTTCATTCTAACATTCTTATCCACTTGGATATGGTGGTGCCCTGATGCAGTTTAATGCACATCCCTTAGAAATCAACACACACTTCTTATAAGTTCACAGAAAACCAGTTTTAGTCTTAGAGTAAAAGCCCGAGCAACAATTTATTGAATCAATAGTACTTAAAAAATTCGATGAATAGAATCTTTTAATGGAATTCTATTTCATTATCCATTCAAAGTATCCCTTTCAGCAATACTGGAATAGCTCGCAGTAAGCTAACGAATTAAATAAAATAAAACATATTTCTGAGCCTTCGTTATTAACTAATTTTTAAGTAAAACAAACAAAAAAAAGTAAGGAATAATATTAGCATTTTTCATTTCCATATTATTGAATTTTCAGGAGTTGATAATTAATAATATTTGACTTACCGAAATTATAATTAAAAGCAAATCTAAAGTAATTAATTCTTATATGACTTCCTCTTCAATTTATTTAATTACAGAAGTTAAATTGGAAACGAACAAATGGATTTAATTGAAAAACCTGGTCATTCAGATGTGTTTTTAATCATCGGCAGATTTAATAAGAAATGCCATCGACATTATTGCTGTAACTCATGGTAATTAACTTTATCGATTGCAAAATGGAAATTTAGGCACGTGTGTGCAAATTGTTTTTATGCTACAAGCACTTCAGAAAAAATAAGTGTAAAACAAAATGTAAAACACTAAACTTGTACTATAATAGGAATTTCCAAATTTTGTGGAATAAAATTTTAAATAAAAATTTTCAGTATTGCCTCTGGTCCCAGATGTAACACTTATCCAGATTTACTGTTGATTGTATAAAAAATATATTTGCAAATAATCAAACTTCAAAAAAGTAAGTTTACATAGAAATTTAAAAATTCAATCAAAAGTTGCTAAAAATTTTGTTATGTACACTGTGCGCGATTCGAAAATCTTTATGCTGTTCTATATAAGTGCATGAGAAACGGCAGGTAGCACCTGCGTGGAAATAGATACTAGGTGCTGAGGAAAGTAAATTGTAAATTGTTACAATGCACTCTTAGCGGCGGCTCTGATGGTTAGTAAATTCTGTAGAATTCTGTAAAGTTTTGTTCCCAGATCAAGTGAAAACGGCTTAAGCGAATGAAGTAAAATTTGTAACATGACAAATGGTTTTTGAATATGAACAATAGACGTCAATGTTTTTCAAAATTTTGAACAGATTTTAAAATTTTATAAAAAAAATACGAACTTTTGTTTCAAAATCGCATTTAAATGGCTGCAGTGAATCAGATGATATCTTGTAGCTGTTAGATTGTTGTCCAACTTAAACAATATGTGTTAAATTTTTATTAAAAAAATTTCGAATACTGTATAAATTTAACAATAATTGTGTGATGTAAATGAAACTGAGTTTGTGTCCTAAATTAAAGCTGCAAAAGGCAGATCTTTTTGGAACATACCAGCTTTGACCCTTTCTGAGAATTTGCATGTTCGGGGTAATAAAACTACGAATGAAGAGGTCACTTCTTTCTTTCCACTTGGTCCTGCACGTGCGAGCTTGCGAGATTAAAATGTAACTTAACACCCAGGAAAATTTTGTTTCTTCCAAATGTTCCATACATTTTTGGGCTTTTTGTATACCGAAGCAAAAAGTAGATACAGGGTGGTTATAATTGAAGTTCTCCTATAAGCAGCATTCTACAGCTGAAACGGATGAGCCGATTACCTACTAGCAATTTTTCTCGGGCTACCACCGGCCACGTAACCGGCCGATGGTAACCCGAGCAAAACTCTAGTAGGGTTGCCACCAAATTTGGCATCCGGACTGTGCACGAGATGCGCTCAAGGAAGTTTTTTTTAAAGATTAGTTCAAAAAATGTCCTCCAGAAGGTGCGTTGCATGATTAAATCAGCTTTAAAATGACCCAAATAAGTTTTAAAAGGCTAAAAAGAACTATTGAATAAATATTGAAATCGTCTGTACACATCGAATTAGTCATTTTCATTGTTAAATTTGCTGTATTTCCAACAAAGCGTTCCCTAGTGGACATGTTTTGAACTTTTTTTTTCGAAGCGCACCTGCTGTATTGTCTATTTACTAAATTTGGTTACAATCCATGCCCCCGTTTTAGCTGTATAACCCTGTTTATAAGGGGAAGTATAATTATAAACACCTGTATGTATTATCCTCGAAAATAACAAGCATTTAGCTAGTTTTTAAAATCATGCCTTTTCACGACTACCCTGATATGAGTATACCTTTGTGCAAAACAATAAATGCGTACACTGGATCCAAAACTTCATACAGAATTTCTCTTACCTAGAAGTTTACAATAGCCTATTTTATATTTAAGCAAAATATTTCCCACTTGTATATTTAATAAGGTTATTGTCAAACATGAGTATTACCAAGCGTTTCATGTATCAATGAACCATGATGTTTCTTTCACAGCACTATACCAATGTAAATTTAACATTTTCCCTTAAATTGCAGTAACACATTACTCTCTTTTAAAGTGGTTAAAATAAATTTTATGCGATTTTTATCGGTGCTTGTCAATCGAAATAATATTTTTTTAGGTCATTTCTTATTCCGAATCATAAACTGCTAAAATACAAATGAATTATGCATTCATCTCATAATGCATCAAGTTTAATGATAAATTTGTAACACACTTGGTTACATTCGAGTCGCATTTTGTTCTTCTAAATCATTTAGTATTCCCTGAGACACTTAACACTTCATGGATCCAGAATTACCAAGTGGATTAGGCACTAGAACATAGACGGCTGAAGTGAGAAGGAAATGTGTTCGGGTTTACCGCTAAGCTGTCAATCTGATGGTCTGGAGTTTTGGTCGGATTTCTTCATATGTAACGTGAATACGCGTTAAAACCCTTTAGGGAGTCCTCCGATCAAGACACACTTCTGGTGTTGGCACATGCTCCTCTTCATTTTTCTTACTTATCCCCGCATATTCAGTGTGAAATGTTTTTAAAATATAATAATTTACCGCTTTTAATGACGACTCAATGTAGCGGAATTTTAGGCTTTTAGTTTTAAGTATTTCAAGAAGCTACTAAGAAGGTATATTAGAAAATATCAAATTAAGTAATGTAAATCGCTCTCCATATCATTATTAAAGAAATCTATATAAATAAAATTAGACTTTTGTCTGTACATTTCTTGGAATTCAAAAATTTTGCGATTTCTATCCGTTTCAAGCACCCGGGAATCCGATGCGACCCTCAAAAAAAAGTTTGTCTGTCTGTCATTCTGTCATTCTGTCTTCTGTCATTCTGTCCGTGACGCTTTTTTTGTTTAAGCATCACGTAAAAACGACTGAAGCGAATGATATGAAATTTGGTGTCATGATAGGTGGTCACTCAATTTAAAACATAGGCGTCGAATTTTTAAAAAATCTTGATTAGATTTTCAGATTTTGCGAAAATCGTTTCAAACTGCATAAATTTGTGTTCGCACATCACGTAATAACTGCAAAGGTGAAAAAATGATATTTGGTGAAATGATAGGTGGTCACTCACCTTAAACTATAAGCATCTAATTAAAAAAAATCCATCAGATTTCGAGATTTTGTGAAAATCGTTTAAAACTGAGTGAATCTTTGTTCCCGTATTACGTAATAACGACTAAAGCGAATGATATGAAATTTGGTCACACGATAGATGGTTCCTCAACATAAACTATAGGAGTCCAATTTTTTAAACATTTTTATTAGATTTTGAGATTTTGTGAAAATTCTCTCAAAATATGTTTATATTTCTTCAAACATCACGTAATAACGACTAATACGAATGATACGAAATTGAGTGATATGATAGGTAGTTGCTAATCTTAATTTATAGGCGTTGAATTTTAAAAATATTTTGCTTATATTTTGAGATTTTTCGAAAATCGTTTTAAAATGCTGAAAATTTGTTCCAGCATCACGAAATAAAGACTGCAGGGAATGAAACGAATTTGGGTGACAGGATAGGTTGTCACTCAACTTAAATTCTAGGCTTCAAATTTTTCAAAAATGTTGATTAAATTTTGAGATTTTACGAAAATTTTTTCTATATGCGTAAATATTCGTTCGCGCATCACATAATTACGACTAAAGCGAATGAAATGATATTACTTAGTGACTCTCTAACCTGTAATATTTTAACAATACATGAAAATTATAACTTCGCTTTCTTTACTTTGGCAACATACTACATCCACTCTGTGTACTCCTAAATGCTGACGAAAGTTCTTGCTTTTTGGAAATTTTTATTCACTAACCCGTCGAGGACGGGTACTTCAGCTAGTACAAAATAAAAGCTATCACATGTCTAAAATTTCTTTTACCTCATTGTTCTTTAACTTATAAACAACAAAATATAATATTAATTGAAAAATATTAAAGGCTTTCATATACAAATGTCGAATGCTTGCCAGAACTTCGTCAACATTCCTCTAGTTTTACAGTTTAAGTATTCAGCACAGTTTTATAGAAAAAAAAATATATATATATAGAAATGAATTTATTTCTCTTGAACCATGTAGAGAACTCCATGGTGAGTTCTCTACATGGACTTGAATATAGGACGATCATTGACTATTTTAAAGTATCTGAACGAAATTTCTCTATAAGACGGCGCTGTAAATCGTAATCATTAACTTTATGTTGTGCGCATGCGTGCGTTAGTAGTAGATTGCATCGTGAGTCGTTGCTATGCGTCAAGCCGTTTATGTAATTAATCAGTAAAAGGGGTTCGAGTGTTTTCCTTTCAGACGCTAATTCTATTCCACCCTTCTGCCGCTAGTTCACAATAACATACCGAAATAATATTGAAAACTGAAAGGTACTTTAAACATAAAAATTTGAATAACACTCAAAGCCATAATTTATAAAAATAAAACAAAGTCGGGTTAGTTACACCATTTATAACTCAGGAACGGCTGGACCGATTTTAATGATCTCTGATTTGTTGTATCCGTCTCCTCTGCAAATAGCAGAATAACTATTAAAATATCGGAAGCCGCTAAGTGGCGCTGCAGAACGTCGAATTCTATTCAACCGCTTGTTATGAAAATACCGTTTAACCCATGTTGACGAAAATTGGTACGTATGGATATTTGATCACGGAGAATATTTTTAGACTATCTATTTTGCTATAAATTCCCGCTAGATGGCGCTGCAGAGCGTCGAATTATATTCCGTTTCACCGCTTGCTATGAAAATACCGTCCTACCGATTTTGATGAAAATTGGTCATTAGTGGATATGTGGACACGGAGAATATTTTTACACTACCAATTTTGCTATATATATATTCCGCTAGATGGCACTGCAGAACATTGAATTATATTCCGTTCAAGCGCTTCCTGTGAAAATATCGTTCCTCCGATTTTGATGAAACTTGTAACCCATGGATATTTGAACATGAAGAATATTTTAACACTATCAGCTTTTCTATAACTTACCGCAAAATGGCGCTGCAGCTCAAAAAGTTCTATACCGTTCGATAAATCGCCATAAAAAGTTTTACATATTTGAGCACGCACAATCTATTCTAACTATCCATTTAGCTGTTACTCACTACTAGATGGCACTGCAGAGCATTATTACTTGAACTCGCCATTAGATGGCAATGCAGCGCACCAAATTCTTGACCGTACAAATGATCCCTATGAAAAATGATATACATAGATTCTTGATCACGGAAAATATTTTCGTGTTAACCATTTTGCTATAACTCGCCACTTCATTGTGCTGCAGGACATCATTAAATTAACTCTCCACTATATGGCGCTGCAACGTATCAACTTCTTTCTTTAACTCGCCGCTTGATGTCGCTGCAGCATATAAAGACTGTTCACTAATTGCTGTGAAAACTGGTATAGATAAACATTTGAACACGAAGTATATTTTGGCGTTATCCATTTTGCTATAACTTGCCACTAGATGTCATTTCAAAATTATAATTTCAGGACCGTTCAACTAATCGCGATGGAAATTCGTGTACATAGATGTTTGAACACGAAGAATATTTTCGCTGCATCCGTTTTGCTGTAATTCGACTTCTGTACCGTTCAACTGCTTGCTATGAAAATACCATTCAACTGATTTCGAGAAAAAATGGTACTCACAGATATTTGTGCACGAAGAATACTTTTATGCTCTCCATTATGCTACGACTTGCCGGTAGATACCGATGCAGCGCACCAACTTCAGACCCGTTCGACCGATTAACTTAAGAATTGGTATATTCACATTTGAGCAGAGAGAATATTTTTTTAGTATTCATTTGGCTGTAGCTCGCCACTAGATAGCACTGCAACAATCAACATCTTGATCGTTCAACTGACCGCTTTGAAAATTGGTATACATACATATTTGAACACGGAGAATATTTTCGCATTATCCATTTTGCTATAACTCGTTCTTTAATGGCGCTGTAGCGTATTATTACTTTAATTCGCCACTAAATAGCGCTGCAGCGTATCTTGATCGTTAAACTGTTTGCTATGAGAATTGGTACACATAGATATTTGCACATGAGAATATTTTGATGCTATTCATTTTGCAGCAACTTTGATGGTAGATTGAGCTGCGCCGAATCACCTCCTTCACCGTTCGAACGATCGCCATGAGATTGTATATGGACGATTATTGAACACAGATAATATTTATGCGATATCCATTTTAATATATCTATTTATTATGATAAATAGTAATTACAACAAACCGTAATATAAAAAAAAATCCATTCATTCCCGTGCGAAGAACGGGGCCTTCAGCTAGTATAAGGTAATAAATCACGTCTGTATAGTTAAATCATCAGAAACAAAACAAGCTCCCTGTATTAATAAGCTGTATTCGTTACATTGTATCGCACGCATATTCGTTACAAAAAGTTCTTCAAAATAAGTCCTACTTAAAAATACAATTGAAAGGACTCGGAAACACTAAATTATATAAATTACCAAAAGCTTCTTTAGTGAGGTTTTACTCATACATTGATAAATCTTGCAAAATAACAGAACTACATTTCTGAATAAGGATGCGAAAAATGAAAACCTACATAAGCAAACTGTATATATATATATATATATATATATATAAAATCAATAGTAAACCAAAAGTGTTATTTTGAGAAGTATTTCAAAACATATGATTCTCTATTCTAATTAATTGCATTAGAATAATTTAATCGAGAAAGAATAAGTGCGTCTAATCGAAAGATAAAGTCTTTGAGCTGATCTTTTCTTTTAAATATATTTTTTTTTACTTATCCACCAAAGGATTAATCATGTATAATTCCCTATCTCTAATTCATTTGGAAATGCTTAATTAAAGCAATTAAAAAAATATTTATCTAACTCAAAAAAAAGAAAACTATCATATTAAAGAGAATAACTCAATTGAATGATTTTCAATAAAAATTTTCCCACGACATAGTTTTTATACGAGCAAATTTCACGTAGAAAAACGAATGTTTTGATTTACCTTACATTTTATTAGGTTTACAGCGTAAATTAGTCAGTACCTTTAAGAAAAAACAATGTGATTATTTTTCCACATATTTAAGGAAATTGGTTGGCTTTGTATAATCGTTTTCTAAATATTTACCGTGTGCATTTGATTTACTGAATAATTAAATTTCTTCAGTTTATTCTCGCGAGAATATTATATAAAGGTCGTTTTATCACGTTGTGGAATCTTTCGGAACAGTTTATAAGAATGTGTTAATTCCATTTTTCCTGGAACTGACTTCTTTCTGATATCCAAGGCTAAACATAATTTTTTCATGAAAATAAATCTTTCTCAAGACTCATAAAATCGTACAAGCCATCATTGCTCTGAACCTTACGATAGCTAACCCCCACTCAAAGTTGAAAATTCATAAAAAGAAAAGTCGATGCAAGCTAGTAAGTGCATCGACTTAATATTTTTAATCAGTATCAAAAGATAAGATGTACAAAGTTCTTAAAGCATCTACCGTATAAAGTATCTAAAGCTGAAGATGTACTGTCACAAAAATGAACATTCCGAAAAATCTTTAAAAATCAGATAGAGACGGTATTTTTTAATTTTTAAAGTAGCTAAGGTATTTTTCTCAACACATTTCTACACATTTGTGTAAAAAATACAAATAGTTGTTCAAACGGAGGTCCGAGATCTTTCTCCACAAAAATGGAAAATTGAAAAATATTGCGGAGCGGATGGATTTTCAAAATTTCAAAACCGCTAACACCTGTTTTGCTGGTGTTTTCACGTATGTGTTGAACATTTCAAGTCGATTATGAAGCTAATATTAGACACACTTTCTTTAAAGTTCGATGACTGAGCGAATTCGGTATAAATAGTGACACAAAAAAAATTTAGAATTTTGAAGCAGTTAAGATTACCTTGCATAACTTTTTTCAACCAGTTGTCCCAAAGTGTCGTAGACGCTTTCTTTCAGGATTTAAAATTGGGAAAATTTCAGAATGTTTGGTAACATTTTTGCTAGAATGTTTCTGTGTCATTTTTACAAATAAATACAGAATTTTAAACCAACATATCAAAACTAGTTGATTTGAATAAATATCTCTATCACAGGAAGACTTTCAAATCTATAATTTATATGTTAGACTGAAATAACTTTCAGTGTTTTTCTAATATACAAATAATTAAATAGGTAAGCAAAACTAAAGCTACTATACAGTTACATGACATCTCAATCACATATACATTTTGAGTTGATTTTCAATCCGGTTTGCCGAGAGAAAGTTTTATATATTAAGTATTGTACAATTGAAATACTGCATATTTGAAGTGTTGTACAACGCTAAAAAGGAAACCCATCTTCAGACTCTGATCCATGTTGGTTGAGGAACTATGTAGGTAATCGTCTGATTAACACACGTGCATTTTGAACTCACCTCAGCCTGAAAATACCTTTTAGTTTATTCGGACTAAGTCAACCTATATCAACCGGACTAAGTCAACCTATTCAACTTATCTTTTGGAAGGGGGTCAACAGACATGCATGCATTGGAAAAAGAACCAAATTAACTTGTTTTCTAAGGAATTACCCGCCTGAGAACCTTGGCCAAGAGAAAAGGTATGTTTTTATTACACCATAGCAAAATCAGGCAATTGTTTACTTAAGAGTGGATCCGTGTGTTAGTTAGCTTAACCAACTGCTGCATCCATGTATTGAATTTGGGCAAAACTGAGCCCCAATGGCGCATTCAAAGAACCGTGCTTTCAAGCCACACTGGACAGAGAATAAAATGTCCACCTTTGCGTCCTTGTAATTGTGAGATCTCGAACATTTTTTACCACATTTTAAGTTAACCCATTAAGCGCCAAAGCTCCCGTTACGGGAACATCTATTATGTATATTTTTTCTTAAAATATTTTAACGCAATTTACGAAATACACATTTTATATAAGCATTTACACTATGGGGTGTGTTATATAGTGTAAATGTTTAAATAAACGTGTATTTCGTAAATTGCGTTAAGATATTTTAAGAAAAAAAATATAAAATAGATGTTCCCGTAACGGGAGCTTTGGCGTTTAATGGGTTAAGAAAATTAAGATAAATAAATAAATGGCCTAACGCTCTGGTGAAAACATTTCAGTATTTTGATAAAATAAGTTATGAAAGCCCCACTTTCATACACATGAAAGCCTCATACACATCATAATTTGAAATTGTTCTGTATTTCTTATCACCGAATTTGCAAACACTTATTACCGCAAACCTTGAAATTTAAATTCATGCCTTGTAAGTTACAATAGGATTATTACAATTCAACATTTAAAAAAGTAATTCACAGATTATAACGTTTCTTATCATTAACGCTATTTTTTTTACGTTATCAAACTAAAATGTGAAACGCAAAATTATAAAGCATTGAAAGTATCTTTTAGTCATTAGATTATGTATAATCTGCTGAAGTATAATACATATATAGTTCTCATAAATTTAAAAAGAACTGGGTATTAGTTGCACCGAAAATATTTTTTAATGCGAGATCTTCTAAAATAATACGATAACATCATTTTTATAACGGCTTTTTTTTATTATAATTATTTTCGATTTTTTCGATTTTGTTTATAAGCCATCTACTACTAATTTTGGAAACATAGTAACAAGTAATTATGGCATAAAAAAAATTTTAAAATGAGATTTTTTTATTTCGTAATTAATTCCATCATGGTAATTAAGAAAAGCATAAAGCGTTCAGCTGGGAAAAAATTATCATTTAAACTAATTTTTACTTTTTCCATTTAATTAGAAATTAATCAACTATAATTTCAGTTGAGTTATTAGATTAGATATATATATATATATACTTCATTTGTCTCCAGAAAAAAAATTAAAATCACTTACTCATTAGAAATTGAAAGTACTTCATTTCAAACCCAGTCAATGAAAAAAGCGTCATCCGAGGAAATTTTAATTAAAAGTAGCAGTCATCTTCATGAAACAGCTCGTGTTTTTTTTAGCCATTTTTAAATTGATATTTAATGGGATTATTTTTCTATCCCTCCCGCGTGTGATTTTATTTAATTTTCACAAAAATGTACAGTATCTTAAAACACTTGTAACCAAATGTAGGAGAAAGTTTCTACCTTGCATTTATAATAAATGCCCAGCTTGTTTTCCCTTTCCTTGGCAACAAAACTAAGTCATTTGCGAGCATATTTTTGGAAACATATTTCAAATTTCTGACAGAGACTTGTATCCTGAGAGAAATGGTGATTAAGAGATTATCTATAATTTCATCATTATCTTCATAATTTTCAGCGAAGGATTATGTTCATCTATAAAATCCTTTGTAAATAAAAAAAATATTCCATCGTCGTTCATGTGTTAAAGAGTTGCCTGAAAACATGCTTTCGCGTGATTTACCCAAAAATCAGATCACAAGGAAACGTGTGATAAGTATTAAGAAAAACAGGGAGAATTCAGGGATATAAATCAGCTAATTTTTTAGAAACTCGGATTATTTTAGAAGATATTAACAAAAAACTGAGAAAAAACAGATCATAGTTCCTCAAGCAGCATTTTGTGGCATTAGAAAAAGAAACTTTTTTGTTCTACATCCAAGAAAATGTTAAATATATTCAAAGGACAATGTGTGTATGAGTGAAAATACATGCCCAACAAATAATGCTCTTATTTAACGAATAAGTGCAAATATTTTTTTAACCTTTATTCATATATCATTTACGTATATGATCCTCTCAAAGTAAAACTAATGTTTCTTCAGTGTCAAGCACAAAAACCTGCTAAAAAGAACAAATTATTTTACTTCATTCTTTTATTCTTACAAAAGAAATTGAACATTTACATCCCTCCTTCCACGGGAAAAAGAAAAATCTTTCTTAACAGGGAACCGTAAAAACAATCTTGTGCTGAAATGTCTATTTCTTTTCTCCGTTCTGAAAGAAACTTGCCAAATTTCGAATCAAATTTAACGCCAAGGACTCATTCATCTCGTCACAGTGAAGCCAATGAATTCAATTCTTTTTTTTTTTCGAGAATTAGTTCCATTCGTCAAGATAAGGAGGACAAAATCTGATAAAAAAAAGAGGAAATAAACCAACGCTTCCCACTTTTAATGGGACATATCGTATTGAAAAATGACAATTCTGCATATCAATAACAGAGAAGACCTGTTTCCATTGTGTATGTCATTTTTGGAGGGAGGGAAGGGATGATAAAAAGTGACTTGGATATTTTACGTGTCATATTTCATTTCAAATGATTCCCCATTGGTAAGATAAAGCGCTGAGTTCCGTTTCTTGGGGAATTTTTAAAAAAATCTGATAACATTGTCAAACATTTATCGCACCGCGGTGAAGAATAACTGCTCCTGCGAGTAGATTTTCAACAGCACGCCCTTTTAGAAACTATTAAACTTTCCGCATGAAGTTTATAAGCTCTGTCTGTTAATGTCAGTTTCCTTCTTTGCATAACTCTCGTGGCCGCTTTTATAGGATGGAAAGTTATTAGGAAGTTTTGTAGGAAGTATTTTGGCAGAGTACAAGTTTGACGGACGCATCCGTTTGCAGCACTATATGACATATCTCAACGAAGCTAAAGTCTAGACCAGTTAATATATTAATAATATATTATATATATATATATGTGTGTGACGTCAGATATTTCAAGTAAAGTTTCAGAGTTAAGGCAGGTAATATGGTTTATTGAACATTACATTTAAGTTACAATTTAGAATGAGAAGAGGGGAGGGGAGACGAGTACAAGAATCAGCGTGGACTCATTAAGCAGTTCCAGTGGCAGAAGTCTCTCGATTTTCGATGTGCGGGAGTATTTACGCTTACCACACCACGTGGTTTGGAAAGACATAACTCCGCCTATCTCTTATCTCTGATCGAACCACACACATTTACCAACATGACCCGCATCCGGGGCTACAAAGGCGTGGGGACACGTGTAGACTCTAAAGAACTCAGAATCGACGGCCTGATGTCTGACAAATAACAAAATAAATAAAACATAGCTCCAGAGCGCGCGTGGCAAGTATGACAGGAAAGCAAAACTTACAGTGAAAGTACCGCTTGAACAATACCCAAACTAGTAAAACCCATATATATATATATATATATATATATCCTTTAATATATATAATAAAAGAAATGACTTTAATTTTCAGGTTAATACCTTCACTCATTTCAATTCATGTATGCACACTTCTGTATTTAGAAATATTATCTCTAATCATAAGTATAGAATAGAGTCTCTATGTACCAATAGTTTTAAGGCTAATAACTTAACTGACCTATATAAAAATGCTATAAAATATAACTATCCCAGTAAATTTCTAACTTCCATTTTATATCCTCTATGTAATCAAAAAAACTGTATGTCCTAATCAGAATATTGGTTGGTGAGGATGGGGTTGGTTGTTGGTTCTTTCTAAATAAAAAAAAAAAAAAAAAAACATAAAATATATATCTATATATATTTTATTTAAAAAAAAAAAAAAAAAAAAAAAAATCTATTCTTAAGAATGGTTGATTACTGGTACTTTTTCCTTTTTATGTGAGTCTGTAACCAATGAAGCCAAACAGAGTACTGTTCTAACTAAATATTTTACAATTATATTAGCATAAATAGCAATAATAAATGAATATAATTATTATCAATATCATTATTGTTAATATTATTGCTACAGTTTTTCTCCATTTCCACAACCTCAACTAAGTACTTCTTAGCTACTGCAGCTAGTACTACGTAAAACATAGGCTAGATATACTAGTGTAATATTTATTTTATTATTTATTCATTTAATTATTACCATTTTTATTCTTTTTATTTATTCATTTAATTATTACTTTTTTTATTTATTTATTCTTTTCCTTTCCATACTTCCAAAGTATTATTAATATATCATTTTTTATTCACACTCCATGGCATTACTTGTCTATTGATTGCAGTAAGCCTTCTCTGATGGCAACATGCACTAATACTGCCTCCATTACTGAGCTTTGATCTTCGTGTCGGTCCACTTCCTCGTTGTTTTTTTCTAATAGCTACGGTCGCGCCCCCAAGTTACAAAAGGACCCTAATTTTGGTCAGGTAACTTGCAGAAACCTAGCTATTATTGTTTTTTTCGATTAAATTGAAATGTGTGTGCGGTGGCGCCTGATGATAGAGCACACCATTTCAATATTAATTCCATTTTCGGACTATTTCTGATTACATGTGATTAGGCTTAAATGCACACCAGTTCTAATTTGGCGCTCTATATTCAATTTTTCCACTCTTTCATTGCCTTAAAAGGCTATATTTAAACACTTATCCGGAATAAGCTCGTTAATTGGCACCATGTGCTATCTATTTTTTATATTTTCTTCACTTTATCATTGGATTATCTTGGGATTTCACTTCACGTAAGTAAGCTATTATATATTATATATATATATATATATATATGCAGTATATATATATATATGAAGCAACATATATATATATGTTGCTTCATAATGAAGCAATGAAGCAACATGACCCGCATGAAGCAACGTATAAAGCAACGTGCATGTAATGAAGCAACATGTATATATGTTGCTTCATAATGAAGCAATGTTGCTTCATATATATATATATATATATATATGAAGCAACTATAATTTTGTTATATTTTTTATTAAAGTTCAACTATATATATGTATGTATATATATGTGTATATATATATATATATATATATATATATATATATATATATATATATATATATATATATATATATATATATATATATATATATATATATATATATATATATATATACTTATATATATATATATATATGTATATATATATATATATATATGTATATATATATATATATATATATATATATATATATATATATATATATATATATATATATATATATATATATATATATATGTATATACTGTAGAAAAAAGAAAAGTATTAAACATTAAAATGAAAAATCTATAGGTACAGAACAAGCGAGGAAAAAAAAAATTACGCATGAGTGAATACAAATTTTTACTTTATGTTTGACAACCATGAAAATATCACCATTGAATACGTTAATGGAAATGTACTTTATATGTGTCAACAGGAAGAATTAAGAAATTCTCAAAAAAATAAAAATAAAACTTTAATACCCTTTTAGCTTCTTAATTTAATGACTAACAGCTTAAATTGGGCATTAATAATATTAAGTAAAACTTGTAAGAAAATACAAGCTTAATGCATAATTTTTCACATTTTTCATTTATTAACATACTTTTTCAAAAAGCTTTTATCAAAGTTTATTGTAAATATTCAATCAGAAGAAATTTTTTCGTTACATTTATTGAAAATGCATGATAATTATGCGTTTAAACTAAACTAGCATTAGTAGACTACAGGTTTAGTCATATGTTCACAAAAATATTCAGGAGAGCTAAATCACTGAATATAAAATTTAACAGTTTATTAATACATCAAAATTAAACAGTTCATAAGGAACTAATTCAACAGTTAAATCAAATCGATCATTTTAAGAAACATACAAGTCATGATTTTTCCAGTCACTGTCAAATACAATTTACTTCTCTATTTTTATATGAAGGCTTTAGTAAAATATAATCATTCCATCTTCTAAAGCCTAATCATTATAACAAACCCAAATTAGTCCTTCAAAATCCTCACATATCTGATTGTTGTACAATTCATAAGAAATCCTAAGAAATTATGATTGAAGTGTTTTTAAAAAGAGCGGGCCAGTTTTATTAATAAATATTAGTTGCATTTAGAGATAAAATAGTGGAGCGTAGTGATATTTTTATTTCCTGAGTTGAACATAAAAAGTATAGTTACGTCTCTCTAAGGAGACATCCTGTTGAAATTTCACCGAAAGTGGTTTTTTAATTTCTGCCATCTAAAGAAGAGAAGTTTTTAATGATGTATTTATAATTAAAAATATTTTTTAACTTCAATTAAGTATACAAATTTCCTTAAAAATAATGCCTATCTCATATAAATGCTTTACGTCTAAAAGTATATTTAATTTAATCATAACAAATTAATAATCAATTATTTTTGGTTCGTTTTACAGTATCTAAAATTCAAACCATTTTTTAAATAAAATTCAATTTAACTAATGTGGGCAAAATTAATAAAAGTGTGTTTATCAAAACCTGAATTAATTATAAATCTTATTTCAAATTATATTATAATAAATTGATTTTCACAAAAGATTATTAAACCTATAATTAAATTTACTTAAAATCTTACACAAAAATAAAAATATAACACAGGAAAGAAGCGAGACAAAAATCTAGGGGGATAGTCTAACAAACGGAAAAGGGAAAATTTCTCGCAAAAAAAGCTTGATTATTGACGTCCAATAAACAAAAATCCAAACTTCAAGCCCAGGTACCCGTGGCCCACCCCCTGTCCCTGATATAAAATTATATTAAATTATTTTCTTTTCCTATCACTATATTATAGAGCCAAATCCAATTTTTAAAAGCAAAACTCCAATGAAAGTAGCAGCTGGTTTGAACTGAACTTCTATACAGCAAGATAATTATTTGCGTGAAATTATATTCTCATAACAAGGAATACTAGAATGTAACTGAAGAGGTATTAAAGACTTTCAATCGATGGGGCCTGAAAATTAACTGTAAGAGAACAGAACACAAGACAACAGGGACAGAGGAAGATGTTTTGATAGATGAATAAAAAATCAAGGACGAACAGGCTTTTAAATATCTGGGATGAATACTGGAAAAAGATGGTTCATCAGAAATAGAAATCGAAAAAAAGCTATATGACTCTAGGAAAATTATAGGCATACTAAAGTCGGATTATAGGCATATTAAAGTTGGGACAGTGTGAGTTAAAACTCTTGTACCAATAGACGAATAAAGTTGTTGTTGAAGAAGAGTGGCATTCATATTTCGATTTATCAGAGCATTAAATATCGATCTACATTGGGTGTTGTTTCATATCTACGACCTTGCTCTGGTCTTCGTCTTGCATTTCCAGTCTCTATGAAACGGTTCCAGATCCTTGATATCACACTTTGTGCGAATCCAATGGCTTCTGCTACTTCGACTTGTGTTTGGCCACCTTCTAACCAACCAACAACTGTTTAAGCTTCTGATTCAGTTAAAATTCTTCCTTGAGACATCGCACTGGTTAAAACAAAGCACTTACGGAATGTCAATCATTATTTTCCACTTTATCTTTAATTAAGTTGAAGGCCAAATTTCATTTGCTGCCACTAAAGCATTGTTTTTTGCGTCCAACTCAAAATTTGCATACTCCGAAGTTAGAAACTGTGAAAAATTGCATTTTCACTGTCTTCCATTTTCTGGAAAGAAAAATTCTTATACCGCAGTTTTATATAAAATTTGCAATATCCTTTAAATTTTTAGAGCAATGTAATTATAAACACGAAACTTTATCACCTTTGAAATATTTTCATTGTAATTGGCATTTGATTTTAAAATTTATTTGTAGATAATTAGATAAATAATGTTTAAGGGAAATGCACGTAATTTATATTTCCTTATTAATGAAGATACATTTATAATATTAATACGTTAAATAAATTTCTTTTAAATTTGCACGCAAATTTTTATTTTTAGTTTGCGGGCAATAGCACTATTAAATGTTTCAACATAATCCCTCAAATAGCATTAAAGTAAAATTCGAAATAAAGTACCGTCTGCCTTAAAATATACAGATAAATCGCAATATATTAGAAAATTTCGAAACCCTTACTAATATCATAATCTATAATAAATAAAACAATAAAAAAATACTGCTTGCGTCCATTCATTGTTTTCTTCAAAAGAGCTTTCTCCGGAGCATTCTCGTTTCCTCCAAAATTATAAATTTAAGTGCGCTTAAAGTTCATTGCAATTCATCTAAAACACATTATGAAAATTTCATTCAAAGCAAAGAATACAATTTACATTTTTCAACGGTGTTTTGGCACACTTTATTATTATAAATTGTGGTCCTGCTTGAAACTGGAGAGTACTAAGACGCTCAGGAAAAACAGTTTCAAAACTTAATTTTGTATTCATTAAAACTCCTACGCTTTCACTTAAACCAAGAAAACAAAATTTTACGCATTAATTAAAACTCCTTAAGTGCATTTTTAAAAATTTAATCATGCTTTATTTTAATTTTGAAAATTTGTATAAATGTCAGTGTTGATTATTTATCCTTTTTCTCCCCACTCTCAAAAGTTTTAAACCAGACTTTCAAGTGTTAAGTACTCCTGGAATTTTCAAACTTTCCAAAACTATTATATTCTATCTTTGCCGTATTCAAATATTTAATCATTTCTGAGCAATGCAGGAAAAGTTTCATTTTTTTCGCTTTTTCAGTGTTTCTAAAGTTTCTGTTTAACTAGTTATGAAGCCATGCCTTAATACAAATTTTACTTTGATATATATATATAGATACATATATACACTAAACAATTATATATATACACTAACCTTTCTTCGATGATTAAATTTATCTTTGAATCAAATAATTTTTCATTTGTTAATTAATTTTGATCACTCAATCGCCCTCGTACTTAATTGTAATCGCGATACTTTTATGGGGTGTCCCATAACTATTGGTAGAAAATTTAAGGGGAGACAGGGCACATAATAAGGAATCAGAATCACATGGCAATATGGGGTCAAAAACGCTATTTTCACTTGCCTGTCAATAATCATTTTGGGAAAAGTGTGGAAGTGTTCGTCTAATTCTCAATCAATCTTCATAAACAATGGGCTTCGCTCCAAAAAATTTCATCGATGAAATAAAGTAGAATTTAAAACTATTTAGTCCCGTGTTTCCTGTGAAAGATACGTTAGATTTTGACGAACAATGGTGGGAAAGTTCACTATTAGTTCAACACTTGTTCCAAAGTGATTATGAATAGCTACATGAAGACGATGTTTCGAACTCCCCTTTCCTATGTAATTCTGAATCTTATAACGTACCCTACCTCCCCTTAAAGTTTGTACCAATAGTTACGGAACACCTTTTATGTGTATTGCTATTCAGGTACCGCATGTTAAAACAAAAAAATGTACAAATGAACTATTTGTATACTTTTAATTTCGTTTAATGTAAACTTTTTACTCTTCAAAAAAAAAAGAAGAAGAAGAAGAAACTATATTTAGGGATGGACGCGAGACGAAAAATAGGCGTCTCGCAAAACAGCCTAAAAGCTTTGTCTCGTCTCGCAAAATCCCTATATCGTAATGTTAAAAATGTTTGTCTCGTCTCGCGATAAAGTTGTACAGCTCTGTCTCGTTTCGCAAAAAGTCGCCTTGCGTCCATCCCTAATTATATTATATAAATATATATATAAGCTAAACAACAATTTCCTGCGGTTGCAATTTAAAGGTTAAGTTCAACCTTTCAGATCTGATTAAATAATTTATCTTTTAACTAAATAATTCTGCTTTCGTTAATAGAGGTAATGAACACATATAGCAAATGGAAATTAAAACTTAGCTTGCGAAACCGAACATAAACACTAGTATGTACGTGAATAGTGTAATAAAAGATTTTAGTTTACTCAGTGTTGAATAATTCAAATACCTTGGACCCACCATTCTGCAGGATGGAACATGTCACTGGGTAGCATGATAAGAGAATTGGTGAAGGCAGAAAAGTTATTCCTATAAGTTGAATTCTGTTATGTGGAACACTAATAGTCTTCCAAAAACAAAACGTCTAATCTCTGTCGTGCAAAAACATATGGCTTAGAGAGATTTGGACTCTAGATCTTCCCCACTAAAAAGAAGCAACTCTCATACTGAAATGGACTTTCGTCAAATATCAAACAGAAAAATCAAGACTGGAAATTTGTGAAAAATTCTAGAACACTGGAAATGATGGAAGTTAAACGAACAATTTTAGAAGTAGTGATGCAATGTTACAAGGATCGTCCGGTAAGTTTCCCTGGTCCGAAAAAAAGAGAAACATTAGTATCTGGAAAAACTTATTGCAAAAGCTATATCCATATTTCAGCTACCTAACAACATAAGAATAACCTTAACTCTAACACTTGTCACACCGTGGGATAAGTTTTTGTTTAGTCCAGTGTAATAGAAGTCTGCTGCCTGCGGTACTGCAGAGTGTCTTGCTTCCAGTATATAGCTGTCCCTAGAAATTCCTGACCGATATTAATTTTCCACTCACGAAGATAACAAACAACGGGTTAATTTAGAGGTAGTCAAAATCTTTTATTTTTCCGTCTAAATTTGGCTCCCGAAATTTTTCGCGATCACACATTAGTTCCTCATACTCCGGAAGGAAGTAAAAAGGGGCAATTCAGCATAAATTTTCTGTATATGCAAATTTTCATAAAACTGGTTGTCTCATCTTTCACCCTTCTTTATAATAAAAAGTACTATAAAAATTAGTTCAAATTCGTAACTGGAGCGTTTCTTTTGGAACAAACAAAAATTCGAAATACATTTCCAAAAATGTTTCGTAGCTGTGATTTAAAAAAAAAGTTAGGTTAGGTAAAAAAAAGTACATTCCAAATGGCCTCTTCTTCGTGTAATGGAGAGAATAAATCGCTTTTAGCATTGAGTTTTTCATATAAAATAGCATTTCACTTTTCAAACTATTCAACGAAACAGAAAAATATCCGTTTACATGGATAAAAAATAAACATTTGCGTTAAGTTTGAATAAAAGTTGCACTAGAATTTACATCCAAATCTTGCATGCTATTCTTTACACTAATTGCATTGGGGAATTCATTCTTTCAGTCAGGGTAAACTTTTGCTTTTCCAAGATCAAGTTTTCAGATGTGTTTATGAACGATGCAAAGTAAGTACGCCCCAATAAGAATTACGACATAAAGTTTTTAAAAAATCTACGTACACATAATACAGAAAAAAAAAATGGGTATATTGAACGTTTTACAACGACGCTGTAAAGGATTGATGAATTAGGTTTTTCCGCTTTTCAGTTTTGCGCGCTTCTTGTAGCCGTTAATATGATTTGATCGTGCATGTTATCCACATTTTCTTTTGCATGATTGGCACTAAAACGTGTGATAGTAAGTGTGATTGTTTCTTCATATCTTATAAATAAAAATGAAATTCTGTTTGTTTGTTTGTTCGTTTGTTTGTTTGTTTGTTTGTTTGTGGATTTGATTCGTATACAAATCCACAAAAATGGACCTATCGGCCTGAAATTTAGCACAGATATGTAAAATAATATAGAATAAATCACAGTCCACTTAAAAACTTTGAAAGTCCACCCGTTCCCGGAATTTAAGAGATTTTTTATGCTCTTCACGCAAAAATCTTTCCGTAATTGTAACCCCTGTAGTGAAAAAAGTGTGAAATAAGGATCGTGGTTGCCATGTGTGGCGATTTTGCCGAATAAAATGTCGTTCGTATACAAATCCACAAAAATGGACCTATCGGCCTGAAATTTAGTACAGATATGTAAAATAATATAGAATAAATCGTAGTCCACTTTAAAACTTTGAAAGTCCACCCGTTCCCGGAATTTAAGATTTTTTATGCTCTTCACGCAAAAATCTTTCCGTAATTGTAACCCCTGTAGTAAAAAAAAATGTGAAATAAGGATCGTGGTTGCCATGTGTGGCGATTTTGCCGAATAAAATGTCGTTCGTATACAAATCCACAAAACTGAACCTATCGGCCTGAAATTTAGCACAGATATGTAAAATAATAGAATAAATCGTAGACCATTTTAAAACTTTGAAAGTCCACCCGTTCCCGGAATTTAAGAGATTTTTTATGCTCTTCACGCAAAAAGCTTTCCGTAATTGTAACCCCTGTAGTGAAAAAAGTGTGAAATAAGGATCGTGGTTGCCATGTGTGGCGATTTTGCCGAATAAAATGTTTTAAATTCTCAAAGTAAAAATAAAAGAATAATAATGATTTTTTTTGTTAGTTTATATTCGTAAGGTTATTTTTTTTTAAATTATAATATCGTGTGCATGGGAAATCAGAGCAGGAATGTAATGCTTTACACGCAAAACAATAAGAATTGAAGATTTCCGAGGCTAATGTGTAAATTTTAGTTTGGCGAAAAAATAAAATTGCTGAAATATGGATTTTGAGTAATTGAGTTCTAGCGGTTTGCATAGTTTTCGGCTTTGCGCAATTTATTGAGAGCTTAAGGAAATAGATTTTTGAAAACAAGTGCAAAGGTTTTATTAGAATACAGCGTTAAATTTTAATGATCCGTGAAGAAATAATGCAGTTATTAAGGGATTTCAAGCGATCTAACTTCAGAATTCTCGCCAATTGAGTACATTGATTTAAGTTGGGGGAATTCCGCCAAATTTCAGAATATAGAAATCTTCTCATTTAGTACATCGGAGTAACGATGAATAAAACACATTATAGTTGATAATTAAAAAAAAAATCGGCTGTATTAAGGGATTCCAATTTTCAAATAAATGCGTGCTACTCTTTGGCGGTTGAACCATTTCCCATATTGATTGCTGCTAAGTCAATGCTTCGAATGATTCCCTGAAAAAACTCTTGCAAAATGGCGTTTGTTGGCATTTTGGCGAGGCTTAGATTTGAAACTGGATTTTATTTGAGACTGGTATATATAATAACACTGGTTATAGATAAAAATGAATGTTGGTATGTGTTTATGAGGTTGAAAAACTCCAGCACCGTTGAGCACCGTTGCACGATGAAATTTGGTTCACCTAAGTCTTTTATGATGGAGAAGGTTTTTATGCTATCCGTTTTCCTTAACTTGCCACTTGGTGCCGCAGCACAACGTTGAATTCTATTCCGTTTAGACGTTTGCTATGCGAATATCGTCCAACCGATTTCGATGAAATTTGGTACACGCGAATATTAGAACACGGAGAATATTTTTCACTATCCATTTTGCTGTAACTTGCCGCTAAACGGCGCTGCAAAGCATCAACTTCTATACCGTTCGACCGATTGGCATACAATTTTTTATACTTACACATTTGAGCACGAAGAATATATTCTAACTGCGTTCCTTTTGATGTTACTCACCACTAGATGGCACTGCAATGCATTATTATTTTAACTCGCCACTAGATGACGCTGCAGCAGGCCAAATTCTTGACCATTCAAACGGTCGCTATGAAAATCAGTATACATAGCTATTTGAACAATGAGAATATTTTGGCGTTATCCATTTTGCTATAACTCGCCACTTGACGGCGCTGTAGCAAATCATTACTTTAATTAACTACTAGATGGCCCTGCAGTGTATCACTTCTTGACTGTGCAAATGATCGTTATGAAAATTGGTATGCATAGATAGTTGAACACGGTCGCTATGAAAATCAGTATACATAGCTATTTGAACAATGAGAATATTTTGGCGTTATCCATTTTGCTATAACTCGCCACTTGACGGCGCTGTAGCAAATCCTTACTTTATTGAACCACTAGATGGCCCTGCAGTGTATCACTTCTTGACTGTGCAAATAATCGCTATGAAAATAGGTATACATAGATATTTGAACACGGGTAAGAGTTTGGCGCTATCCATTTTCCTATAACTTGCCACTAGATGTCACGTCAACACATGAACTTCAGGACTGTCCAGCCGATAGTCATGAAAATTCGTATACATCGATATCTGAATGCGAAAAATATTTTCGACGTATCCGTTTCGCTAAAACTCGCCACTAGATTGCGCTACGCCGCATGGCCTTCTGCACTGTACAAACGATTGTCTTGCAATTCGGTATGCATGATTATTGGACACAATATAACGCGATATCCACTTTGCTATATCTGTTTATTACAATGAATAGTAATCACCACAAATCGTAATATCAAAAAGTCCATTCATTCCCGTGCGAAGAACGGGTACTTCAGCTAGTAAGCTTATACAAAAGAATTGCAGCCTATGTTTTTGGTTAAGGGAAAGCTACACGGGGGCTATCTGCCTAAGGGTAGGAATATCTGCCCTTCTCTAATTGGGGGACGACCTTCTCAAAAATCACCAACACCCTCAATCTCCGTTGGCTGCTTTTTGTTTCTATCATTCCTTTGGTACTCTCAACGCTCAATCTCCGTTGGCTGCTTTTTGTTTCTATCGTTCCTTTGGTACTCTCAACTTGTCTCTCTTCTTCCCATGCTGCATATATTTTTTTCTTTATTTGTCTTCCATAAATTTACTAATAAAATTTACTGTCCATGCTCTATAGTGAAATGTCAAATTTTCAGACATCTGGCCTCCGTCATTCACATTTCAGCAATCTCCCAATTATCAGTGTCTTATCCACTCGGCTCTTTGTCATCAAGTATTCCAAAATAACGTAGTGAATATCTAAAATGCAGTTTGGATTTGTTGATGTTTCAATGAAAATTAAAATAAGAAAATGTTATTGACGTTTATGTCGGCATATTTTCTATGAAGAAGGCTGTGGACTTAGTTTACACAGCTTTATACCAATAGGAAATAGCTCATGAATTAATATCTTAGAATATTTATACAAAAATATTTTATTGATTTACTTGTTTTCAACCTATACTCTTCGTAGTTCAAAGAATAAGATTCTTAATAGAACTGTAGAAAATTACCTACAAACTTGTCTTTCCAACGGCAGGATAGAATGCTAAAGACAGTTGCATGTCTTCACATTTCTACAGAAACTTTTTAAAAACAATGCAATGAGCAAAGGAGATCGATATTTTTTTATGATTTTCTTGTAATAAAATGCCTAGGAATACTTCGTGTTTTAAAGCAAGAAATTACTGAATGTGTATTGTATTCATAACTGAAATTCTATACATGAAAGTCGTCTTCTAAATGCCAAACTGAAAGAAAAAAGAAGAAGAAGAAAACAAAGGAGAAAAAAAATAATAAAAATATCAAGCCCTCTTCGTGGCCCTTCAATAAGCCCTTCAGAGATCAGTAAATATATTTTTGTATTCGCCATAATGAAATAATTTATAAATCGCTTAAAATATTCGATTTTTATAAAATGATACAAAAAGTTTGAAGCTCCTTTCCACCTGAATAGTATCGCATTCGAATTTCGCTTGAACAGAAACCTCGCCAAAATTTACAATCGAGTTTTACTTTTGCAATTCTTTAACTCAATTTTTCCACGGGGAATCATTTCCTTTCGCCAAGATGAAGTCCCCAGATCTGATAGAAAGAGACATAAACTAACGCGGACTTGAACGGGGCTTGAACTCGACTTGAACGGGGCTTTATCTCATTGAAAAGTGACAGACTTACAGATCGGTAATGAATGGAGAGACTAGGTGTATTTTTATCACTCTTTTCATCCTAAAGTGTTATTTTTTAAAACATGATTGTCCTTTTCATAAGATTTTCCATTAAAAGTTTCACAAAACCTCGAAATAATTTTATTGCACTTATGTATTATCTAAGCAATCCTAGAAACGAATATTTTGAACATTTATGACCGCTCGATGCTAAAGTAAGTTGATACATTATGTATTAAATATAAAGGATGTGCCAAATTTGTTTGCTCGGCATCCATGTGGTGTGCTATTCGATCGTCTAAAAATGTTTTCACAGAGCTTAACGAAATTCCTAAAGTTGTAAGCTCCTTCACCTCGCAGCAAGTCTGCATTTGAATTTTATTTCTGCTGAGTTACGTCTAACTGGGAACTAGAATTTTTATAATTTGGCGATTTAATTGGCGACCATCCTTTCCTGCTCCTGGTGTTTTCGCCAAGTTGTCTTACTATATTCCTGTTAGCTTTTCACCACTAACGCTACTGCTTCGTGTGAAGAAGCCTCGCATTTTTTGCTAAGATGCCAGCCACCGCACTACTGCCTGTCATTTAATTCTTTATTCCGTAAAATAAAGTAATTTATTTTTCCGTAAAATAAAGTAATTTATTTTTCCGTAAAATAAAGTAAATTTATTTTTTGTTTGGCATGGCATTCCTTGGTTATTTTACATTACGTTGTATGATCCAGTACATAAGACTTTCCATCTTTAAATGCCTCCCTCCTAATCTAAATCACACTTTAGATGGCTTCTATCATCCCTCTGAATTTGTCAGTCGAATTTCGAAACTCCCAGTATGTTCCCCTGTGACACTCATTAGTAGCAATCTTATGTTTGAATTCAAATTAATCATAAGATGTCATTTTATTTCAATGGATATTTTTTTCAATATAAGCTTTAAATATATCCTAATCATATTTTTAAAGCTAATTAATCTGAGGTTTTAAAAAATACTTTATTTATATTTGTTTAGAAACTTAAGGACTTACGTCATGGTAAAAATATTTTAAGCCGTATTTTATTATATAAGATATTTTATAAAAGTTTTGAAATACATAAAAATTGATTTAAATTTGTTCAAGCGGGGTATTTTTGTCAAGCATACGCTATATATTTTTCACTATTTCTAAAAAGACTAAGTTAGTATTCATAAAAATATATTATATTAGCAAAATAGTCTGAATAGCTTTTTTAGCTCTACTGAAGGTAATCAGAAAACTTTCTATACATAATGGCATGTAAATCTTTTTCCAATGTGCCGTAACATAGAAATGTGTTACATCACATTTAAAATGTTAAAAATAAGATCAACACACAATACGTTATAAACCGAAATCAAATTTTAAAATTTTCGGGTCTTTTTTTTAATAAGCAAGTGGATTACATCTTTCTAACTTTCTATTTCTAATTATGCTGACATTTCTCAAAAAGCAGTGAACTTTAGAAAGCAGTACTTTTATCTACCAAAAAGTTCTAGTTTTTGATTAAACATGTTTAAAGATTTATTTCACTTCAAAACTGTAATATAAGTTTTAGCTCTTAAGTGATAAAAGACTCACTGAATTTTATCATTTTTCAATGGTTTTAAATATTCCGCGTAGAATTATTACAACAAAATTTAATTGATCAAACTGTTCTTAACATTTTACAAATAAATTAAATAAATTGTATTTATTTACTTATTATTTATTTTACATTTTTTCATTCTCCATCAAAATTCAGTTTAGTATATTTTTAGTATGACATGCAGTTTTCTTCGTCACTACTGATAATCAAATACACACACACACACACACATACCCTGCATCCCCCATTCTGTGAATTTTTACTGCGTTGTTTTTGAATTAATACTTACTTAGTTGATGTTTGAATTAATTTTGTCCTTTATAGAATGAAATCTCTGTTGCCACATAGGACTTCGAAATTTCACATTTCTACGATCTTCCACGGAGTAAGATAATGACAAATGGATCTGGAGTGATGAATGGCTTGCGCAAACTATCTCACTTGTAAAAATTTTGTTCCTGAAATTTACGTCATCGCAATCATTTTAAGAACGTTTGAAGTATTAAAAAGTAATGTTTGCCCTTTACTCGAAAACATAACTATGATTGAATACTAAAGACCTTCTGAACGCGTATAAATAGAAATACTGGTCTGTGCTTTTAAGGAGCTGTGTATTTTTATCTCCTTGCAGTTCTGGCTGAAAAATAATAAGGCATTTTAGTCTTCTTAAGATGAATTATAACTTGATTTCGAGAAATAACGTTGTTGTCTAATCCGTAAAACAAAACTGTTTTCCTAATTTTGTACATTTTGAGAAGGAGAAAACTCTAGATTGCTCTTTGAATAAGATTTAAGTGCCTAAACTTAAAAGAAACATATACTTTTCAGTGTCAAAATTCATTTTTTTGAAGTTGAGAATTTTGAAATAAGCAACACACTTTATACTAAGAAACACGCTTTAAATATATTTGAATTGCACTATAATTCTTAGAAAAAGATACTTAAATTGTTTCTACGTTTATTAGGATTTCAAACTACATAGTAGGTAAAAAGACATATTGGGTTTTAATAAAATGAATTTGACTCTAAAACTAATTTTTTAAATTAAATTGAAAACATAAACCTAAAAAATAATGTCTTTTAGGTATCTGTACGCAAACATATTTTTCTCTAAAAAAGATCACTTTCATAATTGTAACGAATTATTCAAAAATAACAAAAGATAAAAACGAATGGCTTAAAGGAAATACTTTTCAAGAAAAATAACAAAATAGAAATTAACAAGTGTATGTAGTAACTAAGCTTGGAAGAATTCAGCCTACTCTTATCAAAAAATTGGGTGTGGAAATCTGCATGCCTAATGTTGGGATGGAAGAATCTATTGCTCTTAATAATAAAAAAAGAGTCTTACCAATTTTAAAAAAAATTACTCTCGAAACACACTCTTCTTTATGTAGTAAATAGAATCAATTGCTTACAGCATTAAGTTTTTTTAACTTAAAATAATAAATAAACATGTAGATCTTGAACCACTCAGAAATATCCTTCCAAGTGAATTAAAAAACCTTTGTGTTACGTTTGAATAAAACCTCGCCAAAATTTACAATGCAGTTTAATTCTAGCGATTCTTTCTACACTTTTACAACTACTCAGAAGAATTTTATT
This sequence comes from Cheiracanthium punctorium, assembly GCA_038373885.1. Classification (NCBI taxonomy): domain Eukaryota; kingdom Metazoa; phylum Arthropoda; class Arachnida; order Araneae; family Cheiracanthiidae; genus Cheiracanthium; species Cheiracanthium punctorium. The sequence goes on along the minus strand of JAWZYV010012594.1, from coordinate 19,880 downwards.
TTGCCACAGGGAGTTGTTTTCATTCTCCAAGATAAAGTTCTCGGATATGATTGAAGGAGATACAAACTATCGCGTTCCAATTTGAAGAATGGGACTTTTATCTCAGTGAAAAATAACAAATCTACATATCAGTAATATATAGAGAGGCTGCGTGCATATTTTTACAACTGTCGTTGCAAACTCGTATGATGAAAAAAGTAATTTTCATCTTATCTTCCTACAAAATATCTCATATACATAAATGTGGGTCTGGTGGCGTAGTTATTTTATTGTTGTACAACCAGTGTCGTATTGCAGAGCTGCCAACTCTCCCGTTTTTTTCCGGGAGGTTTCCCGCCACTAATTTTTTATTAGCAGCTTATGCTTGAAATAAGGCCAAAAATTTAATGTAAAATAAAACTGTTTAAAAATTATGGTGGGAAATCTCACGAAAAAACGAGAGCGTTGGCAGTTCTGGTATCGTATATTAAAGCAAAGCTGCTAAAGGGATATCTGCCTAAGAAGGGGTGCGTTGGGCAGAGGACTTTCCCAATCTGTTTCACAATCAGCAAATATATTTAGTCAGACTATGCATACTAATTGCTCATAATATTTGTACAGCTAAAACTTCCTTTGTTTGAGGAAATTTGCTCTTTTATGTTCTGTTAAAAATATCTACCGTCTAAAGGAAAATTACAATAATAAAATACTTTTAAATTCTTTCTTTCATTCGTGAAGATATTGGATAAGTTATTTATCTATTCTTTGAACTCCAATTTCAAGCTCCAATTACCTTAAAATTAAACGTAAAAGTTTTAATTATTTTAAAATATGTCCTATTATTCATTTTAATTTATTTTCAAAGATGCTCTATTGTCACAGCAATATGCATATGCATTTTTGTATAAAAGTATTCGTGAAATATTGATGCAGGTTGCACTAAAGGGACGTGAACTGTTTGAAGTTCACTTCAATAACCTATTTCATTGAGATAATAATAGTAATAGGAATGGTAATAAAATATAAACAAATGCTATTGAGATCTACTCCAGCATGTGTCCGTCACGAACGCCATATTAATAATTACAATAACAAAGTATCTATAGAAAATCCTTCCCTGTTGTATTCATAGCTCTAATGCAAAGGCAGACAAAACAATTTTGAAAAATTATAGTAAGTAGCAAGTAATTCTTTAAAATGCAATTTAATCTCAAGTTTTTCATCATTTATAGAATAATGTCTCATTCCCCATGTATTAGAGCCATGGTATATATTTCTTGTTTATTAAAAAAAGAAAATAAAATGTTACTAACATGCGATCTGTCCTAAAAGGCAGAATTGTGTAAAATTTTAAATAATTAACTAATATCCAGGCAGCAACTACATTGCTATTTTTTTAAATTTTAGTTGTAAGAGTTCAAGTATTCTTTATCGTGCAGTATTTTCGAAATTTTGTAACTGTGAACTTCTTAAATTAACCCTTTGAGCTCCAAGCCTATTTACTCAAGCAAACCATCAATTCGAGACGAGTTAGTTGATCCCTCCCAATATGTACGAAATATAATCAACCACTTTTTGTAAACAGCAATTTTCGACTTAGAACATAGCAGAATTTCTGAGTTTAACGTGTTAGTTGGCTGCAGTTTTGAAAAAATACTCAAAAAATATACTGTCAACAATAGTGGTTAGTTATATTCCGAAGATGTTTGCAGTTATGGATTTACCTTTTCACATGCAGTGGTGAGTGAGAGGCACCTACCAAGTTACCGCATCACTTACAGTGGTGACTGAGGGTCACCTCTCGAGTGCGAAGGGTTAAAATAAGTGGTCCTGCTCAGTCATACAAAGCTCAAAACTGAAAAGTGTTTCTGAAAATCCTCCCACCTGCCTTACGACACAATATATTTATTTAACCCTTCAACGCGCAGTATTCCCGCTCTGGGAACACCAAACTCTGACGTTTTGACTGTTGCCAGTCACGAAAAATAGATTACATTTCTATAAAAAAAAGTTGCGGGTGACATAGCTCCACGAGAATCCTTTCCTTTTTAGAACGTTATTTATCGTAAAAAAATTGCCACGATTATTTTCAACAGCACTGACATCTGCTGAAAAATGGAAGAATGCGAGAACAGCTGGATAGATTGCCCAATGCTGAAAAAAATGCAGCCGTTGCCATAGCTCAACTTAACTACCAGCAAGATGGCGGATGATCGAAACGTTCATCGCGTGCCACAGATCTAGAGACCCTTCTTTGACGCAGCTGGCTGTGCGGCACAGCTGGAATGTTTGAATTTCTTGAGTTTCTTGTAAGTTGTGTCCTAAAATTTGCATCAGCGATTGTACGTCTTATGAGCTATATTTGTACCAAATTTCATTCAAATCGGTGATTCCAAGATCGCGCCCTCTCCTTGTTAGATGGAAAATTACCATCCTGAAATTTCTATGCGGAGGCCAGTACTAGCCAGCTTTGGCAAATTTGAAGAACATCAACTGTAGTCGACGTTTGCACACAGCACGACGAACAGAACTGTAGTCGACGTTTGCACACAGCACGACGAACAGAACTGTAGTCGACTTTGCTCATTAGGATGCTCTGCGCCAGTCAAAATCATTCTGTAGATTTGGATTTAGGTATTTTGTGGTTTTCTTTTGCATAAAGTGTGCTATAACTGGGATATTTTCACCAATACGAAGTCATCATACCACGAGTGTGAAATAACATAAAAGACATTTACCCTTCCCTAACTACCTGTCACAAATTGTCACATTTGGTTATATCCCTCCTTCGAACGTTATGTTAATTATGGAAGCCCTCTAAAATTTATATTCCAAAATTAAATTTGCATGTTCAATTGATGTTATACTTGTCAATTTCAAAAGCTGAAAACAATTTTTGAAATGCGTAACACAATTTCTAAGATATTTTTAATTTTAAGCAAAACTTTGTTACAGTGATTTAAGTCATTTAAGCATTTTAAGAGGGATTTCTTTAACTTAAAAGATCTTAGATTTAAAAATTTTATTTCGAAAATAAACAAAAGTAATGGCACTTTGAAAATAAAAAGAAGCACAAGAAACAAACAATTTTCAGAGTTTTCCATACACAATACATTTAATCTTGCATAATTAATAAAACAGTTAACAATTTAATAATGAAACAGACATTTAACTAAACGTGGTTTAAAAGAGATAATATTTAATTAAGCAAGAAAGAGAGAGAAGAAATAACTATGACCATGGGAACAACCACAGAAAACTGAATTTTTAAAAAAATGTTTTTAACTGTTTTGAAATTAAAAATTGAATAAGAAAGGTGTTTTCATAAAAAATTCTATTAATTAAGTTGTTTTTATGTCTTTCTGTTTAATTACGATGAATGGCGTACTGAAAGGTTTTGAAATTTTTCTAAAATTTTTGGGGGTAACCTCCATCAGTACATTTTCGAAAACTTTTAGTGGTGATATATTTTTCAGCTTTATTGTGGTGTCGTTGGACGGCGAATATTAAAGTGTTTTATAACATGCGTGAATCGTAGTAGATGTACGCTGCGTTAGCAAAACCTGAGCTCGCCGCTCTTTAAAAATGAAATCCGTAAATTATATTTAATTTAGTTTTATTGAAACATAACAGAATCATTTTAACTGTGGCTGGTAGCATAGCACGAACAAAAAACTGGTGATGCTGCTTTTTAAACCACTGGGCTTAATTTTTGTAATGGAATACTGTCACGGAATTAGATGCTGAAAAAATTAGCATAAAGTGGTGAATTAGATAAAGTTATTTTACTTGTGAGGATTTTGTTTCAACTCTATGAGTCAAGCAAATTTTAAAAGAGAATTATATAAATGTATTTTATTTATTTTTCTTTATTATAAAGTATAACTGGTTAAATATTCATATATAAAGCTTTAAGAAAGCAAAACCGTGAGAGCTAACTTATACGGATCTAAATCGGCTCTTAAACTTAATTTTTCTGGTTACAGAATTAAGCACAGGCTAGGACGAGTTATAGTTAATTAAATCGAAGTTAATTGAAAATAATATTCTTTTCAAAAGGTCAAACAGAAAACCACACTGCCAAATGAAACACTTTTTACATGTACTTATATACTGATTTTTTATAAGGATCAAAATAACGAACCAGAAAATATCTGATATATACATTTTTCCCTTAAAAATTGTCATACAAAGTTAATTTTAAGTTCTGAAAGATAGTTTTGTAAAGTAAATAATTTTTCAAAAAGTTTCATACATAATGTAACTAAAATAGTAATTTCGTTTACCTTTCTTTAATATATTCAAAATGTGGGTGTAATACCATGCACGTAAAAACTGTATAAATTTTCAAAATAATCATTTATAACAACGTTTTGTTGAATAGGATAATTGCGTTCTAATTTCCTTAAAAGTAAGGACATTTTAGCCTTTATATCAGCATTTAGCTTAATAGTAAGAATTTATCTATATATCCACATACTATTTCTGTTAAAGCAAAATATTAACTATTGGAAACCTTAATCAACCACGTTAGCTAGGATAAGATGTATTATTCTATATTTTTGCTTGGTTTTAGAAACACCATTGAACGATTAACAGTTTCGTGAAAAACGTTTCGTTCAGTATTTTCTTGATTTGTTCCATATGATACAGAATAAATTATTGTATTTGTGAGTTTTTTATAGGAGTTACTTTTGGCATGATTTATCATTAAAATTTATTAAATTCCTAGTCGAAAATTCATATTTCTTTTCTTTATCAAATTCCTATCCTAAAATTCATTTCCAAGAAATGGCTGAGTAGAAAAGACACAGAGCATTGGTATATGGCTAGTTTCCTGAATACTGCGTGGCTATCAATCTAACCATCTGGAGTTTTGAGTAGTTTCTCCAATTGTAACGTGAATACACGTCATAACTTCTAAAAAGTACTTCACCCAAGGCATCTCTCCCCTTAGGTAAACAGCCCTCGACTAAGTTTGTCTTAACCAACGAACATAAAAACTACGTATGAAACACATCTACCTATGAAACACACAGCAACGCACAACTATGTTGAAGTATTTTAAATTATAAAAATTCGTGGATTTTAATTTTAGTCTATAATATATTTCTGTGTCCCACATTCAAAAGATATTATACAGTGCTTTTCTAAAATCTAAACATTTATGTTCATTTTTTTTTCAATCTCCTACATTATCTGTTCAATATAATAATAATGATTAAGTTTCACCAATAATATAATATTCAATAACACAGAATAGATTAACTTAAGTTTTGATATATTTTTCGTCACTATTTTTTTAAAAACAGGGTAACAGTAAATCATCACTATTTTTTAAGATCACCCTTAATTTAAAAAAATGAGAAAGAAATTATTTAATTACTAAACTCTAAAATTTCAAGTTTTTGGAATAGTGTCAGGGAATATTCTAGCAATGGCAAATGCATCGGGAATTACAATGTTGCTCCTCGAAATCTTTTGTTCCAGAAAATTAACGTCAAAGAAACTGATTAAAAAACACTGAAATAACTTATTAGGCTTTTTCTCCCTTATTTTAGGGAATATGCTTGATTAAATATTAATGTTTCTGACCATGTCGGGGCGAAAAACTGGCGTCTGCCTTTTTATAGCTGAATTTTAAAGGCTTTCCAAAGCCTTCTGGGAAATAATTAAGCATTTTACTGTTCTTAAAACAAATCATGAAATTCGGAGGATTAAAAACTTTCTAAACAAAAGCAGTTTTTTTCTTTTTCAGTAGAACAATACTTACAATACTTCTACAACTGTAGGTTTAAACAGAACTTTCCAAAAAAATCAATAAAATTTATTTTCCAAAATTTGAAAAGAAAAGCATTTTTTAATTACAAATTTAATTTTAAAGTGCTTACTTTGGTAGCTGGAAGGATATGGATAGATAAACAAAATAGTTTTTAAATTGTTCAGAATGGTTTTTTTGTGTTTTTTTTTCAGAATTTTAAAATATTCAAGTATTTGAACAAAATGATTATATTTAAAAAAGAACTTCTTTATCAAAGGAAGACCTGAATCCGACATTTGAAGAAACATTAACTTTAAATTTTGAATCATTAAATCATATTTAAGATAAATCCTAAATAGGAAGCTGTTTCTATTAGAAGGCTGTTTTCATTAGGATCAGTATCTTTCAAATTCCCTTAGAATATTCTGTATGTTGAATTCAGGCGTTTTGCGTTTTTTCCTTTTCCTGTTTCAAATAAGTGTAATTAAATGCTAATGCAGTCCCCATTTGAAAACTCGTTCATTTTTCACCATAGACCAATGAAATTTCGTATTTATTCAGATTCATATTTATGAATACGATTTAGAAAATTTGTAAGATTTATTTGTGTTGAAAATTTAAAAGTGAAAACTAATTATGTACAAGGCCCCTATAAAAGTTAGAATTCGCATAGAAAGAAAAGAAAATCTTAAATTTTAAGTCTAAATACCTTTTTCCTTGAGTCAACTCAAAATATTGCAAGTTCCGTTTATTTATTTATTTCTTCGCACTGTAAAATCACAATAAATTTTAATGGATGCATACATGTTTTGAAAAGGCTTATTGTCGGTCACGAATTTACGCAAAATTTATATTTTCTTTATCCTTGCGCTATTTTAAAAAGAAGTCTTTATACTCATGTTTTAAATTTTTAAATTGCGGTGCTGTGATAGAAGTGCAGCACAGACTGATGCATTTGTAAAAGCTTATTTTAAAAGTCTACATCAAAGCAATAGTTTAAGTGATATTTAAAATATTTAAAAATCGTATATATTTTTCTTCGTTCAAATACCTACAGGTAAATGTTATAAATCAGAAATACCACGTTTTTGCTTTCCAACAACTAATTTTTGGTTTTCTCCTTCATTCTACGGGAAATAATTTAACGTTTTGCTGTTCCTGAAATAATTAAATTAATCAAATCTCGCTGCAAATAAGATATTTTTCATGTTTTAGAATGAAACTATGTTGCTCCTTGTGGAAATTTTAAAAATGATAAATTTCTGCGTTTCTCTTTGGATTAGTTTTGCATTCTTGCTCTTTAAAAATATGTTTGTTTGGGGTTTTTTTTTGTTTTTTTTTGGGGGGGGGGATTGAAAGTTAAACTCTTCATTTAGAAAACTGGAAGAAATTTCAAATAAGGAACACAGTTTGAAAATATAAACTGTAATATTTATTTTCAAAAGGTAAAAATTACTCTAAGATTACTATAATTTAACTTACTATAATTAAAAGGTAAAAATTATTTTTAAAAATAAAATTACAATATACATAAATATATTATAATATATATACATAGCTGGCAACACTTCCGATTTTATCGGAAGATTTTCCACTACAGTTATTAAACAGTTTTATTTTACATTAAAAATTTGGACTTATTTTAAGCTTGGATTGCCAAATAGAAATTAGTTGTGGAAAACATTCCGATAAATTTGGAAGTGTTGGCAGCTACGTATATATATATATAGACACACACACCCTTGTTTAAATTAATTGAAATAAACTTGAAAAATTGGTAAAACTGAGAAGAAATGCTATTTTATTTAAATTCATACAAAATCAAAATTTTTTGTACATAATATGATCTCCACGACTCTTTATCAACATTTGGGCACGATTCGGCATAGATTCCATCAATTTTTTACAATTATTTATAACAGTTGCATCCTTTTACCACACATGAATGAGCGTCGTGATTATCTTCTCCGCAGTTGTGTAGTCTATTTTTAATAGACGATTCTTGCATATAGCCGAGAGATTCTCCATTGAGTAGATATCAGGAGAGTTTTCAGGACATTCCAATGTCTCAATTTTGTTCTCATACATGAATTTCTTGAGCATTTCTTGAGCTTTTCTTGAGCACATGAATTTCTTGAGCACGCATGGCCCCCCTGGGCCGGCTGAAAAGTCCCCGTTCCATCAGGGCATCGTTTCTTCAACTTTGAAACAACGTTTTATATCCAGAATAGTAATATATTGTTGAGTACACATCATACTGTCAACAGTCTGCAAAGAGCAAGCCCCATTGTAATCGAAACAACCCCAAAACATATTCTTTTGAAGGTGCTTAACAAATTGGTTATGGGACAATCCCGATTATTTTCGCCTGGCGATCTCTTCATGTGTTGAGATCGCTGGCCTTGGACGAAAAAATAGCTTTAGTCGCTAAATAGCACTTTTCTCCAATTTCCAACTCTCCAATTCTTATATTTTAACTCTCACAACAATGTCGATAAAAATAGCTGACAGTTCACCATAAGAAGGTGCTGAATTAGCCGCAACCTTTCTATGGATGGACGTTAAACCATGATTTGGTGTTCAAACTGTTCAATGGAACTAAATCATGGTGAAACGTTTCACCATAGAAAGAATGCAGCTAATTTAGCTCCATTGTATGGTGAAACGCTGAACTAGTTCTGTTAACGGTGAAGTAGCGTTTTTTCTTCATTGGTTGGGTCAGAAACCGTTTCTTCAGAGGTCGATAGGCCGGCTAAACGTCTGCAAGAAGAGGCCTACGAACTAGATGAGCTAATATTTATTCCATGCTCTTTTAAATCTCTAATCGAAAGTTTATAACTTGTATTCGAAGGTTTTTTTTTTTGCATTGGGTAAGTAGGAAAGTGTCATCTCTTCGAGCTGTTTTCTTTTTTCGGCCACATTTCCCTGTCAGCTTTGGAGATATGGATTCTGTTTGTTTATTTTGATTTATTATACGGCTCACAGTTGCAATGCTAGCGCCAACTACTTTCGAAAATTTCACTTAAGTCTTTGGCGTATGTTCGAAGAGAGTACCAAATTTTGTCCTCTTTCACGGCGTCACATCTATCGCTGACGATAGTAAACTCACTACTCATGTGATCATAGCTGGAGCTTTCAGATACGGAACTTCCGTAGCTGAAAGCTCCAGCTACGGAAAACTGCTGCCAGTTGCGCATGCGCTCTTAGAATCACTCTAATTTCTAGAAATTTTTGATAGGGTAAGGATTTATTCATTCCACACATATTTTATGATTGTTGTAGAATAATAGGAATGATTTTAAAAGTCACGAAAAAAGCAGTTTGTTTCCGTTTATCTGCACAAGGATGTGTGTGTATACTAGGTAAACTATCTCTCAGGAGATAGATAAAAATGAGGTTTATACAACATATAAAAATAAAATATCTGTGCTAATTAAAAAAAATTTGAAAATTTGTGCCTTTTCTAAAAAATTAAAACTTAACATAAATAAATACAATAGTTTTGCAAATTTTTTGCTGATATATATATATATATATATATATATATATATATATGCAAAATATTTTGCAAATTTTTGCATATATATATATATATATATATATATATATATATACATGGATTTACGTCAGTAAACGGTTTATATTCCACGTAAAAGGATGTTGAACCTTATCACTTATTTAATGTTTCATTTTAAAGCTATTTTTATATATAAATGTACTCTGAAGCTACATAAGCGAGAATAACCTGTATTTTATTGATATTTGTATTTCTTTTATTTATTTTCTGTGCAATGAGTAAGCACATAAAATATATTTACATCAGAACATTTTTCATAATCGAAAATGTAACTAAATTTGCATGGCTTGTCCCCGACATTGACTGATCCTGATGTTGGATAAAACGAGTTACCATTTTCACATACCATTTTATTTTTAAAAGACACATTTATATAAAAAATTAAGTAAAAAAAATTATACTGATTAAAACTGTAGCAGTTAATGATATCAATTTGCGTGAAATTTCAAAAATTATAAATTGTGCCTGTAGAAAATCTTCTGCGAATTTTCACTATTTCTTTCAAAATCTGCAAGGAGTCGATCAATACGATAAATAAAAATACTTTTTAAGTGTTCAAAATATTTCAATCTCCCAGCATCAATATTGTTCACTGTCGATAAATCTTTCGGCATCATTATTCAAAAACATTTCTGTCGAGAATCGCTAAATTGCTCTAAATTTTCTTTAATTTCTCGTAGTCCAAGAAAAAAAAAATTATGAGTTTAAAATTACAAATTTCTGGAACACTATCATAGAGTTAGATAATGATAAATAGATCAAGAATGATGAATTCTCTCGTTCCAAATTTTGCTCCGCAAGTCATCTTCAAAAAATTAAACTTTTAAAGAATGAACAATATATTTAAAATATGTTTTCTTTTGATTTACTCGAAAACTTAACTTTGATTGATTAACACTTTGAAAGCATAATAACCGAATTACCAATTTTGTATATCTTAAAATCTATTTTCGCTTTCTCATTTAATCTTTTATTTTATTTTATTTTATTTTATAAAAAAACATTACTTGTTGCCATCCGGCAGTAATCATTAATAATTTAAAAAATACTTTTGTTTAGTCGTAGATAAAACCCATTGTGGGGGTAGGCGAAAAATTGTCACAGTAGATTTCAATAAACGACTGCATGAAGTAGAGAAAGGAAAGACAAGTCAAAAAATGCACACACTCCAAGAGGAGTGTCAGGCAGGAGGATACTGAAAGAACGATTGTTTTCTGGAGCATATTTTTTCCGAAATTGTTTTCTTAGACTTAGTTTGACTGTGAGTCCCAAATGCCTTCTCCCGGATTGCGATAGTAAAAATCCAATAGGTCTTGAATAGTCTTTCACCGTCGAAGATGCATATCACTTAATGACATTCTTTGCGTGTAAAATGCACCATATCTTTAACGTTTTGTAATAAGTCGTCTTCTTTAAAATTCTGATCGTAAAATTATTCTCAAAACATTTCACCAATAGAAACCTTTTTTTGTGATCTCCATAAAAACGTTTAGAGTCGATAAACTCTTCTGCATCATTATTCAAAAGCTCTGCTGCCATGAATTTTTGCTAACTTTCTTCTGGATTTTCTTTAATTTTTCACTGTTGAAAAGAGGAACTTTTATTGGCGTGCGTATAAAGTTTCCAATTTTCGAACTTCCGTCCTGGAGTTAGATCAAGACAAATTGACCTGGAATGATAAATAATAAAAGTTAAATTGTGTTGCTACTAAAATTTTTGTTCCAAATGTCAGAGTCATTTTAAAAATGCCAGCAATAATTTAAAAAAATAACTATTTAAGTGGGAGATTTTCTCATATTGTAAAATAACTAGATCTAAAAGCGCTTTTATTTAGCACTTTTGCTCTAAAATAATACCACTCATGATTTGGAAGCTTGCTTTCTTCCTTTATCTTATTTTCGGGATGAAGTAAAGTTAGAAATAAGACAGAAGATCATAATAGTAATACATCAAATAAATAGACAAAAATTTCAAACTTCTGAAAAGATTGAAATAACAGTGATGAGAGGCAACAGAATGTGTCAAAAATTGATATCTGTGAAGTGAGAAATAAGCAGTTCTATGTTTTTGTCTCTAAATTAAATTATAATTCTTTAAATGTAGAAATGTTTACGCTATTTTTTATTCATTTAAACCTTTTCAACAAGAGTTGAAAAGTATTTATGACTTTTGTCTGTCTGTCCATCTGTAATGTCATTACCGTGATTACGCATGGATTAACATTACAATTATAAATATTATTGTGGAGTATTTCCTTTCTATGATACTTAACTGAAAAGGTTTGCCTACTACCACATATAGTTTTTTTTTTTTTTTTTTACTGAAGCAAACACGGGAATGCTAGCAAAGCGCAGTTTGTGATGCAAATAACATAATTTTATATTCATTTTGATTTTTTGCTGTTGTTGTTAAATTTAATCTTTTTAAAGCAAGCCAAATTAATATTTAGTTTCTATTCTTATTTATTTATTAACTTTTGCTTTCAAAATATCCATTATTTTTTATCTATTTTCTTTTTGCGTAAGCAGCAGCACTATATTTAATAACGATATCTGTCAGAGAGAACCTCTGTTAAAAAAAATAGCAGATTTCCAGATATCTGTTACAAATTTTTAACATTCTGCAACAGAAATTTCCGCTTCGTTTTTGGGTTCGCTGTTTAAAATTCCAATGCATGCGGAAATTTTTGCTAATCCTTCCTTCTGACAGGAAGAAACACTAATTTTATCGGTTGTAGACATTCGACAAACGATCTTCAATTCACAATCCACAGGCATTAATGAGGAATAACACAGCTGTTCACAGAAGCTCCTCAAATCCTATATTATGCATATAATATAATTCTACCGAAGGTTAAAATTCAGTGGATATTCTCGAACGAATATTCTCGTCAGTTGCTCTTCAGCATCTTCAGCATACAAGAATTAAGAATTCACAAAGAGCTGTCAAAAGAGGCAAGCGAGAAAGTGTCGCCTGTAATACTGCAATACAACGAAGCAGAGCTCCCCCACAGAAACTAAAGTTTATCTGCTAACGGAAGCTCACAACAACTACGCTTTAGTCTGGGGCGACCTGCCCTTTTATACTTTTCGCACATGTTTCTCGAACGTTCTACGTAATCACTAGAACATTCCAAATCAATGACACTTCACATTGGTCGCGTATAATGATTACGCAATACTAATGCTATTGCGTAATACCTATGCAGGAAAGCAAACATTGCAGAACCCATTAATAATATCACGCCAAATATTGCCGAGCTTGGCGATTTTGGGGCGAAATATCGCCAATTTGGAGCCAAAAATAAGTCCCCAAAACTGAAGTCAGCTAAGCGACTTCGCCAATGTTTGGCAAGGAATCGCCAAACACTATATTAAACAATGGGGAAACCTTAAACTCCCTGTCTCGCGTTCCAGCTCACCGATTTTCCTGCAACAAAATGCAAAGTTTGATTATTTGGCCTGTAGGTGACGATCTTTAGCCTAATTTTAATCCTAGAAGAGCAGATCACTCCAAAAATTCACAACATTGCCTTTTTCCCAAGGACTGGATGTCCTGGCCAGTACAATCTCTAGTTATGGGGTCACACAAACATTATAATACACATTTAAAAATAGATCTTAAAACCATAACTTAAAAAAATAAGCATAATAAGCAAATACACATTAATAAATAAATAATATACATAATAAACAAATAGACACATGGCGTAAAGCTGTGAGTAAACGGGCTTTGAAGGAAGAAGAGAAGTGAGAGATATAAAAGAAATGAGAAATGCAAAAAAAGGCAAAGCTACGCTATACGAGCGTGGTCGCTATTAATAAAATTAAAACAATAATTATATCCGCGGTAAAGTGGATAGCGTGTCATAGTGCGCGACTCGTGGTTTAGAGTTAGGTGACTTACGAATCCGCCCGACGACATTTTTCAATCTGTTTAGGACTCTGTAAGGACCGCGGTAATTTTAGATTGTGAGATAGTCCTAAAGGAAATAGGCATAAGCGTACTTGTATAAAGTAAAGCGGTGCAGGAGCGCCTAAGTATGTGCTAAAATTATCCAGGTATTTCAGCACTGTGATTTATAGTTTAGTTAATGATGAAATCCATTTAAATTATTGAATAAATACACTTTTGTCTTCATAGAAACAGAACAAATGACGATTGTTTTGACTGCATTTTCATTTACAACATTCTGATCCGCACAACTTAAACTATTCTAATGATAAAGTTTTAGTCTTTTAGTTATGAATTTGCTTAAATTTCAAGCAGGGCCGTGCGGTAGATTTTCTCAGTATGATGCGAGTCTTCAAAATGCCGCCTCTTCAGTATAAAGGAGGGTAAGCGGTTCAACCCCTCCCCCCCTCCCCGAAAAAAAATTAACATGAAATCCATTAATTTTTCATTTTTAACGAAAGGATTACATTTAATCTCATCCCCCGTTAAAGGAAATCTGTGTACGCCACAGCACCACTTAAATGTTTCTTCCTTAAAATAAATGCTCTTTATGATTTAAAAGCAAAACTACACAAAATGTACAAATGCTATATTTATTTTACTAACATTAAGAACAAACTATTATAATTTTACTCTTCTAACTTTAGCAAATTCGTGGATTAGTCATGTGTAGTCTAGAATAGCAGCCAATGTTGATTCACTAGAAATTATTGACAGGTTTCTTAATTTTGTTTGGCTTATTAAACTTCTTCGATATGTTTTGATTAATTTTAATTTAGAAAAACTTCTTTCCCCACTAGTAACTGACACTGGGAGTGTTAGCAAAGTTCTCAATGCTATGACAGTATTTGGATACAAAGAAATTAAATTATTTTTGCACAAATATTTTAAAACATCTAAAGCTTTCATTAAATATGGCAGCATTCTAGATACATCGCGTAATTCTTCTTGTAGAGCACTCTCATTAATGTCAGATTCATTTTTGATCGAAAGTATTAACTGGAGCGTTTTGTCATCAATATCTCTGAGTTTTAAAATATCATATAAAAACTTAAAATTTTTGTTATGGGTTTCCAGAAGCGTGAATCGTTCATTTAGAGAATTATATGCAATGTACAGAATATAGTTTAAAAAGTTTAAATTTATTTAATTTTAAATTTATTCTCCTCTGTTAAAGACTCGTAGACAGCTTTTTCATCAAATTGAAGTTTTTTTCTTCTGGCTCTAACTTCAGTTTCTGTTGGGAATTCTATGCTGATTTCAAGATTTTCTGCAATTTCATTTGCAGCAATTTTGACCTGATCATATCCCGTTTTTCTGTAATTTTTTACCTTTTCTACAGTTTCGGATAACATCCTTACACAATCTGATAAATAAACCGTTACAGATTGCAATTGCTTTGAAACTGAGCTTATTTTAACTAAAATGTCATGCCAAAGAATTACACCACATATAAACTTGTAATTTTAAATATTTTTTGCTAACCCTATAGCTCTAATTTTCGTTTCTGCATCCCTGTTGACATCTTCTATTATTTCAATTAATGCATCATAGATTTCGCAAAGTTGAAATCGTAATGGGTTTAACGCTTCAATTCTGCTTGACCATCTTGCAGCACTCAATGGCTTTAGAGTTATTTGGAAACATTGTTTTTAAGTACTTCCCAACGTTTCGTAGAACTAGAGAAAAAAGTGTAAAGTTCTTGCACTACAGGGAAAAAAGTTGCTGTTTCTGTAGAAGAAGAAGCTGCATCATTCACAACAAGGTTTAAAGAATGACATGCACAGGGCACATAAAACGCCCTTGGATATTTTTCAGTTATTCTGTTTTGAACACCCTTTCTTACTCCTTTCATATTAGAACCATTATCGTATCCAGGCGCGTAGCCAGGAAAATTTTTCGGGGGGGGGGGGGATATGCGCCTGGAAAACTTTTCGGGGCGGGGGGGGATATGAACTTATCTGTCTATAAATAGACGGAATTTCATCACTAATCCAAAAATTTCGGGGGGGAATATATCCCGATATCCCGCCCCTGATCGTATCCTTGTCCTCTAAGCCACTTTAACTCAAAACCTAAGTTCTCCAAATGTGTCAGAATAAGCTCTGTCAAACCCTCTCCGGTGGAATCTCTAGCTTCTAAAAAAGCAATGAAAAATTCTTCAATTTCATATTTATTTGTTTGGAGCCAAAAGTAGCGACTCTCATTGTTAATAATAGTTGTTCAATATGGCTTACGTCTGGAGTACAAT
Source organism: Cheiracanthium punctorium (assembly GCA_038373885.1). NCBI lineage: Eukaryota > Metazoa > Arthropoda > Arachnida > Araneae > Cheiracanthiidae > Cheiracanthium > Cheiracanthium punctorium. Next base: position 4,358 of record JAWZYV010012594.1, on the reverse strand, counting down.
CGCGGTTACCGAAAAATATTTAGTTGTTTTCGTAATTTCGACAACCTTGTTTAAAACAGCCAATCCCATTAAATTTATCAACTTCTGGCTTGAATGTTATTACTTAAATAGTGACAGACGTTTATTAGATTGGCGTTGAATTCTTCTAATATGTTCTTCCATAACTGGATGAAACTCGGAAAGCAAGTGTCCGGGGTTCGGGTCCCATCGCGGCTGTCTATCTAACGGTCTGGAGTTTTGGAAGGTTTTTCTCCAGAAGTAACGTGAATTCGCGTTAGAACCCCTTAGAAAGTCCTCCTACGAAGGCACCCCCCCTTGGCAGATCGCCCTAGTGTAGCGTTTCCATAATCACACACAAACAAACAAACAAACGAAATTCGGAAAGCGGTTCTACCAACTTTAAGAAGTTTCCGTTATTAGACTGAAACAAATGTTCAGTTGTCCCACGAAAAGCTAAGTCCCGTAGTGGACTGGGCGCTAAACTCCGTTCCCATAAGAACACGGCAAGTGAAGCAGCATCCGGCTTGGCCAGTGCTCGGGAGGGACTTCCCCTTCTCCGCCCGTCCGCTGTGGAACCGTGTACGCTAATGGGAGCTGGTGCACGTAAAATCCGTCGTGGCTCGGGGTCGCCGCGACTGGAGAAAGAGAGAGGAGAAAGCAAGAGGGGGTCTGGGTACTGGTTTTCGTGACGTCACAAGAAAGGATGGGATTTCGAACAGTTTGCATTGAGTTCAACGGAAGAAATGGAATTAATAATGCCAGTAAATACGAGTAGCTTAATTTTTTATGACGCATTGAAATAGAATTTTCGTTTTACAACACTTTGTTCTTAAATAATAGTGAATCAACAATATTTTTTGTCAGAAATTAATAATATAAATTGGTACTGAATTTGAATCAGTTTCAGCAATATGTGTAGTGTGTTCTGTATTTCGGGCTAGCATATACATTCTAAATACAATCATGGTTACTCACTGTTATCATTTAGCTAAAATAATATGTATATGTATTGAATTTTATTCGTTGTATAAGCATAAAGTCATATTTATTGTTTATAATTTTTATTACTTTTACTTAAAAACTGAATTGTATTATTCAATTTTGCTTTGTTTTAAAATAAGCTTTTTGAAAGAATTGATGTTAAAAATATCCAGATTCATAAATAGTCTTCTTAAGCCATTTTGTGACGTCACAAGAGAGGATGTGGTTTGAAAGAATTTGTATTGAGTTCAATGGAAGAAATCTGATTAATAATGTAGATAAACACTAGTAGCACGAGGAATATATTTATAAAACTATATAACTAATATTTTAATAAATTGTACAGTATATACTATGCATAATTATACTATGCAGACTCGTAATATCAAATCTTATTAGAAGTAATTAAAGCACTAAAACTAAGTACATAAAAAGTAAAAGCATTTATTACTCAAAGCTTACAAATACTTTTCATAAAAATACTACTACGTTTTGCTTTAGTTTTCTCTGGGTTAATATGTAAAAACATTTTTAAATGTATAGTTTTAAATTCAAAATATCACATTTCTGCATTACTAAAAGAATATCTACAACACGGTGCGGTGCATATATATATATATATATATATATATAATATATATATATACACATTTCAATAATAAAAAGTGATAATAAAATTCTGTTACAAAAATATTGCATATATACACTGCGTAAAAAAAGTAGAAGGACATTTAGATTTTTTTTTAGAAAAATAAGGAACCTTTTATTTTTAATATTTTTTTTTTTTTTGTAATCAACATTTTACAGATCATTTAATAAGAAAATATCAATATCATATCAATAATTTATCCTATTGTTGTCAGCTATTAATGATATAATCGTGAATCCAGCTTTTCTCACATTCCTAATAACTAATTTTGTCATTTCGCAACAATATTCCGTACTGGGAACAATGCGACCAAATCCTTATTTTTTGAAAAAACTGACGAAATCATGAAGCTTTGAACACTGTTGGCTTTTTGTGTGCCTTTATTTACAGAAAATCCTGAGAAGGAGCCGTTTGAATAGCTAATTTGGGGGTGTATAATGATTTCATCAAGCAGCAAATTTACTTTTAATTCATGAGGCTGTAATTTTTCGGCCTTTTTTCTCAGATAACTGCTGTTTTCTACACCATCGGCATTGTTTTTTACACTAATTTTTGTACATAATTTTCTGAGATTCCGTTCATGCGGAAGACACAAAAGTCCGAGATTGTATATTTCTTTATAACAGATGGGGGATTTAATATAAATGGAAAAGGCATAAGCGATTAAATCTGGGCTATACTTTCGAGCTTTGGGCTTTAAAACTGTTAATGACAGTTGCTCTTCCAGAAACTTAATTTTATCCAATATATTTTGATCAATGTTTTCATCTTGCTGCTCGATGAACAATGCGAGTTGCTCTAAAATTGAGTTAATATCCATATCCGCATTCATATTTATTTCCGAATTTTCCACAAATTCCAATATACAGTTCAGCTGGGAATACTTCTTTAATAAATACCTTCCACTTTTTTGTTTTTCTAAGAATACAGAAAACAGATTTTTCTTTGTTCTTTTTTGATTTATAAATACATCAACAGTGAGATCCGCATTTACCTTTACGCTGCTTGATACGTGCAGTGGAAGTGGATCTGCGTTTAATTTATAATAAATTATGAAATTTTCCTTAACGTAGTTTTGCCATGAAACTCTTGATGTATTTCTCAATTTCAAGTCTTCAAAAGAAGTTATAATATCCATTGCATTATTCTTTTTGGTTGCTTCAATTTCTTTTTTCAAAACGTTTTCTCTTCTTTTAGAAGGATCAGTTCTTTCCTGTGTTTTGGTAATGTCCGATAGATAGGCTGGTAAGTTTGAAAAAATGCACGGGATAGCATTCTGTTTTAATTTGTAATGCTTTCTTTTTACATTTAAATGTGTTCCATCTGATTTTGAAACAGTATCCTCTTTTACAACATCTTCATCACGAAAATGTTGAATACAAACATATGTATTTTTTCTTGGGGACCAATTTTTTCTTGGAATTTTTTTTATCCATTCAGCCCGCTTTTCTTCGCTTTGGGGAAACTTAAAAACTTTTACGTTTTCTCCCCTTTTATAGTTAGCTTTACAGCCTGGGACGCAGCAAGACGAAGGCATAGTGATTGCTAGAACAAAAGAACAGAAATCAATAAAACTAAGGCAAAATACGGACAGCTTTATATTTTTATGTACACTATAGCTTAATAACTATTATCAAGTATGTTGTATTAAGAATACAGATTGCTGACTTACCATTAATATCCAAAAAAGGCACAAAACATCATAGTTTCTTCTACTTTTCCGTATGATTCCAATGCTTTTAACGGCGAAAAGTCCATCCTTTCTTGTGACGTCACAGCACCTCCACGCGTCCAGTACCCAGGCTCCCCATGTAATGGACACTCTCCCCCTCCCCTCCCTTCCCGGGGGCTCCGCGTGGCTCCAAAGTCCTCCAAGTTGTTAAACGATACCTCTTGGGGTGCCGATTTCAGGGGGTTGGTCCCTCCTCTGGAATTGGTTCAAAATTACGGGACCCCGAGCTAAGACGGACTTCCTCCCACTGGGGCTCATTGAAATGGAAGCCGCTCCTTCAGCCCATCGCCTGCCTATATAGGGGGATCTGTCACCGCAACGCGGTTGCCAGAGGGCATTAGCAACAACAACAAAAGCTAAGCATTGTGAGACAGCAGTCTAATTATTGATACAATTCTTTTTAAAACACCTCTCCAATGTTGAATTTCAAGGTCCATAATTATTTGGTACTCAGATTCGATAGTTTTTTCTGCTTTAATTGAATGAAAATAATAGTTTTTGAGATATGCGAGTATTGTGCATGTTTTAATGAATTTCGGCACATAGAACGTAATGTATTTCGAATCTTTTGAGCGGTCCTGTACATAAACTATTCATTCAATTGAGACCAAAAGGGGAGGTGCACAACTAGATGTTAGAACAACCCTAAATATAAAATTTCAACATTCTAGGACCAATAGTTTTTGAGATATGCGAGTTACATACATACATACATGCATACGTACGTGCAGACGGCATGGAAAAACTGTCCAAAATAGTTTCACCGCTAGTCAAAATTAGTTGCAGACACGTTTATATGATCGTTCATGCTAACTTACGATGAGATGCATCGAAAATATTTTTAAATTAAATTTAGAGGTAGTCAAAATCGGTTTTTTCCTCGATATTTGGCCACCGAAATTTTTCGGGATCACATTACTTCCTTATACTCCGCACAAGGAAGTAAAAATCCGCATGGCGATTTCAACATTGGGAAAGGCGGAAAGAAAAAGTCGT